>JAJKFL010000003.1:39533407-39943407 GCA_021186555.1 Reticulitermes speratus | reverse complement strand
CCCAGCAAACTCTAACCAACTGACCCATCAAACTGCATGTCTTCTGGAAGTAGGCATTTCAATTGAAAGATTTCCAGTTTTCGAAAGGCTGAGTTGATAGTGGAAACTTGAGAATTTCCCTGGACGCTGCCACTTGCCCCTCAGCTTCAGTATGTCGTAACAATAGCAGGCAAGTCTCTCAGCTCCATCATGGCGTGCAGGTCGCCTGCACGCCATGACAAAGCAATGTTGCTTGGAGGGGAAATATAACGTTATTGGAAGAACAGGAGAATGCTAAATCCAAGTAAGTTTATTCAACTGGCAGTTTTTGCGACATCTATTCAAAAGGTGCTCAATTTCACACGTCGACCGGAACATCAGCTACCTTGGCTAAGGTTCTTTGATGTTCTCTTCAATCTCTCCAGGTGAATTCCCCGACAATATGTTCAAATAGGCCAGGATACTTAGTCTCCAAGTGTTTTAAGTCCAGCAAGCACAATCGCCAAACCATAACCTTCGACATTAAATAACCTCTACAACTGTTACACTGTCATTAAATATCCTACAACCCATCCGGGATAACTCAGTATTCTAGGAAACTGTCAGTAACTTTGACTATATCGCATCGGATAGTTAGGGACTGATAAACGATGTGTTAGAGAGAATTTATAACTAATCGTGGCCTTCTCGAGGCATTATCCCAGCTTATGTCTGAGAAGTGACTGTGGGGCACCACGGAAAACCTCAGTCAGGATAGCCGATGGCTCCGTCGAGATCCGAACCAGGTATCTGCCCAGTCAAGACTACAGCGTCACCGTTACACCAACCCGTTCCTTTCCAATCGTTTCAAGTTCACCGATTATGACCACCCATTATTATAATTCAACAATAAATAACAGCTGCAGTTGATATAGTATCGTTAAATATCCTATAATCCATCCAAGACAATGAAAATAATGTTGGCCCCGGTGACTCATTAATTTACCTAATCCGTAACTACAAGTAAAAGACTAACATTCGTTGGAGTGACTCAGGTGAACTGTCGGCATTACTTGATTGCTGCTTTGTCCATCGCCTGTTATTTCGAACAGAGCACAACGTCTGACAAGCTGGATCTATTCCTTACCTCAGGTGAATAATTGGAGAATTACCTACTAAATTGTACCCAACAGAAAGAGCTATTCTCGATCACTATACAGCTTACGTAGCTCCTTCTATCGGGCCCAGCTGAGTAGGTAGGCCTACCTTTTCACCCCAGGATGGAAATACGTCCATTTTCCGAAACGCTGTACCCTATTTGCAACACCAAAAGTTGGGCAGACTACAAAAAGAGGTAGGACTAAATATAACACATATCAGCGTCAGAATTCATCAAAATTGACTTACAGAACTGTTCCATTAAAGCAGTATACCTCATCACGATATTCCTAATTATTATCTCGAGATACTTTTGTCACATATTTCAGGCCCAGGTGCCGCAAAAACACGTTTGCATGTACAAGTATGTGCGAAATGAAGAGGATAAGCAACAGTTTTCTTTCACGCTCCACTCAGCCAACACTACACCGTACTAGCAACACAGCACACACTTTTCTGCAATATACACACTTTCCATTTGCGTCCCTAAACAGTGATATTCATAGCCTAAATCTTCTTTCGAACCGGAATCAATCGAAACATCTTACAGCACAGGCCTCGTTTTGTATCCACATGTTTTCAATTTAGCGACTTATGGCAGAAATAAATATTTTTCAATGGTCAGGTAAAAATATTAGAAGATATAATACTCTATTATCAAGTAAACAGTAGATAATAGCAATACTATTTTAATTAGTATAGTAACTCCATGGAATAGCGTTCTTGATAATCTGAGGGTAGCTCAGCTAATCAAGAAATTCCCAGCCTTTTATAGCACCCAAATGTTCACAGCCGTGTTCACAAGACTCCGCCATTAGACCCTAATTGAGCCACATGAATTCAATCAGGACGCTCATAACTGATGCTTTACGGTCCATTTTACTATGTCAATCCCTTGTAGGCGTACGTCTGCGAATCCAAAATACACTGATTTCTGGCATTCCACAAATTTTTTATATGCATTTCTTATCTCCAACATTCGTGCTATATGACTGGCCTGTCTCACCTCTTCGATTTGAGCACTCTTAATAATAGTTTCTGAATATAATAAGCTATGCAATGTCTCACTATGTGATTTCCGAAATCCGAAGTACCTTCTCTGACCGTCTTCAGGTATCAGAAACGAAGATACGACATTGTAAACAGAATGGCGGTAATGTCCAGCTTTAGTCTGACTTCACTTCTTCGTGAATGTTAATTTTTTCTTACTTTTGATTTCAAAGATTTTAAATTCGCGACTTTAAGCCTCATACACATCTACGTTACGCTTTTCTCCTGCAACATATTTCTGCATTGCAGTAAAACCCTCTCCTGACAGCCATTTCCAACCCCAGTAAAATCTGTGTGCATACAGTCCATTGGGCAATTTTAGCTACCGGGTTGGCTTGTCGTGGACGTAACTACCGGCCAATTTACATGAAGAAATTCTAATTAATATCAGTAATTTAATTAAGTTTTCCACTTTTCAAATTTGTGTTTACTGGCTACGTGTTTAAACATATGGGTCTATGTGAAGGAAATTGTAGGGGAAAGACTGAGTGAAGATGGTTTCAGTCTTTAAGTACAAGTCCCTAAATCGATAATGACCGGGATTACTTGAAAGTAATACCGGAAACCAGAGCCAGAACTTCCGTTCCAGTAATTTGATTCAGAAACCTCTCTAATATAACCCAGATGCTGACACAACTGTGATATATGGGATTTTGCGATACAAAAATATAATACGACATACGAATAAGCAAAATGACAATCAGTCTCAACACAAAACTTTTTATTAGACAACAGGCTCTAATTTATCAAATAAGCTACAAATTTCAACCTAAATTTAGCCATTTTCAGGCTCCAACTATAAAGCGTACAGAGAAAGACACTATATAATTCTATAATTAATTGTTACTCTTTTGTGAAGTTTTGAAATTAACAGAATAAAGGAATATAAAATGAGGTAATATAAAATAGAATAAATCATGTCAATCGGTGTATACATCAGTTACTTTACAAGAATGAACCCGTAAAAATACGACATACATTATTAAGTTCGATGTACAGTATGATACATCACGCAAAAATTAAAGTTGTTGCTTTTCTATATTAGTTAAGTATCAAGCCACATGCATGCAAGGGGGAGTGGAGGTATAGCTACAGTCTTTCTAATATCCATAGTACGTGTAGATAAAGGTCAATGATCAGATCAACACTCAGGTTATTTTGCTCATGCGAAAACAACCCCTCGGTATCCATTTGATAGGAGACTGTCTGTGCCCCCAGTTCCGACCTGGACGCTTTGAAGGGCATGTACCTTCCTTCCGGGAACCAACCCCGATTCTCCAGCCTTCTAGCCCACAACCAGTCATTGTACTGACCCAATTACTTACCACGTCTCCCTGATATACTCGTACTGTAGCATACGTACAACTATACCATGATTCATGATGTAAGATACGTTATATGACCATATTGCAAATTTATATTAAATGTTTCCATGGCGTACCTTGCTCAGAAATACTGTTAGTTGTGGTCTGGATTTATCTTTTATTAACGAAAAAATGTCCCGCCATATGTCAACAGCTACACGTCATTCATTCCCGTCTTCGCAGTCAGCAGCATAAAATATAAGGAGCCATAACTACTAATCAAAGACATCGTTAAATAAAACACAGTTTGGAAAGAACAAGATTAAAATGTACGCATAGCGCAATAAGTCTGGCATGTTGGCTCCTTTGTTTGTCTCGAAATAGGCAAAGTTTAAATTTTAACATAGTAACAGCTGTGGCTGCGTATACTTTCATTCAATATATATTGTATACATGAGTAGACCTATAAATTCTGGTGTTTAAAAAGCATATTTTAATTGTTATCAACATTTAGACACTTCGGTAATTTTCGTGTATCATTTGAAGGCAATTAGTGATCGTTTATTATATTCTTAGAGGTATGAAGATGTACACAGAGCATTCCTCCTGTTTAACGATGTCAAAAACTGTCACAGTTCGTAAAATGCATCGACCATAAAATTCATGTTATTCATACTTTACTTGAAAGGTCATCACTCCGATAAATATTTAACGAGGGAAATTCGAGACACATGCAGATACGCATTTGGGTGTTCACGTAAAATGGTCCTTATAGTTGTCAGATCTAAATTAAAGCTAAAATTGATCGATACGTTTTCATAAAATTCTCGCTGTCGGATTTCACGTCAATCCGTTCAGCATTTCTCTAGTCATTTCAATCGTACGGACAGACGGACGGACGAATGCAGCGAATTTAATGGGGTCTCCAAAGGTTGAAAAAGCAATTAATAAAAAGGGATAAGAATTTGCGAGACGTGGGGTTCTCACAGCGGAGTTGCTGAATATTCTAATCTTTTGGGATGTGACGTCACATCACAGAAGATCTGGATCATCAGGTTTCAGTATTTACTTTGAGCAGGCAAAAAAAGTGTTATCAAAGCCAGGTGATTCGTGTTTTAGAGTTGTGAGGAAGGTACACCACAGTCAGTCAAACCTTGGACATGGATATGGAATAATTGAGACTAGCTCTTTGTAACGGACCCCTTACCTGAAGACACAAACAGACTCACTTTCTGAAAGCTACATTTTCAAGAACTAACCTAGATGATATCCAGGACTAAAAATATTAAAACTAAGTGTATTACATAAACACAGGTTGGCGCAAAAGTCGCTTGACTCTTGAGGTTTAACAAGTTGTCTGTAGCGTTAAGTGAGCTTTACGTCACTCTGTACATTAAAAACGTAAACTGCGAAAACTTCCTTACATAACCTAAGAATTTTTGGGCGCATAAACTAGAAATATTTATTCCGTGCAAATCCTGCTGCAAAAGTTATTTTTTCAGTTACAATTTATTTTGTAATAAATATGAACCAAAAGAGAGTACAGTATCATATGTCACGGCACCTAAAGGCTTTAGAGCTTTAGCGTTCCTCAAATATTGTACACGAGACACGCCCCTTCGAAAAATTACTAAACCATTAAAAAAATAATAAGTACATAACAGCCAACATGGAATGAAAAATGTTTTTCCGGTATCAAAATAATTTTACCTGTGTATACTTGTATATTATTTTAATTACGAAATAAATTAACTAAACGTGAATACAAATACGTAGAATAAAAGTAAAAATCATCATACTGACATGAGGATAGATGGGGGTCTAGAAATCCGCAAATTAATAATCTAGATAGTTGAATGCCAAATACATTCTATTTTTTTGTATTTCTATTCTGAAGCTTATTGTACACCGCAAAATGAAGAGGGAACTATAAAACCCAATGCACCTTGACTGAAAAATTGACTAGGGTCTATCTTTAGTATAAATGTGATAAAGCAGGCAAGATTTTTCAAAACTCTTTTACTGAGGAAAGGTACATTTACTTCAACAAGCCAGCAGAATTTGTTTTGTCGGTACCCAAAATTGGTCCAAATGAGTGTCTAAAACCGCCTCCTATTTTAAGATCCAAGTCTCCTGGGTGAAGGCCAACTAGGTAACTACGTGCCAGTCAAAAGGGTATCATAACCCAAAAGACGTGAATCTTCATTAACACTGCCGTGTAAACCTCATATCTCCCACCCCATAGTTGTCTCCTAAGTAAATGTCACACAGCGTTAGAATACTTAATATTGCCTTTTAAAGGAGATATAACTCATAACGTATCTAAAAATATGAAATCAGAAACTGTAATAGCATCCCCGTAATCAGTTTAGGGCACTTCCCGTCCAATTACAGGATTCCGGTGCATTAATAGAGGAGTTATAGCGCGAAGGGCTTAGTCACTTTCAAGAGTTCCATTTAGAAATACATACTCCGTTCTTGTTCCGAATAGAATACTGTTTGTCCCAGCCAAACAGCTTTACCACCCACTTCTAGCCAAATACAATAAATGTATTCATATAATATTGTCGTATTACGAATATGACGTCATAAATATTGCAGTCATATCTGAATTTTAAATTAAAATTTTGTTCATCAATCGCGTAGCCACACTTCCGAACATTCACAATTTTTATGCTGCTGTGCATAAAACAGAATGGTCGTGTCTCCATCTATCAGTCCCCATGTTTCACCTCACCAACCATTGAACGTGTTTCGATCAGCCCTTTTAAAGCTGACGTTCATTTAAACCGTACATAAAAATTAAGTTCCCATCTACCAGAAAACACTACAGATACCAAAAACGTTAATGTCGCTGAAAGAAACAATTGACGTTTAATCTGAGACTCATGCGAAACACATAAACAGATTTTGTGCGAAATAGTTTCTGAATGTCAAACCTGGTGGCACGGATAATTACAGCTGGCAAATATTGGTTATGTTTGGTACATACGGAAGTTTACACTGATATTTGTTTAATTGTATAGGATTGTGGCGATGGTATCTTACGGTTAGGAATACATAGATTTTGGAATTTGTCAAACGTCTAATGTTTCAAAATTACAAAAATAAATCATGTCCGAAACTGATCTGTTTCCATCCTCAGGGAAAAAGGTGGTGAGGTACCTACTCATTTAAGTCCATGAGACCCATATCCGGGTCCTGGGATTGTTACTTTCCCACGGTTGCTTTCTATGTACTATATGACCAAAACACGAACTGAAGCATACATATACCAGATATGCCGTGCAGGATTGCCACAACTGCACACCTCCAGGGCGCAGCCCGTTCGTCAGAATGCGCGCCGTCTAGTCCGAAACTAAACCTCGGGACGAGGAGAACCCCGCGCGGTTACGTTACGCTGTTACAGTGCGGCAAGGTGCTGAAGTCTGGACGCGGCCTAAGACTGGAGGCCTAAAGGTCCGGTTTCGAGAGTGCAGTAAAACCGTGCGATTACAGCATGCAACGGCTGCAGCGTCTGGCGTTACCAATGAAAAATAGCCTACATTTGTTTGTCCGCTTCCGTAATACAGCCACTGAATGGTGGCGCCTGCATCATCTACAAAGACTGCTCTTGGGACCAGCCATCTGCGCCCGAATATAAAGAATAACATGGAGGCCATGCAAAACTTTTTCAGCTCTCGTTCTGATAGGAATAACTAATAAACAACTGGGGCCAGACGTTTGAAAATTGGAAAGCAGCTACATTATATAATCAATGCATGTTATGTGCGAAATACTGCTTTCAAATCAAGCAATAAAAACATAAAAACTGTGGGCAAATTTAAGTTTCAATCCGAAAAATGTCATGTATACAGACAGGGTACTTAGATTATTTCACAATGAAATACAACAATAATAAAAATAATAGATCTAAGTTTCTAGGACTCTAGGCAATAGAAATAAGTGGCTTTTTATTAAAATTTTCTTTTCCATGTTCATAACCTACGCAATTCGTAAGTACTACGAGAATGATTACATTCTGCCGCAATAACCAAACAGCCTCGACACCTGCGCCAGATGCTGCAGCTGCTGCGTGCAGAACTCGCATGCCGGTAGACCTCCTTTAAAGCCTACATGCATGCGAATGTATTTTTGCAACGAGCAATGTACATTATACCTTCTAAATAGTTGTGACAGGACACCAGCACTGAATTCATTACCTGTTGACCGTAAAGCGCATTACTGTCTCCAGCATATTCTACATATTTCAGAAACATAAATAAGATTTCAACCAACTTCTATCCCCTCTCTGGGTTGGTATCACAGTCTTACATTGTAAAATGTGTACAAATAACAGGGACTAGTAGTAACATGACTCAGAAACAAATAAAAACTAAAGTCTGTGTTTTCTAACAGGCGTCGTCCTTTCCCTCTTCCCTCTTCTCGAATGTTTTATGTTTCCGGGCTGTTTGTTATTGTCTAGTTGAAAAGTTTTCCTTTTGTTCTTTCCTTGGTCTTCGTCTGCTTTGTTTCCATCTTGTTTATAACCTAAACCAGTGCAAATAATTTGTTGTTGTTCATCCCCACCTCGTTTATGCCACTTTGATTTCTTTGTCTTGTTAATTAAATTTTCAACTCACAGCTACTCCCTTAAGTATTTCCTTCTTCACTCAGATCCTAATAATGTGAGAGCAACATTTAATCTGACACTTCATTTTTCTCTTTCGTTTATTATGAATGAAAAATCGTGGTTCGATTCCCGGACAGACTACGTGGCCCACCCAGCCCCCTATTCAGTAAGTATCGAGGCGCTTTCCGATAGTAAAGCTGCCGAATCGTAAAGCCGACCACTCCATATAATGCTGAGATTAATAATTAATGCAACTGTACCTCCACTCCCCCGTATGCCTTGATGGCACGCACAGGCACAACGTTCCACTTTACATTTATTTGTTACAAATATTTCGTTTCCATTTAAAAGTTCATGTTTTCCTATTAGTTCAATCGACTGTAAACTGCCTTTATTTAGCGTCGAATGAGAATGGTTACTATGAATAATAAATTTAAAATTAAAATTAAAAATCGGTGGTGGACTATTTAAAGTTTATGTCTTTGAATTTGCCTCGAATAACTGATGAAAACGACAGAAACCCTTAGTGCCTTAGTTCCATGTTCGAACCCTGAGCTTCCTGTGATTGAAAGAGGTTACTAATCTGTACACCGCTACTTTCATTATTTGTTTTTAAAATAGTCAGTGTGACAAACAGGCCTCTACTAAGGTCAGACGTTTGCAGTTGCAATATTCCGTTAGCGAGTGAATGGTAAAGTCGGGTAAATAATGTTGCTGAACTTAAATACCGCGTGAGTAATTATAAAACGTGAGCTTTTATGCACGAAAATTCAATAAATGTACTGTGACACTCAATAAAAATTAAAATTACGCAACGTTCTGGGTCAGGCATACTGTTTAAAGACACATATATCTCACAAACTCTAGTCTTTAAGCCTTTTATTTAACGACGCTGTTAATTGCTGAGGTTTGATAGCGTCGGTGATAAAAAAGTACAAAAAATTTAAGCAATAATACTGACAGTGGAAAGCGGAAAAACTTGGTGAAACCCCTGTCCCAGTACAACTATTTCAACTACAAATCCCACATAGACTCGCCTGGGATGGAACGCGGGACTCCGCAGTGAGAGGCCGATGACTAACCGCTTAAGTCATGTCAATGCCTCGAAAAGCAAAATAACGGAAAACTGTGTGAAGATCATCGCAAAAACACATTCATCGGACTTCTGAAAACAATATTCAAACTCGCCGTAACTTGGGTTAAAGGTGTAGGAAGCATTACTGCTGTAAGCAAGTATACAGATGACACTGTTTTGTAAAAGTGTTAAATAAATAAAATATATTGTTTTAGGACAATTTTAACAAAATCCTTGGCAAAGGTATTCCCTATTTCTGGAAAATAATACAGTTATAAATCTACAAACTATGAAGTTTATAATGCTACGGTTACGATATAAAAACTGTTCATCATGTTATTTCACCTTCATCTTTTGCGAATGTACTAGACAATGTGCAATGTTAAGCGAGAATCGTGGGTCATTTAATAAAGCTGTATTAAATCCAAGCATTATAAAGCGTCGAATGAGATAGTCACGTTGGATAAACTCGAAAAAATTGGAGAAAAACTGGTTGTGGCACACTTCATTTATCATCTGACGATGCTGAGGAAACCACAATTAATAATCGAAGTTCTTGCGGAGATTCGAAACCGGTACGTGTATAATGCGACAAAGGTGTTACTTCTTGAGCATTTGGCAGCAAGAGGAATGTTAGGAGTTGCGCATAATGGATCAGTATGGTTTCAGTAACTTCAACATAAGCGAGTTTTATCCAGTTGAAAAAAAGCAGAGACGAGATCGAGGTATTCGAATCTCTATCGTTTATAGGCGTGGTTCTTCGGAAAGTATCCGCCTGTTTGCTTTCCATGGCCTGCTAATAATTAAGCTTCGAGGCGACGAAGCGTAGTTATTGCGGGGTCGTTCAGTAATTCGTTTACACGCTGTGCCGGCTTGAGGAACGAACACACGGAAATCACCTCAACAGCAAAGACATCCCTCAGTTGCATCCTTCCTACTACGTGCCGGCATGGATGGATGAGACTTCTCCCAGAAAAGTAATTTTAACCTGCCCCTCCTCTAGTGCCAATAGAACTCTCATCGTGATCCAATATCAACGCAGAAGAAAATTACATTTTAGCAACAAATTACTAAAGCGGAACTGAATTCTAAAATGCAGATGAGTTCTCCAGTTTGGTGCCTGCTCTGGCTTCGAGTACCTCCATATTTTATTTAAAGTTAACTTACATAGGGGTGCCCAAAGTAATATGTGGTCACGCCATATTATTATTATTATTAGTAGTAGTAGTAGTAGTAGTAGATACTAAATACAGAGGAAACTGCATTGTGCCAAACAGGTGTTAAATGGTGAAGAGTTCCAGGAAACGTTTAACTCCGAACTGAGCTCCATAAATACTACTATAATACTACTACTACTAGCACCACCACCACTACTAATACTACTACTAGCACCACCACTACTACTAATACCACCACTACTACTACTATTACTAGCACCACCACTACTAATAATACCACCACCACTACTACTACTACTACTACGACCACCACTTTCACAGATGTGAATAATAAGTTACACTTTATACTTGCGTGCTCGTACATGCGTAAGAATATTAGAGTATACATGCGTGCATAGACCTACTTCGTACGTATAGGCCTATACATGCATTCACGCCAAAAACGATAAACACACGCACGTATACAAATCGCTGTGACTGTGTAACGTTATTAATTGTATGTCATAAAATAAAGACGATATACAAAGAATTCATAACCCATATAAAATTACGTACCATAACTACATACGCAGCAGTTGCTACGAACCTTGATTTGGGAGTTTCCAACCTCGCAGTATTTGTGATATTTGTACATCCCTGTTAGTAACAAATTACGCTGGAGATATAACATTATTATTCAGTGCAATCTTCATGCAGTGTGTGAAATGTAATAACACAGTATGGTTCATAACACATCTGTTCATCACTCAGGAGAATGTCACTTTCTTATTCCCTGTTGCTCTCTATGATAATGTACCAGATGACTGTGAAATTAAATCAGAGACCTATTCGTTGTACGAAAATGTTGGCATGCCTTCCAAGGACGTGAGTAACGTTTTATTATTAAGGCGAGTTATTCTAGACGGCTAAATTTAGTTTTTAATTAGTTTCTTACACGAGCTAGGCGCCGGAATACTAATTCACATTTTGCATACTAATTAGTCGTATAAGCACAAAAACTCAGCGCTGCAGACGCTACCCACATATAGTATATGATGCTTAAGATACAGCTCTTTTGTTCTAATTACAAACAGCATGCTTCCTCGAAGCAGGAGTAATATGGGTGAGGGTGGTATTGCTTGCGGGTTGATGGCGTTGATGCGTCTGGTGGTGGTACGTTGAAGGAGACAGAGATGGGGGGGTTTCGGTGGTATGGTGCACGAAAAACTGCCATAAAGGGGCTGGCATCTGCAGACACGGTCGTTAGAGAACACAAATCGTGGTTGGTGCAGGTTTCGATTAACACGTAAGGCATTTACGATGTAGGCTTATACATTTCTTACAGCCAGTAATTATTCTATCCGAAGTCATCCCTCATTCATTATCTAAGTTCCACAATTGTCCACATGCATGTCCTGAAAGCATTCGCCGTTAGCATCGTGCATTTCAGCGTTCTCAAGAATTATACATTTACGTTTTTAAGCCGGTCTTATACGTGTAAATTTTTTTTTCTGTGGCGCAACAGCCCAAATCGGGCCTAGGCAGGCTCATTTTTGACGTTTCTAGATCACACATAATTATACTCCTCTGAATGAGTGACCAGAACTTCGCAGATGCCGCTGCCTACACAACAAACAACAAACACAAGAGACGAACATCCACGCCCTCAGCGGGATTCGAACCCTCGACCCCAGCAATCAAGCGGCTGCAGACTTACGCCTTAGACCGCACGTCCATCAGCATCGGCTATAAGAGCAATTAGGCTCTGTAAAGACGTTTACGCAGCGTCCCCCTCCACATCTCCCCTCTTCCCTACATCTCCCTCCACTCGTATAATCATTATATTAAGAAGATTGCTATGAAAACCAATTAGGTTTCATAATACTAACGGTTGTGGTTACATTAGAAGACGGACAGTCACCACGAACTCAGTTCAGTAATAGACTATGAATCGACACGGTGTCATCCCAGAAAGCTTAATCTTCGGATTCTAAAGACATGACGTGAGGTTACGCAGACACCGAGAGGAATTTTCAGGGATGAATAACGCCTTACAAACATACGTAGAACAAAAAAAAATAATATCCAAGATTTTTATATCTACATATTAACCCCACGCCAAAATATTCTTAGTCTCTTTTATTTATTTGATTTTTTTCGTATTCGGTGAATTTCTATTACAATTCTTATTACTGATCTGCAATTAAATTCTAATAACCAAATTCTATTAATTAATAATTAAATTCTGTTCATTGTTTTCACAGGCATTCACCCATGATGAACTGCATCAAGTGATATTCAGTTCGTATTTGGAGCGCCGGTTTCTCCGGTATCTGATGCACATAAGGTGTGCTGTGCTGCACCTCGAACAGAACAATGGCGCCCTCAGTCGAATTCTGAGATTATTCAGACGGACACAGAGCACTGCCCCAAAAAGAAAAAGGGAGCCAGCACCTCCATCCCTTGGCTGTGTTGTCAAGGGAATGGGATTGGTCGTCGCTGTCCAGCAACGTAGAGCTTGTTTCTGTATACATCTGTTGCAGTCACGTTATCAAGTGTCTTCACCTGGGACACCAATTCCTGACATAGCAGTACGAATAGAAGGCCCAAACAGTGACTTTGGAGAAGTAACAATTCAACAAATGCCTTTCAACATGTCGAATGAACAAACTACAAATCATTCTCAATCCTTTATAAACGGGTCCAATAAATTTCCTCGTAGTATACCAATCAACTACAGTGTAACATCTGGGTGCATCCGAATCAGCTATATCCCACAGAGTCCTGGTTTACATAAACTATCCGTCACAATGCATAATGAACACGTTCCAGAATCTCCTTACTTAATAACTGTTGACAGTAATATTAAATATGTAACAGAATGCTTATCATTTGGTATGTCGGATGTGAAGGAAGTGTCAAGAATCCGGCCAGAACGGAGGAAAGTTTTGTTCCGAAAGGTCGACTTTATAACCGAACACATGATACTGACACAAGAAGGAAAGCTGAAGAAACTACCGTCAGATGCTAAGGTAAAAGAAAGGCCTATTCCGAGACAGATGGCTGTTTGCTTTTCATTTGGTGGAATAAATAGCAGGTCCGAATCTGGCAGCAATGACAAGAATAGCATGGAGCATGGAATTGTTACTGACATGAACAGAAATAAGAGACGTGGATTATCACTTGTGATGTTACCGCTGAATGGTGATACAAACAAGAGTACTCCTCAAACAAACAAACTCAGCAGAAGAGATTTGGATTTCTTCAGAGACAGATGCAGGAAAGTTATTTTACTCTGCAGCTTGCTACTAAAACGAAATCCCAGTCACAATATTTTCCACATGCTGCACTCAGTTGAAAGCATTCTAAACGGAACACCAGTACGACTCACAGAGAAAACATTCAAGCTAATTGAGAGTGGTATGAGATCTATTAAGCCAGAAATTAATGATAATATAGGTGAAAGTTTTGCGACAGAAGTATTTGGCAGGGGAGTTCTTAAACTTGATGAGATTTTGAGCAGTACAGATGTAACTGATGACTGTGAACAGAACCTCATGAAATGTGGAGACGTTACGTCATCTTCGCATAAAATAGCAACTGAAGATAAAGCCACGAATAAGTGTTCGAAATACAAAGCTATTAATATAACTAGACATGAGTTAACCACATGTCCAATGACAGAAAGAATTCATTTCGAACGAAAACCCAATATTTGTACCAACAATAAAAATACCAGTCTTTACGTTGGTGCCAATGAAGTCATTTCAGTTGGCAAGCCTCAGAATACAGACATATCTGGGTATTATAAAATCGTTTACAGAACTTCTCTTGCAGGAATAACTACTAATTTCGCATCCAGTACTTCATCGACATTACCTTCAAATAGGCCTATTGCTTTTTACAAGCCATTTCAGTTTGGTTCTGATGGCGAAGTTCATTCCTATTCTAAGACCATAAACATTTCAACTGAAAGGAAACAAGTACATGAAAAGTTGGGTAACCGCAATGTCAACAAACAGTTACAAACAACAAACAAAAATTGTAAGAATATTGATGCAATAGAAATTGAAAATTTTGATTTAAATAAAACGGAGGCGGTAGGACTTAAAGGGACAGAAAATGGAACTTACCGAGCTATATTAGTTCATATCACGGATGATGGTTACATAATACCAGCAGGGCAGTCTGCGCAATTGCTGACCGAAGTAAAACTTCAACCCTCCACATCCACCGGCAAAGAAGGTTCGACTTAAGTGAAGTGAAGTAAAACTTCAAACAATAAGAATTTCAAAGTCGAATCTATGAACCAACGAGGATTTGTTTCGGACAGTACAGTGAGAAATAATTAAACTGTATTAATCACGATAAGAAGTCTACATCAGCCAATATGTCATGAAGAAACGAAGAAATAGGATAGACAGTGGATAAGAAAGACATCGAAATGGAAAGCAAATTGCATTTCCAGAAAGCAAGGTTATTTTTAGAAGTTTGAACAGAATAAATCAGTTAAAAATCACGAATATGGGTTATCAAAAGATCCCAGAAATAAATAGGATCCCAATATCAACAAATCAAATAAAAAGGAAAAACACAACTTATTTATTGTAGGTATCTATTAGATAAAAACACAAATCATCCTCGACATGTTTCGGCCCTCCCACAGGTCATGTTCAGGAAGAAGCTTTTATCAATTTATGAGGTATACATGGGTTGAAAAGCTAAAGCTCCATAAAATATAATGGCAATAAACAGTAGTACCGCTGACAAGCAATTAAAAGTAAATTAGTGTTATTTATCAGTATGAATAACTTTAAAGTTACGAACACAAAGCCAAAGGATTTCCAGTAATTTCACGAAAAATTTCATGGTACCGTAAAGAAATGTACCAAGATGCTGCCAAGGACGGATCTTTCGGAAAATGTCGATCACGTAGTTGCAGATAGTTCAGTAAATGTAGCTAACTCACAACGCTGAAATGTCGATCACGTAGTTGCAGATAGTACCGTAAACGAAGCTAACTCACAACGCTGAAATGTCGATCACGTAGTTGCAGATAGTACCGAAAGTGAAGCTAATCACAACGCTGAAATGTCGATCACGTAGTTGCAGATAGTACCGTAAGTGAAGCTACTCACAACGCTGAAATGTCGATCACGTAGTTGCAGATAGTACCGTAAGTGAAGCTACTCACAACGCTGAAATGTCGATCACGTAGTTGCAGATAGTACCGTAACTGAAGCTACTCACAACGCTGAAATGTCGATCACGATAGTTGCAGATAGTACCGTAAGTGAAGCTACTCACAACGCTGAAATGTCGATCACGTAGTTGCAGATAGTACCGTAAGTGAAGCTACTCACAACGCTGAAATGTCGATCACGTAGTTGCAGATAGTACCGTAAGTGAAGCTACTCACAACGCTGAAATGTCGATCACGTAGTTGCAGATAGTACCGTAAATGAAGCTAACTCGCAACGCTGAAATGTCGATCACGTAGTTGCAGATAGTACCGTAACTGAAGCTACTCACAACGCTAAATTTCGATCACATAGTTGCAGATAGTACCGTAAATGAAGCTAACTCACAACGCTGAAATGTCGATCACGTAGTTGCAGATAGTACCGTAAATGACGCTAACTCACACGCTGAAATGTCGATCACGTAGTTGCAGATAGTACCGTAAGTGAAGCTACTCACAACGCTGAAATGTCGATCACGTAGTTGCAGATAGTACCGTAACTGAAGCTACTCACAACGCTGAAATGTCGATCACGTAGTTGCAGATAGTACCGTAAATGAAGCTAACTCACAACGCTGAAATGTCGATCACGTAGTTGCAGATAGTACCGTAACTGAAGCTACTCACAACGCTGAAATGTCGATCACGTAGTTGCAGATAGTACCGTAAACGAAGCTAACTCACAACGCTGAAATGTCGATCACGTAGTTGCAGATAGTACCGAAAGTGAAGCTAATCACAACGCTGAAATGTCGATCACGTAGTTGCAGATAGTACCGTAAGTGAAGCTACTCACAACGCTGAAATGTCGATCACGTAGTTGCAGATAGTACCGTAATGAAGCTACTCACAACGCTGAAATTTCGATCACGTAGTTGCAGATAGTACCGTAAATGAAGCTAATCACAACGCTGAAATGTCGATCACGTAGTTGCAGATAGTACCGTAAATTGACGCTAACTCACAACGCTGAAATGTCGATCACGTAGTTGCAGATAGTACCGTAAATGACGCTAACTCACAACGCTGAAATGTCGATCACGTATTGCAGATAGTACCGTAATGTGAAGCTACTCACAACGCTGAAATGTCGATCACGTAGTTGCAGATAGTACCGTAATGAAGCTACTCACAACGCTGAAATGTCGATCAAAGTAGTTGCAGATAGTACCGTAATGAAGCTAACTCACAACGCTGAAATGTCGATCACGTAGTTGCAGATAGTACCGTAATTGAAGCTACTCACAACGCTGAAAATGTCGATCACGTAGTTGCAGATAGTACCGTAAGTGAAGCTACTCACAACGCTGAAATGTCGATCACGTAGTTGCAGATAGTACCGTAAGTAAAGCTACTCACAACGCTGAAATGTCGATCACGTAGTTGCAGATAGTACCGTAATAAAGCTACTCACAACGCTGAAATGTCGATCACGTAGTTGCAGATAGTACCGTAACTGAAGCTACTCACAACGCTGAAATGTCGATCACGTAGTTGCAGATAGTACCGTAATTGAAGCTACTCACAACGCTGAAATGTCGATCACGTAGTTGCAGATAGTACCGTAAATGAAGCTAACTCACAACGCTGAAATGTCATCACGTAGTTGCAGATAGTTACCGTAAGTGAAGCTACTCACAACGCTGAAATGTCGATCACGTAGTTGCAGATAGTACCGTAAAGTGAAGCTAACTCACAACGCTGAAATGTCGATCACGTAGTTGCAGATAGTTACCGTAATTGAAGCTACTCACAACGCGAAATGTCGATCACGTATTGCAGATAGTACCGTAGTGAAGCTACTCACAACGCTGAAATGTCGATCACGTAGTTGCAGATAGTACCGAATGAAGCTACTCACAACGCTGAAATGTCGATCACGTAGTTGCAGATAGTACCGTAACTGAAGCTACTCACAACGCTGAAATTTCGATCACTAGTTGCAGATAGTACCGTAAATGAAGCTAACTCACAACGCTGAAATGTCGATCACGTAGTTGCAGATAGTACCGAAATGACGCAACTCACAACGCTGAAATGTCGACACGTAGTTGCAGATGTACCGTAAGTGAAGCTACTCACAACGCTGAAATGTCGATCACGTAGTTGCAGATAGTACCGTAACTGAAGCTACTCACAACGCTGAAATGTCGATCACGTAGTTGCAGATAGTACCGTAAATGAAGCTAACTCACAACGCTGAAATGTCGATCACGTAGTTGCAGATAGTACCGTAATTGAAGCTACTCACAACGCTGAAATGTCGATCACGTAGTTGCAGATAGTACCGTAAGAAGCTACTCACAACGCTGAAATGTCGATCACGTAGTTGCAGATAGTACCGAAGTAAGCTACTCACAACGCTGAAATGTCGATCACGTAGTTGCAGATAGTACCGTAACTGAAGCTACTCACAACGCTGAAATGTCGATCACGTAGTTGCAGATAGTACCGTAATTGAAGCTACTCACAACGCTGAAATGTCGATCACGTAGTTGCAGATAGTACCGTAAATGAAGCTAACTCACAACGCTGAAATGTCGATCACGTAGTTGCAGATATTTACCGTAAGTGAAGCTACTCACAACGCTGAAATGTCGATCACGTAGTTGCAGATAGTACCGTAAATGAAGCTACTCACAACGCTGAAATGTCGATCACGTAGTTGCAGATAGTACCGTAATTGAAGCTACTCACAACGCTGAAATGTCGATCACGTAGTTGTAGATAGTACCGTAAATGAAGCTAACTCACAACGCTGAAAAGAAACTGTAATATTTTGATGATAACTGAAGTTTTTAAGAGTCACGTTGGACTCAATGGAAAAGGAATTCGATAAAATGATGGGAGGGCCATTTCTTTAGACGCCACACCATTTTTCTGAGAGTTTCGTCCCAGAACAGAGGATAAGAATGCATGGTGCTAACCCTTCAAACTACACGTCTTCATATCGTGGTGCTTAATTAATGAAGCTGAGGGACAACTTTACCTTCACCTTTACTTTCACGCGAAAAATTCTGCAAGCCATACACGTTACGTCCATAATGTATTTATTCATTTCTCGAAGTAACACAAAACTTTATCCCACACAAACGTAATTTTCTTGTCGTTCTTCAAATGCTGTTTAATAACATATCATTATCTTTCGCCCATTCAACGATATTGACTTTATAAGTGCTAAATTACTCTCAATGGAACAGCTGCACAGGTGTTGTCT
Source organism: Reticulitermes speratus (assembly GCA_021186555.1). NCBI lineage: Eukaryota > Metazoa > Arthropoda > Insecta > Blattodea > Rhinotermitidae > Reticulitermes > Reticulitermes speratus. Next base: position 39,924,634 of record JAJKFL010000003.1, on the reverse strand, counting down.
TGGAGGGAGGGACTTTTGTCAAAAAGTTACTTAAATACGTCACCGCGACTTCCAAGACGTCGAGTTAAATGATTTGACCTACTTTGTTAGCCTAACCTATACAGATTGACAAGGCGCTATCCAATTCTGTGTTGTTATTTTGTATTATTTGTAAATCAATGCATTAGATTGCAAGCCTCACACAGGCACACTGAACAAAAGAATAATCCTTCAGACTATAATGTAGAAACAGGGCTAGCCGCCGTATGTAAATTAACTTTTTTGTACTTGTCCGTATGGTACCGTGAGCGGTAGCGGCTTTTGGGTAGGGTTACTGCATTTACGAGCATATTGCACGTACAATATAGCTTCTTCTAATTTCCACAGTGACAAAGAAGTCACAAGCACTGCTATATATGTACGTACATACATACACATATACATACATAAACACACACACACCCAAACTGGTATTACCATGGAGATTTCAGCCTTAAGTCGTGCCATTGGTATAACTTTTTGCCACATTTTACTCGTACATCATAATACAAAAAGTAAAAAGGTAAAGTTCTCCGTATAACAGGCCATGAAGGCCCAGAGGGGGAGTAGAGTTATAGGTTCACTCCTTCTTTAACCTCGGCGCCAGATGGAGGTGGGTAGTCAACGCTACGCCACGCCGCTTTACCCCCGGGAAAGAGAGCCGGTATCCATATTACACGAGGCTTGATGGGCCTCAGGGCTGGTCTGGATGCGTATGGAAAGTGTCGCCCTTACCGGAGTTCAAACACAGACCGTCCATTCCGTTGAGAGTCGCACAGGGGTGCCGAAACATATGTTGGGACACGAAAACACTAAAATAGTGTAGTGCATTTGTTGGAACAAATATTTAATTAATTATTAAAATGCACGGTATATATAATATAAAGTTCGTTCATTTACACATTGTAAATTAGTTATTCTGAACATTAAGGGTCAGAACATAACTCTAACAAATCCAGTAACCAGCAATATCATTTGTGATTTAAACAATTATAAGGAAAATGCCTACAAGAAGAATTCAGCAGTTTCCTGTTTTATTTTAAATTGTGTGGTAGCAATTCATGACAATTACCTTGAAAACATGTTCTATGAAAAACTGTGTATGAAACAATATATTCACATTACTAAATTACAAAACTTTTACGTGAAATGTTTTCTGATCTGGTCAATATGAAATAAAGCACACCTGAAGGAGCAGTCATCCGTGCAGTTCAATTTCAGTAAGAATTACAAAGGACAAACACGTCTTAGTGAACATTCCCAATTAGGAATTTCATCGCAATTCGCCTGTCTGTACCAACATTAATATTATGAGGCAAATATGGTAAAGTTAACACATCCATTATCCACAGCAGCAACTACCACCCAAGGAAACACACAATTTAGCCCACTTTCCAAAAATATTATAATGTAACGGCGGGGGTTGCGGGTGCGAGATTTCGACCTGCTATCCCTGCCGTAATTTTTTATAGTTTTGCACTCTGGTTACGTTCGTGGTTAGGTAGCGTAAGTTCCCCCACATAGGATTCTGGAAGAAGGGTCCGAGCGGTTTATGAAGTTTGATGCTCTGGTTAAAGTGTTCTCATCGTCGCCCTGCCTGGCACGTACACACATAGCACGAATGTTAAACACACAAAGATTTATTCTATAAAACTACAACAATGAATTAATTAATAAATGAATGCGACTATTACTGAAATGAAGTTCTAGTCACTGCCGACTTTAGGGCGGCACGGGAACAGCGTGCCTGTTCTAACTTCCTCTCCCCCATCCGGAATTTCCATCACGTCAAAATTAATACACAAATATTCCCAATTTCTACTATGGTTCGCTTTTGGTGATCAATATATTTAACAGCGCTTACCTGCGGTAAGTAAAACCACAATTAATATATTGAACATCTCTTCAGTTCTTCCGGTCCGGTCAGTCTCTCTCTCTGTGCATCACTCACAACCGCCACCCTGAGAATGCCTCCAAATCTACAAATTTTCACCTACTCCCGCTATACCAACTTCCGGTCAGCAACTAAATGCGAACTCAATTCCCTGTTGCCATGCGCTAAGTCAGCAGTCGCTAGGCCTTGCATCTTAGAACAAACAAAACAAAATAAAATAAAGTAACATCTACACTACAACTCTCCCCGCTTAAACTATGATTCGTCCCGCATCATCGCTACATACCTGTTTATGTGTAAACAGACAAATTTCATATCTGGATGGTAGTGTTTTTTATATGCTTTCAAATTTTTCACTACTACAACGACCGTTCAAATAATTGGAACCTAGGTCTAAAGGAGGGGTTGACCTCTCATGTGATGGGACTGCAGCTGGTTTAGTGGTACAGCTGATATTGTCAAATTGTATTACACAGTGAATAGCATTAATAAAGCTCTTTTAAAATAAAATAAAAAATTTCATATCTCTTGAATCACAACTAACACCAATATAAGACATCCAACAAAAAAAAACATTGCAATTATAAACACAATAACAAAACAAGTAATTCAAGTGAAAATGTGCACATCATCTGAATATTTGCATTTCACACAATCAATGTTGTCAAAACAAAAGGTAAAATTCCTTCCTTCTGTACCAGTCAACTATTGTTCAAGTGTTAATTACACCAAATATAAACACCTTACTATCTACTTGTAAAAGTAGAGGTTAATTAACACACAACACTGACTTCGTAATCTCCTCCATCCACTGGACTTTAATCGGAGGATTGAGCTCCGTATGTAACAAACTGCATCTTCCCAGTTTCTATACCTGTCTTAACGTCACTAACACACGAAGTTTCTGCTTCAACTTCCAATCTAGGATTTGTTCTAGGCGTTATTTTGGGTGATTTCGGATTTTTCAAGTTTTTAGTACATGGTACAAATCGTCTTACATCTGGAAACCAAAAGGGTTTTCCGTAGCAGGAAATCACTATACACAGGACAATAACTAAGGATGGAATTAATATGTACAAATAAAAATAGTATTGTCTAGACTTTTGAATGTTTGTTCCATGAATGTTCAAAATATTGTCCAAACTTTGCATTTTCATATTATCCACCCCCGCCGATATGCGATCTAGTTCGGAGGTGTCTGGTGTCGGACCACCAAGTAAAATCCGTTGCTCCTCCAGGGAAATCGGATCGACGTGCTGAATCACCAGCTGTTCATCTCGAGTGACTGCAGCAGCTGAGCGACCGTGTACTGTGGGGTATAGTTGGAAGTTCTGTCCAACTATGTAACACGAGCTGGCGTTCCTCAAAATGCCATTCCCATGGATCCGAAGGCTAGTGGTGATCCACGTGTTGTTCTTTCTGCATTTGAGTTCAACTCTTTGCTCGATGCTGATACTGTAAATCCAGTCCTGTTGATGGCGCGTGAATTTTGGAGGATAGTTAGAAGACATTACTACCCTTGCACACAAATTTCGTACTTCCTCTTTCTGAAAAAATAAGCTCAGTTCACAGGTTAGTACTGCGGTGCTGTAAACTTGGGTGTCGACAGGACACACTGAAATCGATTTCCCGGTACAACGTTCAACATCTGTTTGTGTATACAACAGGTAGCGTTGCTTTGAATCACCAATAAGCAAGTAAGGAAAATCTACCATCAGCTGTACGAAATTCCGCGAATTTCCTACCCTATGCGGCAGTGTGACTAGCCTGTACAATGTAAAATGCCTGTCAAAAGTCTTCATTGGAACTGTTAACAATAACCTTAAGCTATGATGATCGGCAAACACCGTGACGTCTATGCATTCATAGTATAAATACTCGTACATGTCGTTAAGTTGGATTCCAGTGAACAAAGTGTAACCGTCAGGCAAGTGAGCAATAATGCTTCTCAATACCGACTGCAATAGGGTGGGTGGAATTAGGTTAACAGACAATTTGCCTCCCATAGTACTGTCCAAACCACTTAAAGTATCCTTAATCTGCGTATGCAACTGCAAAATTGTAAACTCGAGCTTCCTAATGTAAACAAATACACTAGTCTCATTGTACAAGGTAACATTTAACCAATATACCGTAGCGTCTACTTTGTTCATCCACTGTTGCGAATTCAACATCATAGATTTAACATTTTCAGACAAGGATTTAACAGACTTGGAGTTAAATTTCACCAAGGAATCTAAGGATCTCAGGTATGTCAGTTGTTCATTAACCGAGTGTACCAAATCTGATTGTGTGTCATGAAGCTTGTTCACTGAATCGTCCAGTTGATCTAAATCTATAACAGTTGCTACACCAAATAGTGTCTTAAATACAGAACCAACTACAATCACCAGACCTCTCCTACGAACCATTCGAGGTAACATTTGGGTAAATGAATCAATTTGATTTCCCAAAAGGTCTACTAAATTATTTACATGACTCAATTCTGAAGTAGGAGTGAACCGTGATTTAAATTTATTAATTTGGTGCAAATCATCCTTCAGTTTGGCTAGTGCATCTTGATAGGCACTAAAGTAAACATTGACCACTATGTTCCAACGGTCGTTGGTCAAGATCACGTTTCTCTCCTTTATCAAGATCGTGTTGTTCTCAACTTGATTGTTGACAATGCCTTCAGAAACAGTATCTCCCTGCACCGTTCCTGGAAATATGTAACATATAATGTACTTCCATATATTCCAATTAACAGTACCCCATGGCATGTCATTGCCACATGGCTGTGTTGACATGACGGCCATGATGGATACACGTGACGTCATAGCTCCCATCATTCAAAGCAAAATCAACAGGGCCACTGTATAATGGTCTCTGGATTCAAAATTCAAAACTTGCAATATATATATTCCTACTCTTGCCCTTATGTGTTTTCTTTTTACATCCTCCTATTTTACACTCTAATGTACACATACTAAATTGCAAATATACACATTTACAATTATTTGTTTTCAGCCTGCTTTAATTATTTAAAGCAATTTATGTTACTTTAATTACAACAATTTCCCTTTCTTCTTAGCATTACCCACTGTTTCAACATGCTACTTTTATCAAGCTATGTACCATCTGCTACATTTCAACCTTACGGTGGGTTATTAAATTCCTGTAGTTGCTGCAACCGAGCTCTGCTCCTGGTAAGTGGTGGTGCCTGAGGGGTTGCTGCTAATTCACGCAAGGACTGTGGAGATCTGGGAGGTGTATAGTTTGGATCCCTTAACGTAGAATCTGGATATCTGTTTGGCGTTTCCCTGCCTGCATTAGGCGTGTCTGCGCCTACTGCTGGGGTAGGACTTTGTACTTGCTGTTCTACAGTCTGTGCTCCGTGGTTATCCACACTTGTAATCGGCCTTGATTGAATTTCTATCTCCTGCTCATCCCGATCTTCCATAATAGCCTGTTTTTTCTTACGTCTCCCACATGGGGTCTTCTCAAACTTCCAGGGTCTCTGATCATAGGATCTTTTCAGTCTGTTTATGTGAACAGTCTGTTCCTTCCCTGTTACATCTACAATCCTGTAATTTAATTCAGAAATCTTCTCCACAATTTTGTAAGGCCCTCTCCAAAATTTCCTAAATTTTTGGCATCTACCAGGCTTCTTGGCCGGACAAAATAAATATACCGTATCACCTACTTCAAAATTTCTTTCCTTTGCCTTTCTGTCATAATACTTTATGTTAATCTCATGTGTCTTCCTGTTGTTTTTCCTAACTTCTTCATACGCTTTCCTCAAACTAAGCTTTAAGTTTTCCAACTTGAGCCCATAATCTGTGTTTTGTATTTCTCGTGGCAAATTAGCTTTCAAATCATCCATGTTCGGTAAATTCATTTCTCGGCCGTGTAATAGATAAAATGGACTGTACTTGGTTGTGCTATGGGGTGTTGCTCTATACGCCATTAAAAGGAATGGCAACACGACGTCCCAGTTTGAGCCGGTGGAATCTACATAGTGCGAAATAGAGTCGTGGAGGACCTTATGAAATCTTTCAACCATCCCGTTGCTCATGGCATGGTAAGCAGACGTTTCTACCTTTCTAACTCTCAAAATTTTACATGTTTCTTTAAAAAAGGTTGAAGTAAATGACCTTCCTCTATCTGTATTTAAAGTAGAACCGCTACCGTGTCTAGCTATGATTTGAGTAGCATAGACTCGTGCGCATGTCTCTGCCGAAACGTCTGGAATTGGAAATGCTTCCACATATTTTGAAAAATGATCTATAAAGGTTAACAAGTACCGATTCTTCCTAGGTGTTATCGTGCAGGGTCCAGTGATGTCCATTCCAGTAACCTGAAACGGTTCAGAAGGAGTTTCGACATCTCCCAGTGGGGCTCGAAATTCATGTTTCCCCTTCCGAGTTTGGCACTTGTCACAACGCATTACGTAGTCCTCTTGTTTTGCCGCATTTTCGGCCACCAATATCTGAGAGAGATTAACTCAAAAGTCCTCTTGCTCCCAGGATGTGCTACGAAAATGGGGTCGTGGTTTTCGGCAATCACCTCCTGGACCAAAGACTGTGGGACCACTAATTGAGGCTCTTTACCCCTTTGCCTCCTATACAAAAGTCCGTCCATGTCCAGAAAAAATTCACTCTTTGATGTAAGACGAGTTTGCTTCTGCCTTTCACAGAATGAATCCTGACACTGCTCTTTTCGCATCAGTTGCCTTGTGAGCACTGTCCTATCACCAACTGTAGCCACATGTCGGCTAAGTGCATCTACATGCGTAAGTTTGGAACCCGAAGTATGTTGCAAACTAAAATCAAATTCGGATAACCTTAATGACCATCTCATTAGTCGGCTATTATTGTCTGCAAATTTTTTAAAAAATGTTAGTGCAGCATGATCCGTTCTTGCTAAAAATTTTCTACCACATAAGTAGCATCTAAAATACTTCGTTGCCCAAACCAAGCCTAGCATCTCCATTTCTGATGCAGAGTAGGCCCTCTCAGCTTTGTTCAGCTGCCTACTGGCAAATGCGAGTGGTCTCTCTAAGCCATTCTGCACTTGCGATAGCACTGCCCCAAGTCCTATCTTCGAAGCATCTGTGGTGAGAATAAATGGCAGAGTGGAGTCCGGATAAGCTAACACCGGTGTGTTACTCAACTTAGATTTCAACTCCTCGAATGTTTCCTGACATTCCGAGTGCCATTTAAATTCAACGTCTTTCCGCGTAAGCTGGGTCAGTGGTTTTGCTATATCAGCAAATTTCGGGACTAGCCTTCTGTAGAAGGAACATAACCCCAGAAATGCCCTAACATCTTTCACGTTCTTTGGAGTTGGGTATTCCTGAACTGCCCTTACTTTTTCTGGTGAGCTCTCAATCCCTCTGTAGGATAAAGTATAACCTAGGTATGACACCTGGTCCTTAGCAAAGTCACATTTACTCGGCTGGAGCTGCAGATTTGCTTTCTCAAATCTTCCTAACACATTACTTAATCTTCTCGCATGCTCCTCTACTGTGTCGCTAGAGATCAGAATATCATCTATGAAAATCCAGCACTCAGGCCCTATCAGATTCCTCAATACATTATCCATTAATCTCTGAAAACTCGCTGGGCTGTTTGAAATTCCATATGGCATTCTGTTAAATTCGTAATGACCCGAAGGAACAGAAAATCCTGTTTTCTCGCGATGCTCTTCCTTTATATTAATTTGCCAAAAGCCAGCGTAGCAGTCTAACACTGTGAATAGTCTAGAGCCTGCTAAGGTGGATGTCGTTTCCTCGAATCTCGGAAGTGGGTAGCTGTCAAACTTGGTGACAGCATTCAGTGCCCGGTAATCTACACACAAACGATATTTCGGTTTGCCGTCCGCTGACTTTTTCGGAACCAAGACTACAGGGGCTGACCAAGGTGAATTACTCTCTCTAATGACACCTTTCTTCAACATATCTTGCATTTGGTCATCTACCTTCTGTCTGAGCGCAAACGGAATCCTATAAGGTGCTTTCCTAATCGGCAAAGCATACTTACCTGAATGTTAGATAACCCCCTACTACAATTTTCAATTTTCTGGAAAACGTACACAGAACGTCTTTAACTTTGTATGCAATTATAAACTGACCCCCAATTTTTCAGACAAATTAGGAAAATATTCTCATATTATATTTGGGTATATATGGTACAGTAAACTATAAGAGAATGACTGGAGCAACATTAAATGAAAAACTGAATGATATCAGTGTTGTCTGACACATATGAAATAATAACTACATTGCTAATGGGGTAATATTCTGCATGTAATGAGCAGAGTATGTGAAAGTAATATCATTAGTGTAACTGAGCACCAGTGTACAAGCAAATTCACAACAATAAAGTTAACAGTAATTTATTATTCTTTTCTTAACATGTTACATACGATTGGTCCCCAAAACTTTCACCCTTTGGTGCCAGGATTAAATGCCTGGTGTCATATGCAGAAGACAGCAGCAACCCAGAATTTCAACAACTGCATAAGGGCGGCCAAATCGCCATCAGCAGTAGTCGACGTTCAGTGTTTTGGGTATCACACTGTACGTTGCATATCTATAACATTCTGCGTCAAAGTGTTAATAATGATATAAAATTATATGTCTTGGAAGACATAAATATGATCTCTGCAAAAATCGAACCCCTATAGGTGTGTTGTGATGATAAGCAAGCACAGTGCTGGAAGATTACACACACCACATGGGAGCAGCATACATGACTGGACACATTTCCCCGTTGCTAGCTAGCCTGACACATGAGACTCTGCCAGATTTGAAAATACGGTTCTAACCCAGGCAATCAACATACACAACTGCTCATTACTTACTACAATAAATGTGAGCTCAGTTGCAGATGTCAGAGTGCTGTAAAGTATATAAAAAATAATCACTGGCATTTTAGTTTGTGAAATATATTGGTACACAGGAACATTACATCACACAATTTGTATAAGGGTTGCATCATTCATTGTATGGGTTCATGGTCAGTGAGTGTTTGCTCACCAATTCTAATAAATACAATCAGCAACTGGCAATGCCATAGTCTGAGACAAGACCTCGCTGCCAAACCCCACTCTTTTTATGGTGTTCCAAAATAAAGCCAAAATGAGCATTTCTATAAGGCAACAGGCAGCACAAAATGTTGGGCAATGCAACAATTAGATCAGCATCCTAGCAGTAAAGAAAGGAACATCAGCACACCTGGGAACCAAAAGCACTACGACTGACTATGGTACACAGGTTTACAGTTGCATTAACTTGTAAATACCTGACAATGAACATTTTACTAGGTGTTACAGCTGTATTATGAAAGAAGTAAGCTACATACTGGGTGGCTTCCCATTACCGATATCAAATATCAGCTGAATAAACATTCATACTCCTTTTAAATTATTCAGTCTCAACACAGCAGCATTTACATCACTGGTCTATAAACCCTGCTAGCTGTTAGGCCTGGGGACAGTAAACTCCAACAAGTCCTTTGCAAGCATCACTGTACAGGGACAGTTTCGTATGGCAAGCTCATGCTGGGCTTCCTTAAGCAGCACATCCACACACAAGTCCTGGAACATTGAAATCAATATGTGTTACACCATGTTCCATTCCAAACTACGGTATTTTAAATGATAAATATTTCAGGAAATAATCCAATCCTTTCTCAGTCCTCTATAACAGCATCTCAAAAACCTTCAAACAAAATACACTGAAGCTTTGGAAAAGACAAAGTTATAAATCAATGAACATCTCACCTCAATCCAAAAATGTAATCAGTTTTTATACCAAAGGGTTTCAGAGGTGGGGACAGTTTTGATTTTTTCAGTACACTACTTAAAAATACCAGAGTTACTGCACAAGACATTTAGCACAAAATGAAGACAGCAGGATAAATAGGGGTCGTGAAACTGGAGGAAAGTGACCTGTAATGGCCATAAGGTATTTTCATGACAAGAAGATAAAGCATAAAAGTGTAAAACCACAGACAATACAGAAGCATGCTAAACACTTAAATTCATATATTCTGAAGAAGGCTGTCATCATTTCACTGTCCCAAATCCACTATCCTACTTACACAGTAACATAGCACAGTTTAACTATTATTACACCACACTGTTACTCCATATATCTGAAATCAGTCAGCACAGTAATATGATCATCTTGGTTTCTTCAAATTTATTTTCCTCATTTCAACAATCTGCCGGTTTTGCTTAACTACAGGCAACCATTTGATACTACTGTGTATAAGAATAAAGGCAAACTTTGTTCTACCAAACACTGCAGTCCTATTTTGTACTTGGAAGGTCCTGTGTTCAAATCTTGACCCTCAGACAAGCCCTCCTGATAGTGTGCACGGTTTTCATCAGTCACTCCAATCAAATGCCAGAAAATTAGGTCATGACCATTTCCTTCAACATTCTTTCTAATTAATTCATTATGCACATATCACCTTACCACTCAACAGTACAGAGTCTGAATTACTGTGTCATTAAATTAATCAATCAATCATAAATAAATAAAAAACAAATAAACAAACAAATAAATGAATAAACCTTGGTTCCCATGGTGAGAAGTTGTAAAATCCTACAAGTAAAAAAATTGTGATCCATATGTCAATGTAGAAAATACTTACACTCCACTACACTAAAATACCAGGCATTTTGTAACCACTTATTGTAAGACAGTATTTAACAGATGATGTCAATACTGTCTGTGGACAGCGTATGAGAATATGATATTATTGGTAACTTTAAATTGCATACTGTCATTACAAATATTTACTTACAAAGCTGTTTGCAACTTAATATTTTGCATTGTCCATGTATTATTTCACAGTTTATTAACAACCAACTTGGATCTCAATAAATGTTGGCAACTATTTTCAAGCTCGTAAATTTCCACCTGTTCTGCAGTATGCAGTTCTGGAATTTATGCATGTTCTAGGAAGTTCAATCATGATATTCTGTGTCACCTCCATGATGCTTACAGTGTTATTCAATGGTACTGTCTTATAACGCTGACTGAAGTGATAGAGCATGAGAACTCGTGCACCAACTCTCTCAGCATACTGAGCAGCCATTTTCGGAGTTGAATGACCCATCTCAATAGCTTTCTCCTCCATACAGTTTTCCAGCGTTGCCTCATGCAACACAACATCACTGGACCTACAGGCAGGTACAAACCAGATTTTCAGAACAGGTTTAGTATGAACATTTAACTGCACTCATTTTAAATAACTCTGGGAGCCTTGATCAGAGAATAGTGATCCACTTGTCTCAACCACTGGTCATAAAACAGTAAAACATTACAGCTTAATTAAAAAGAGTTACTCTCTCTTTAATTTAGGTGACTGATTCATCAACTTACTGGCATGGTTACATACAAAACCCTGCTCACAGCTGCAGATTGCAATAGCCCTAAACTGGTCCAAGATTATACAGTGTTTCAGAAGGAAAGGTCTGTATTTTGGGAGGTGATAGTATCGGTCACTGTGAAAAAAAAGTTCACATGAACACATGTCTAATTCTGAATAGTTACCAAGATACAGCTGTTTGAATCTACAACTACAAAAGCATTGTGAATGGTAATAAAGAAAGAAAACTTACTTACTGTTAATTTCATTTGAATTTTAATTTAATGTTTAAATGACAAATTTGTTACACAGAATTGACAAATTTGTCATATTGCACAATAAATGTTTGAAAATCCCACTGTCAACCTCAATGCACTTTGCAACTTGTTTGCGAAGATCACATGTTGTTCGTCTGAGCTGATCTTCACATTTCTTTATGCAGGCAGCAGCATCCAAAATGTGAGCAAGCAATTCGTCTCATGTATCCACCTTTCTTTTGTAAACTTCACTCTTCATCCAAGCCCACAAACAAAAATTTAACAGAGTTAGGTATGGAGATTCAAACAGCTCTACGTCAGTAACCATTCATAATTAGACACAAGTTCACATGAACTTTTCTCACACTGACCAATACTATCACCTCATAAAATATTGACCTTTCCTCCTGAATCACCGTGTACAGTGCCAATGATAAATTAAATGTGAATATTGAGCATTGGTAGAATTATACTGACAAGGGAAAATTGTACTAGTCAGTGAAAAGCCTGTCCTAGTGCAACTCTGTCCACCACAAATTTGACACAGACTAGCCTGGAATCGAACCCAGGACTCCATGATGAGAGGTCAGCAACTTACCACCTAAGCCATGGCACAGCCCCCGTGTGAGGTATGGCAGTTCTCCCATGTTCAAAAGAAGCATAAACCATGTTCATGGTATAAACAGTCTTCTGTGAGCAGTTTACAGACATACAGCTGGTTAAAAAATACCCTCATTACAGCATTCACATCTTTACAACTAACTTCCTACCACTCCTCCCAAGTGGTTTCTTCTTTATGAAATTTGCAAAACAGTTTGTATGGCAATTGCACAGAGATGTTAAGCTCCAAATACAATACAGTGAAACCTCTAACCATCGTTCCCGTTACCGTCGTTGGCCCGCATGTATCGTCTGACTTATTTGGTCCCGAAATTAGCCCCATATAAATAACACTATTTTTTCCCGCCTCCATTGTTCCTCGAACTGTCGTTTTCCCGCACCAATAGTTGAAAAATCACGGTCCTGACGCAACATTTTCCCGCACTGATAGTTTTTTTTTAAATTTGAAGCGATGGTTTAGTGCGCTGTGCGTGCATTGCTTTCTTAGTGCCACCTGGATTGGCTCCATCAAAAAGTATGGAGTGCATTCTGTACTCTTTGCTCTCCATCCTTTTCTTTGGACTAGATGAAGACTTGGCAACTCTGTTGTGGAGCTTTACTTCATTGCAAGTGGTTCTGTGCATTCTGGTGTGCTTCATAGTTTCATACGTTACCCTGGTTTAATCATTTCCATCCTTTATTATCCTTTTCCTATAATATTTTATATCTGTTATTAATTCATTCCTGTTTTTATTACTTCATTATACTTTATTCCTGCTATTTATTTTGAAATCCGTGGACCATGTCCCAACCTAAAAAGCAAGTGAGAACTCTGCACGAGCAATTGAAAATAGTAGAAGAGGTGGAGAAGAATCCTGGAGAGAAACGTGTCGACATTGCCAAACGCCTTGGGTTGGCTCCAAGCACACTAAACTCCATATTCGCAAAGAAGGACGAAATCCGAGAGCAGGCAGAAAAATGTGGTAACGCCAGTAAGAAGAGGAAAATAGGTAGGGAGTCGACATTCGCCGAGTTGGAAAGAGTACTCTTCTCGTGGTACCAGCAGGCAAGGGCGTCGAATATCCCAATTGATGGAACCATTCTTCGTGGAAAGGCGAAGATGATTGCAGCGCAGCTGAATATAGAAAATTTCACTGCATCCAACGGCTGGATAGCGAGGTTTAAGGACCGGCATGGCCTAGTATACAAGAAGTTAGTCGGAGAAAGTGCGGCAGTGGACAGCGAAAGCACAGAAGCGTGGCTGGAAAGACTGCCATCTTTGTTGGAGGGCTACGAACAACGTGATATTTACAACGCGGATGAGACGGGGCTCTTCTACAACGTGCTTCCTGATAGAACCTTGGCTCTCAAAGTAGAGTCTTGTCATGGAGGGAAAAACTGTAAAGACAGACTTACTGTTTTACTTTGTGTTAACAGTGATGGAACTGACGAACAAGTGCCGATTGTTATCGGAAAATCTCCGAAACCGCGATGTTTCAAGAATGTAAAAAAATTACCCACCAAGTACCACGCGAACAATAAAGCGTGGATGACCACAGACATTTTTTCTTCATTTCTGCGTTCATTAGACGCAAGTATGGGTGCACAAAACAGGAACATTCTCCTCTTTGTGGACAATTGTGCCGCACATCCAAAGGATACATCGTTTCTAAGAAATGTAAAAGTCATACGGTACCCGCAAATTGTACAAGTGTGCTCCAGCCCCTTGATTTAGGGGTAATAAAGTGTTATAAGCAGCTTTATAGAAAACGCCTCGTGCAAACAGCTGTTTGCTTAATGGATGCAGGCAAAGATACGAAAAAGAAGATAAACGTGTTGGAAGCTTTGCACTACACTGTGGCAGCCTTGCAAGAAGTAACCCAGCAGACAATCGAAAATTGTTTTCGGAAAGCTGGTTACGTGCAGGGACAATCTTCAGGCGATAGTGACGTCGTATTGACCAACGATGACGACGATTTCCACCAAGACTGGGAAAAGTTCAGTGGCATGAACAAAGATAAATTCGAGGACTACGTCTCTGTGGACAGTCACGTGGCAACCTGTGGTGTAGAAACAGTGCAGGAGCTGTGCGTGAGCGTCGTGGCGTCCGGGAGTGTGGAGCGGGAAGAAGGAGAAGAAGAAGCTGGCGAACCCGAAGTTGTGCCGAGCTTTGCTGAGACGCATAAAGTGCTGATGAAAGTAAGATCTTTCTTTTATGCGCACAGCACGAGTGACAGTGATCGTGAAAGTGTTCTAGGCCTTGAAAAATCGTACTTTGAATTGAGGAGGAGTAAAGTTTGCTCAAAACAAACGTCAATGAAAGATTTTCTCAGCAAGAAGTAATAATTATCATTAAATTGTTCTTATCTATAATTTTTAATGGCTTCCCGGTACTATCATTTCCCGTATGTATCGTTCAAATTTTCCGGTCCCCTGAAAAACGATGGATAGAGGTTTCACTGTACATCCTTAAGCCCATCCCTCACACAGGTTCAAGAGACACGTACACAAACTCAGGAACAACATTCCTCATGTACGTGTAGCCTTAAGGAGGTACTGTTTATGACCTTACGGTATCCAATCTCTTATAAAACCAGAATAACTCACCTCCCTCAAGTATCAAGGTTAATAAGAATGCATGAACCTACATATTCACTTCTCTGTACACGTTCATAGTGTGGTGCTTAAATAAGCAGAGGGATAACTTTACCTTTTATAACATTAACAAGAACCAAATTGAAGTGTTTATCAAATTTTCCCAAGAAAAAGTCTAATTAATACAAGCTGAGGAATCTTTAGTTTTTCAACCAACGAATGCACTTTTTATTTTCGTAATTTTCTGTTCACTACACCTTACACATGTTTCGGCCGTATCTCGGCCATCATCAGGGGCACCTTGTTAAGTACACTTCACTGTTCACTGTCCATTTGGCACTATCACTTAACTGTTATTCCATTAAGTGATAGTGCCAAATGGACAGTGAACAGTGAAGTGTACTTAACAAGGTGCCCCTGATGATGGCCGAGTTACGGCCGAAACATGTGTAGGGTGTAGTGAACAGAAAATTACAAAAATAAAAAGTGTATTCGTTGGTTGAAAAACTAAAGATTAATGTTAAGATGCACAGTGAACACAACGTCAAATTAAGCTGAGGAATACTGAATACAAAATGACAATGGCCACAACACACAAACTGACCCTGAAATCACAGGAAGCCAGCATATTATTAGTTATAACACGGAGTTCAAACAATTAGCTCGGAAATCAGATAACTGAACCCACATAATCACACTTTAGAGCTTATGACTAAAATATATGGACAAATTAGTAGCTAAAAGCAAACAACTGATATAATTACTTGAACTTCTGGAAAAAAGTTAATAGTAATTGAATACATAACATACAATTTTTAAGTTACTCACTGTGCTATATCAACCATTTTAATTGAATCTGATGTGTCACCAAGAATAGTAACTCTTCTGCCACGTTTCGGAGGCCCCAATACACCCAATGGGTCTAGCTGAAGTGATATTAAGAAACTATACATTGTTCATCCAAGTGAAAAGCTTCTTAAGAAGCTGACAGTCAGATTGTCAAGAAATTACCCACCTTTCATGGAATTCATAGGTTCATTAAAAAAATCACAGGACTCTATCCTACATTAGTTGCATCCAGGCAACAGCCTCAAAGCCAATTTTGTTAAAAATTATCCACCCATCTATTAAAGTATCCCATGTGTCCTCTACCCATCACGTTTTCCAACTACAATTTTGAATAAATTTCTCATCTACCCCCATGTATACTACATATCCTACCCATTTCATCCTCCAAGTAAATATAATATATATATATATATATATATTTATATTATTAATTATTATTTCATGAAGAGTTACAAATTATGAAACTCCTCATTATGCAATTCTTTCTCTTAAGTTCACACATTCCCCTGTCATCAACAAACATCCCAAATCTATTTTCTTTGGTGGCAGCCCAAGTGCCAGACCTGTACAACATAACAGGATTATGGTTCTGTACAACTTATTTCAATATTTAAGTTTTTATATAAAAGATTCTAACCAAATAATAGGCAAGCATTCCTCAAATATTTGGTCCTTTTAACTTGCACATGCAATTTCACTTTACACAGAAAATAAGCAAATGGTGAACTGTAACCGATTTAAACAACACATCACACTCAATATATTTTGCGCAGCAGAGAAAAACAGACCACTTACCACAGTTAAATACCAAGAATAATGTACTCACCCACTTCTCCCCAAGAAACATCACATGGCAGGATCTGGCACTAGTCTTTTAAGAGGCACCCAGCATTAGAAATGGAGTGGGCTGTCTCAGGAGTTAATACTTCCAGTGGTGCCCAGCATATTAAGAACAACTCTGTTTTGAAGAACAACTCTGTTTTGGGCTGAGATACCGTTATGTATTGCACACAGTGTTGTTTGACCTTAATGGTACACACAGAACTCCAAAGCATACATGTAAACCGTACTCCAGGACAGTTTCTACAGAACCACAAAGGATACAGTCTCACCAGACGGTAAGGTAATAGCTTCACCCTTCTTGATGTGGGCATACAACGGACCTGGAGGCACTCCTAGCTCTTTGAGATGCTCAGCATCCAACTTTCCTGGTTCATCTCGCTCTGTGATCACAAAACCAAAGGATGGGATGCTGTGCATTACAGGGCCTGCCTTCACACAGACATTCTCTCCATCATACCTGCAGTGCAACAACAGTTCCAAATTAGTTCGCCATAAAGATTCAAATTCTCAATTTCTACAGTTTGAATAACACACAAATTTATCTTTCTTAATTGTTTACTTGCACATTTATTTGATTGTTTTTATACTAATTCTTCTGAAAATATGGTACAAATATTGCAACAAATTTCAAGCTGGCATGGAGAATGAAAATATGGCCAGTATCTACTTGAAGCGGCAATATTGGTATCAGTAAACTCAGAAATCAAACTAACAAGTTAACCAAATTCAGGAAAGAAATGCTGTCATTCTACTTGCATCTGTAATTTTATCAGTACTCAAGCATATACATACAACTCTCAGTACTGAAATAAACAATGTTGTATAAATTCACTAATAAACTCCCAGCACTAGGTGTTCTGCAAGCAGCTGATAGTTATTCAGCTACTTAAGAAATTCCTTGTTGTAAATGAACTTAAGTTTTATTATTCTTAACAAAAAAATCCATCACTGAACACTCCCCATAATAAGCACAACACAGATCATTCCCCTACAATTGATTTCCAATTCCATTTTCATATTATCTGCAAATAAATGCCTTGATCTCTGTAATGGTCTATTTCCAAGAGGCTTTCCACACAAATCTTGTTTCCTCCAAGACTAAAACATGAAACCCAACTCATATTTCTTTAAAAGTGAAACTGCTGTTACAGTAAGTTTATACTATACTGATATAAGATTGTGTAAAATAAAATTACAATGGAACCATTTATTTGGAAGAAGGGAACCCTTTTGTTTTCATCTTTACATGTCAAGTATCCTTAATTTTTAACTTCTTTTATACACATTCACAGGGTACCTACGTATGATATAAACACTTGCAAACACAAAATGTGAATAACCTAAACCTAACAGCTCAGACACTAAATAAGTGAACAATCTGCCATACAGTTAACAATATAAAAGACTTCAGTTTCATCTGAACTCTAATACTACTTCTCAATTCAAATAACAAATTTCCACATTAAAACTTTTCTCTGTACCAGATAAACTGTGGATGCAGATGAGGCTTGTTTCAACTGCAAACTCAGTAATGAAGGGCATACTGATTAAAGCTACAAAATGTTTCATTTTCCCAGAGCACTAACACATTCCATGTGAGACCACAAGATGCAGAAATATCCTTCCCCTGTTTTTCCTGCGGATGAAGGCCACCAGGAGCCAGATTATCTGCAGGCCATGTATTCCAGTCTTCAGGATACTGCTCTGCCACAGGAATTAGTTCATGTACCTGTGTAACAAAGCATCACTGAACTGTAATGATGATAATTTCATATGGAACACTGACTAGATAGTAGATACAGTGAGGTTAATTTAATTTTTACATAAATATATCAAAAAGGTGAGGGTTTTCAACATTCAGTAACCTTCAATGGCAGAATTGAGATGTGACTATGACAACAAAATCTTATAGATCTTATAAAGTTTTAGGAAACCTCCTGAATATGGAGGCAGTACATTCCTCTGAAACAAAGGTAACCACCTACCAGACTACATGGTTCCATAACCCAGAAGACATTTATTCCAACGTCCTAGGCACGAATGTGACTTTAAAAAAGTCATCTTAAATGTATTTCATTGTACATAAAATAGCTATGAGACATGCTCTCATATATGGCAGCAAACAATGAGCATTTAATAAAGGCACTGAAAAAATTGAGAATATGTTGAAGAAACAGTCTTAGCAAATATAAAATTGACATACATACAACATATTCATATGTAAGAGCAGATCTTGAGAGGATCAGTGTATCTCTAATAAATTTGCGCACACCCTGTGGTCCATATATTTCCAAAGTAAAGTCACTCCTGTCAGGCACCAAGTTCCCCAGAGTGCACATCAGTCCTGGCAAGCCAAATAACTGCAAAATACCACACAGCAAGGTACTTTATAAAAGCATGAAAATACCAAGAGAGAAGACAAAGAGGAAAACAGTACAGCAACAAATACAGAATAATAATTACAATAGGTACCACAATTTAGTCCCACATAGTGCAGTTGGTATAGTGACTAGGCTATGGGCTGGACAACCAAGGAATCATGATTTGATTCCCAGGAAGGGCAAGATACTGATTTCTTCTCCAAAATATCCACACTGCATCTGAAGTCCATCCAGCCTCCTACTGAGTGGGTACCCATGGCACTTTTCCTGGGAGTAGAGTGACTGGGGCATGAAGCTACAATTCCATTCCCCTATATGTCTTCCTAGTGTGTACAAAGACAACACCAAATTTACTATAATTTAGAAACTGTAGTAGCTCTATGACATGCAGAAGTAAACCAAAGTGGTGTTACTACAATCCAAACACAAAAGGAATGTAATGCTATTACAAGATTATTTACAAGAAACAGGTAACCTACAGAATATGACATTAGATTTTAAGTACTCACGGCAATGACTATGCAGATTATTGTGGTCTGCGATGTGACACCATACAGGGTGGTAGATATGTACCCATAATGTTTCTGAGGAACCTCCTGCCTCAACCATCTGGATGATTATTGTATTTATATATGTATGTATTTATGTACACACATACGCCATCATCTTGTATGTATGTATGTACATAATTAATCAGCAGGATAATGGAGCAGCAGGTTCCTCTGAAATGTCAGTACATATGTACCAGAACATAAGAGCCTCACAACCCAGAAGACAGTAGTGACTTGCATACATGATGTTGCTGCTCTCAGAAAATGCTGTGTAGCCTTTATAGTGCCAACTTTGGTTGGCACAGATATGCTTAAATAGCACAGGATATCAACAGACCACATGGGCGAAGGGATGGTTTTAGATGTCAAAATTTTAAGACACCTGGTTTAGTCGAAAGTTAAAGTGGATAAGAATAAAACAGAATAATAGGTTCGAGCCCTTTTGGTCCTGATGCACGTAGACCTTTTACAGGTCCTTTGTACCCCTTAAACTGAAGTCCAAGTCATGGGAGCCCTGTCCCTTTAATAAGTTCCAGATCGCCCCCAAACTTAGATCTCTGATGTCCTCAGGGTCCAAAAAGAAGGAACTCTGATAAGTATGACCGAGTATCACCAAAGCTTCACACTCACATAAAACATGAGCTGAGGTCTCCTCCTCTGCTCTGCACCTCCTACACAAGGGACTGTCTCAGTCCCATTATGTGGAGGTGTCTTCTCAGGATGTCATGTCCAATAAGAAGGCCAGTAACTACCCTAGATTACGTCCTATTAAAGGACAGTAACCTAGTCTTAGCAGAAGTACAAGTGCCTGACATCAATTCTCGAGCCTGTCTTTGGTACTGGTAAGATCCTGCCACAATGTCATGTGCTGTTTGTCCAGCCAGCACTGAATTTTCTTCTTTATACTCTGCCTCGAGACACCCAGGGCGGGCTCCAGTCCAACAAATTGGTGAACGGAACCCTCCCTTGCGAGCAATTTAATTTCCAGATATTCAAGAATGTCTGGGGACCCAGAAGACTCCCACAGAGCAATAGGTGGAGATATCATTGAATGCTCTATGGCACTGCCGTACCAATGGGGACGTTGTTTTATCAGCCTGAAGAGCTTTCAAAGCTGCATGACTATCAGAGCAAATACTAATGTATTTCTCTGATATAACATTAGTTTGAATTTCATAAGCACAGGCCAAGATAGCATATATCTTGGCCTGGAAAACTGTTACATATTTTCCTACAGAGATACTGAGCCTCCTACCCAAGGATTGCTCATAGACTCCACACCCAGCCCCCTCTTCCTGCATTCTGGACCCATCTGTGTACCAGACAAGCCCCTTACCCGAACGAGGTGACCCAGGTTCCTTAGTCCATTCTTCTCTAGTCAACATAGTAACCCTGTATTTGGGTTCAAAATTGTATGCTGGCCTCATAATATTGTTCCCCATACTAAATATGCGATCCAATTTTTGAAGCCGCACTAATATGGCATAAAGTGGATAAGACAACCTTCATTAAATCATATTTGGTTAGTGTTTCAGTTACGGTTTTAGTATGGTACAACAAAATTCACAACACTTGTTTCAGGCAATACTTTATGTGATTTCAGTTTTCAAGAGGTTTCGTTTGATTAGTGCTTTATTTAGGGGTTTAGATTTTTGTTTGTTTAGGCTGATGCTTTAGTATAGTACATCAAAACTCACTACATTTGATTTGGGTTAAAGCTGTAAGGAAAGTTTAGTTTTCATTTGGTTAGCTAGGTTATAGCTTTAGTTAAGGTTTTAGTTTTTCATTACATTACATTACATAAGGTTACTGTTTCTGTTATGGTTTTAGTACAGTATGTCATAATTACTTTTCTTCTTCTTCTTCTTCGGTGGCACTACAGTCCAATGCGGACCTTCGCCTCCTTTATGGCCCTTTCCCAGTCAGCTCTGTTTTTTGACCTTTCTTTCCAGTTGTTAATTTTACACTTCTTAATATCTGTTTGTACACAATTCCACCATCTGTATCTTGGTCGTCCTCTTGGTCGACTTCTTTGAGGATTCTTATTAAATACTTGACTTACTGTTCTTTTATTCTCCATTCTGTTAACATGACCAATCCATTTGAGCCGACTTATTCTGACAAATGACAGTATATCTGAATCTCCAAACACTTGCTTTAGTCCCTTGTTATATCGCTTTCTCCAATTTTCATTTACTTTAATTGCCCCAAATATTATTCTCAAAATTTTTCGTTCAAAAACTGCCAGCCCTTTAGCAATGTCCTTATTCAATGTCCACGCTTCTGCTCCGTATGTTACCACAGGTCCTATTAATGTCTTATAAATTTTAACTTTTTCTACTCTACGTACTGATTGACTCTTTAGTAAAGGAAGAAGTGCATAGTATGCTCTATTTGCATTTGTAATTCTTTTTTCAATCTCCGGTCTTAATTCATTTTTATTTGTTAAAACTGTACCAAGATATGTATAGTCTTTCACTATTTCAAAATTATACGTACCAATTTTTACATTTTTATTCTCGTTGTAGGGCTTTCGTGATACTGTCATAAATTTTGTCTTTTTCTCATTTATTTCTAAACCCATCTTATTTGCTTGTTCTATCAGTGAAGTAAATACTTCTTTTACATCCTGTAATCTTCTTCCCATAATGACCACATCATCAGCATATGCCATAATTTGACTGCATTTGTCAAAAATAGTTCCCTTTGTTTCTACTTTAGATCTTCTTGTCGCAATTTCTAGCACTACATTAAATAACAAAGGAGCAATTGCGTCTCCTTGTCTCAAACCTTTCATAACTTCAAATTCCGGAGATAAATGTTTACCTATTTTAACCTCAGCATATATTTCATTATTTAGAATTCTACATAAATTAACTAATTTTTTGGGGAAACCTAGTTTATGCATTTCACTCCATATTTCATTTCTCCATACATTGTCATATGCTGCTTGAAAATCTATAAATAAATAGTGCACATCTATATTCTGTTCCCAGCATTTTTCCGATATTTGTCTCATAGTAAAAATCTGATCAACAGTTGATCTTCCTCTTCGAAAGCCCCCTTGGTATTCTCCTATTATTTCCTCAGCATAAGGTACTAATTTTGCGTATAAAATATTTGCCAAAATTTTATATGTTGTACACAACAGTGTGACTGCTCTGTAGTTGTCACATCTCATAGTGTCCCCTTTCTTATGAATTGGACATATTATGCCATACTTCCACTCATGTGGTATAGTCTCTTTCTCCCATATTTTTAAAATTAGACCATACATAACCCTCCTGAGTTCTTTTCCTCCTTCTTTAATCAATTCGGCCAGAATTTGATCATGTCCAGTTGCTTTTCCATTTTTTAATTTACCTATTGCTATCTCTATGTCTACATCACTTGGTGGTTTAATCTCTGGTTCTGCAGTGTGTACGCACATTGTCCCCTCTTCTCCCCTGTGGTTTTCTGTTCCATCTTGCAGTTCGAAGTGTTTCTCATAATATTCAGACCATCTTTGTAGTGCTTTCTCTCTATTGCTTACTATGGTACCTTCCTTATCTCTGATTAACAGTGTTTGTGGTTTGAATCCTTTTCTTATACTGTTCACTTCTTGGTAGTAATTCTTTGCTTCCTTGTTATTATAAGCTATTTCCATTTGTTCCAGCTTTGATTTAAACACATCTCTCTTTTTTTGTCTAAATATTTTATGCGCTTCCTTCCTTTTATCCTTATATTCTTGTGCATTTTGTCTAGTATTTCTGTTTATCATTTTGATGTAAGCTCTCTTTTTATCTTCCAATATCATTTGACATTCTTCATCAAACCAACTGTTTCTCTGTAGTCTTTCTTCTTTTCCTATTATTTTTCCTGCCGCTTCATTTATTCCTTTTTTTATTTTGTTCCACGTTTCATTTATATCTTCCACTTCCTCTAATTGAGCATTTTGTATGTTTGCTGTTACCTCCTTGCTAAATTCTTCTTTTACCTCTTTCTTATTTAGTTTGTTAATATCCCATTTCTTTATTTCACTTTTCTTAGTCTTCTCTATTTTCTTAATTTTTAATCTAATTTTTGCCCTCACTAAAAAGTGATCTGATTCTATTTCAGCCCCTCTCACACTTCTTACATCACACACATTAGTGCAGTGTCTTCTGTCTACTAGTATATGGTCTATCTGATTACATATCTTATTGTTGGGTGATCGCCAGGTAATCTTGTGAATGTCCTTATGCTGAAACCATGTTCCTGTCACAGCTAAATCCCTGCCCAGTGCAAAATTTACCATTCGTTTTCCATTATCATTTGTTTCATTGTGAAGGCTGTGTCCTCCACATGCTGGATGTAAATAGGTCTCTTTTCCAACTTTAGCATTAAAGTCCCCTAGTATTATTTTCATGTCATAATTGGGAATTGCATCACATGTCTTTTCCAACAGTTATAAAAATCTTCTTTTACTACTTCATCTTTGTCTTCAGTTGGGGCATGTGTTGATATCAGTGTCAAACTGTAGTATTTAAGTTTAATCCTAATTTTACAAATTCTTTCATTTATGGGTTCACAATCTAGTAAATTATCCATATTGTGTCAATTAATGTAAAATCCTGTTCCAAATTCATGTTTGTCACTTTTATTTCCACTATATAAAATCATATAATTCTTGTTTATCACTGTTCCTTTCCCTGGCCATCGAATTTCTTGCAGGGCACAAATATCTATTTTATATTTATCCAGCTCCTTCACCATTTCCCTCATTGCTCCTGCTCTGTACAATGTCCGTACATTCCACGTCGCTATTCTCAACTCATTAATCCTTTTCCATTGCGTAGGTCGTTTCCATTCTATCTGACTGTTCCGAGGCCACATTTTAGGTTTCATAACGATCCATTTTTTACAGTGACAGGTTGTCAGCCTGTCGCCCAACCCCCAACCTGGAGGGCCAGTCCGCCGAATTTATAACCCCCGGGGCAGGGTGGCCCAGCTATACCCCCAGGCACTGGGTACCCATTTTGATCGCCTTTTACGACCTGCATGAGCATCAGTGGGACTATTCTTTTCCCCGGTCACCACACGGGGGTCATAATTACTTTCACCTCAAATTAACTCTCTCCCTGGGACAAGCACAATTTAATGCCAAGGTGAATCAACCCATTCCCTGGCACTGGCATGTTTTTAACACTTTGCTGCATGGGCTTGCTCTGCTAGCTCCCACCCTGCAATGACTGAACAAACAATTATGAAGTCTTTACTATGCAGTGACAAGTGTCTAACCTTCAACATGAATCTCTCGTGTAGCCAGCTGCATGATACAGTATTTCAGAACAAAAATTACATATTTTTTTTAATTTTTTAAATGTCCTGTCAGGGAACTGGTGGCATTTAAAAGCCCCCCTGCTAGGCAATGGGTTAATACAGGAACGCACAACTTACCAAAAATCTAGGAGCCACCTCAAAATTCTAGGTGCCAGAAGGGTGATAAGAAGCAAGTTCCACACTGAGGACCCACAAATATTAGGCACCACCATACAAAATTTAGTTGCCACAGTGACCTGGCGCCTCAGATTTGTGCACCCCTGGGTTAATATGAAACATGTCACCTTATAAATATTTGCAGCTGCAGAACTCTAGTGATGAAACATTGTTAGATCCATCTACCTGCCCTCTTATGTTGGTAATCCATGCCCACTACATTTTCGAGCAACAGCACTCTACATGCACATCACTGTATTCCATGCATTGCACCTCTATTCTTACATGATCTCCATGCATATGTGTGATGAAAACTTTGGTAATACGACTTGGTCGAACTGAAGACTTCTGCAGCTGAACTTGTGATCCTTCACCACAATCAAATATCCATACACTGCCATCTGTTGAACATAAAATTCACTTGCATCTACAGTTTTATACAAAGAGCAGTTTCACGTATTATAAAAGAACTGTAACTACAAACAATTATATTACAGAATAATGGAAAGGCAACTTCAAACAAACTTCATAAAGAAGAAAGATTATTTATAATGAGTAAATTACTGCCTACCTACTTTTATTGTGTATATATACATTGACATGTTACACACATGTACGCATCCTATCTTCTATAAAATAAAAGAATGTGTGTGTGTGTGTGTGTGTGTGAGTCTGTGTGTGTGCTCTCATACACACACACACACATTATATACATTTCTTACTCATCTGTCTGCATACAGAGGCATGACATTTTTTAAAACTTTGCATTGCTTCCCATTTGACTGCCCTTGCACAATGACTCGCTTGTGGCTGCACAAATTATTAGCCTATACCAGACTTCACCATCTGACTCACTGTGATTACGTTCGGACTACAAAATACTGGCATCATTAACTGAAGTTCGAAGACAAATGTGCATCAACTGAGCATGACAATTTTTAGACTTGCATGCCTATTTTAATGAAACTGGATGTCAACTAGTACTTTCTATTATCAACACCACCGTGGCTGTGCGGATTTATAAGGTGCAAAACACGAATGCAATTAAATACCTTGTCCTGATACCGTATGGTGATATAACCTTAAAAAATACGGCATTCTTATCGATGGGATTTCTGAGTTTCTTACGCAACGACCTGACGACCGGCTGAAACCCATGTCAATTTTATTGTGATAACTAATGAAGAAGTGCCACTATGTTTATTAGCTTTTGTTTAGTGTTATATTATGTCAACAGATATTAATGAAACATTCCGAGTATATTCAAAATTGCGATCATGGAAACAGATGCAAACATTTGAGGTTATGTCCGATAGCTATAGGCTGCACTCAAGTTTCCACCAACTGGAATTAAGCATAACACAATAAGTTATTAAGTTCTTGATTTTCACGTTCCACCGGTTACTGTACGAAAAGGCATTTTTAAAGGAAATCTCGTATGGTACCTTATTCCTAGAGCTAGTTTTAAAAATGCGATACCTTCGAATCTAACAGCTGTACACGACACACTTCTGCTAGAAGTTGGATAACACGATGCGGTCCCCAGGCAAATGATATGCATCCTTTCAAACTTATGCAATTAATTATGTAATCATACGAAACTTGTAACAGCACTCGTTTTACATACGATGACATACACGTTACACTTCAAACACCGTTAACACCAGTTGTTACAAATTCCCTCTTGACTATGTCACATACGTAAACTCTCATACATTAATTGTGGCCCAACGGATACATTCATTGCCTTTACTCAATTCTAGCTATTCTGTTCATTCTACACAATAACACCCAACTCCTTCGTCATACAGCAGACTACACATGATCATCCTCTCGGTTCCTACGCGAGATCGCGGCCGAACATGAATACCGAAACGATTATCCGTGATGCGCGACTCTTCAATTCCTTCAGTTCATTTGATTGTCTCGTGGAATGTGACTTGGTTTAGCCTGCCAAATACGTGGATCGTTCAAATTTAAACGACAATTTAGTTCCCTCTTGAGCACAAATCAACTTGTATTAACGTGCTTGCGCTGACAGTTATGACATGTTTAAACTTGCAACCCACACTAGTCGTGTCCCTCTCCATCTCAACCATCAGGTGCAATCAAGATGGCAGTGCAAAGCAGTACCCAACAGTGTTGCGCAGCGTATAATTATCACATTTCTCACGAAGGAAGGTGTCATTCCTTCTGAAATCCTCACCAGGCCTCAAGCACAGTTTGGAGATGAATGTTCGTCACAGCCAAGGGTGTTCAGTTGGGTGAAATCATTTCGAGAAGAACGAGACCGTGTTGAAAATGAACCTCACGTTCGGCGACCAAGAACTTCTGTCAATCCAGACAACGTTTTGAAAACTGGTGAACTTATTCGGGCTAATCGTCGCATAATTGTTCTTGAACTGTCACAGGAAGTAGGAATTAGTGTAGGGAGTGTTGAAGAAATTCTGCACAACGAGTTGAAAGTAAGTAGAGTGAGCGCAAGGTGGGTCCCACGGCTCCTGTCACCGGAGCACAGGGAAAGACGTTTAGTGGCCGTTACTCAACTTTTGCAACGATACGAGAGAGAAGGAGCCGAATTTTTGGACTCAGTTGTGACCTGTGATGAGACCTGGGTCCACTACTTCACTCCTGAATCAAAAAGAGCAAGAAAGCAGTGCAAAAAGCACCCATTCTCCACCCCCCAAAAAAAGCGAAAGCAATTTTTTTCAGCGGGGAAGATCATTACTGCTGTGTTGTGGGATTCAAAGGGTATCATTCACCTGGACTTTCTCACTGGTCAAAAAACCATCAATGCGCAGTACTATTCAACTCTCCTGAACGAAAACGTGAAGTCGGCAATCCGCTTAAAGCGAAGAAAATGGCAGTATTTAGTTTGCTTCATCCAGGACAACGTTCGTCCTCACACTGCGGCTTTAACGATGGCAACTCTACTGAAACTGAAGTGGGATGTCCTGCCTCATCCACCGTACAGTCCAGACTTAGCTCCTTCTGATTATCATTTGTTTGTACCAATGAAGAGGGTTTTAGGAGGCAAGAGATTCCGGAATAATGATGAGGTCATTGCAGCTGTGCAAAGTTGGATACACAAGCAACCGAAACCTTATTTGAAACTGGAATTAAGAAGCTTCCAGAAAGTTGGCACAGGTGTATTGCAGTCAACAGGGACTACATTGAAAAGTAGTGTGTAATACTTTTCCGTTTTGTTGTGAATAATTTTTTTAGAAACGAATTCTCGTTTAAATTTGAACGACCTTAGTATTTAAATTATTTCGGAAACGCCTAGTGCCTCCATGGTCGGTCCACAAACTTAGGTACATTTCTACTAGACAACACATCATAGTCACCACCATGAGAACCAAAAATGACGATTAATTCATTTTTTGTTGTTGTTTCTTCTACATTGTAACATTCAAGTTTGTTGTATAATGCACTAGTTTCTAATGTAATCTTTTTTTTCTTTTCATTTTCATTCATTCTGAAGGCACCTTAAAAATAATTTCGCATTACGCCTGAACGACTAATGGAATATAAACACTGTAAATGCAAATTGTTTTTACAGGACTATCACCCAGAAATGAAACTACACAACAACTTGCAATTTGTAAAAGAAGGCAGTGAGACAAACCAAAATTCTAGTTCAAGCGAACGCTTACCGTCAAAATTAAATGTTTGTGGTGGTTTCGAAACCGCCATCGTTTATTAAAATTACTTTGGTCAAGTACACAGGGTCTCGATATGAATATATATAGTTTGTAGTTAGTTTGCCACTTGCTTGCTGCTGTTGTGTGAAGCGGCGAGGTTGCTGCGGCGTGTGTACCGTGCTCTCCTTCCTCAGTGAGTCGGAAGTGGAGAGGTTGCTGCGCCGAGTGTACCGTGGAGCTGCCGCTGGAAGTGGAAAGCGGCGAGGTTGCTGTGGCGTCGATAAGCGGAAAGTCAATAAGTGGTCGTGATTTTTCTTAAAGTTCGTAATTCCTGTTAGTGGTGGCCATTGTGATTATTCGCCCTGGGCATCAAACCCAGCTATGCCACTGCATACCCTATATATAAGCTGTTTCTAAATGCACTATACAATTGTTAAAGAACTAATACACCATAATGTTTATGACTAGATTTAGTGTGATACATTGTGTTCGTGGGAAGGTTCTCTAAACTACATTGTATTTCTAGCTATATTCTGAATGTGATATACTGTACTTTTATTCCTCAACCTACTTATTAGCACCTATGGCACGAATCTGAGAAAATGAAAATACAGACACGGAGTTTTAAAACATTACAGAATCAAGGTTTGTTGCTTTCTGCTTCGATGATGCTATTGGTCCAAAACTACATGGAGATGCAACAGCAACAGCACTGCTAATGGGTGAACAGGAACCAGTGATGATAGTATTTCCTGACTTGATTCTGGTTGTGGTCTTTTGGCTTATTCCAGAGCTCACATTCTTTCTTCACACCATAAGCAATCTTTTTTTTGCACCCGAGATCTACATGTGGTTAAACCTAGGTCCACTCACATTGTTCCAATCAACTTCGCATCCCCTCAGTAAGATACCTGCAGCAATGTATGGAAGGCAGCTGGTAAGCCCAGGCAGTATAGCGATTAGGCTAAGAGTTGGATGACCAAAAAATGTTCAATTTCCAGCACAGGCACAAGATTCTTTCCACCAAAGCATCCAAGACTAGTTCTGGGGACCACCCACCCTCCCATCCTCCTATTCAGTGGGTGCTGAGAGTCTTTTCCCAGTGAGGTAAAGCATCTGAGGCATGAAGCTGACCACTCGCCTCCACCTAGGACTGCAGTTACATGTGGATGGAGCTACTCTTCCAGTCCCACATACTCCTATGCCTTGATGGTTTAAATGCAGGGAGATGTGAACCGCACTGACAAGTGCCATTACCTTGGACTGCACATGGTGGTTTTCTACTGAAAGTTCTTCAGTCATTAATTTGTGAGGTTTCAAAACTGGAATGTAATCTTGGATAACTTCCCACTGGAATGTTGACTTTCTAACAAAACAAGACTTTCAGTCAGTGACTAAGTTTTGGATTCATATAAAGCACTCCACCACACAAAGGTAGTATGAAGAATGGCAATTCCTATGTCCATTATATATACTGTGTGAAACAAACCTTAGGGTAAGATAAAAAAAATTATAAATCTTACTAATTTGTCAATGTCAAAAATTTCACAACAGACCTTAAAGAATGTTAATCTCTACCACACAATTCACCACTACAAGGCACAGAACTGATCAAAACTAAAAACTTGCATCTCACAGCAGCTGTACCAGAAGTAATGGAATGTTTTGATGCTAAAATAACAAACATATCCTCCTCAGGCAACTGGAGATGTTCTGTCCTATTTGCACAACTCCTCATAAATTGTACATTTCTGACAATGCTGTACAAGCTTTCACATGCCACTGTGGTAGAAGTCCATTTCAGCATTCCTCATTCAAGTATACATGGCCCTGTAATTCTTATCGCAATCTCTTAAAGGTCCCAAACACACACCAAGCTGAGACTGCATTGAGGCTGGGGAAAAATTTCCCCAACTGTATTTTTCAATGGCCCGATGTCAAACGTGCAGTGAGAGGTTCTGCACCATTATGTTGAAAGATGAAATGTCTGTTCACCAAGAACTTGTCACAACATGCATACTGAAAGTTTCTGGTGTGTCTAAACATAGAAAGCAGCATTAATGGTTTCTCCACCTTGTCAGAAAATGGCCTTCTTTTATCTTTGGATATATGATGTGATGCCATTCCATACATTGGCACTTTGTTTTGGGGTTGAAATGGTAAAATCAGCTTTCATCACCAGTCACATGTTCAACAGAAAATAGTCACCTTTAGCAGCAAGTCTTTCAAGACACTGTTCAGCTAAGCTGGTATGTGCCCTTTCCTGTTCCCTCTTGGCAAGTGGGGAATGCAATGGCAAGCAACTTCTCAGCATCCCACAGTCAATATGGTCTCCTGCATGGCACTGTTCAATTACAATTTCTCTGTCACTCTCTTGGTCATCTTTGATGAGTACATCAATCTGCTGCTTTTTGGTCACTAAGCAGCAGATCAATCATGCTACTGCTATCAAATGTTCTGCCCTATGCCACACACTGCTGGTACCCATGCACACATCTCTAGACACACAACAAAGTCAACTGACAATGTATGCTGCCAAACCTTTTTCTTGGTATGAAATTCAATCACAGCACACTGGTGTAGCAAACATTGACAGCATACTTGATGCAGTGGTTTATGGGTACATTTTGGTGCACATGTACTGGACTTTCATTTCAGGTTAGAGATGACACTGCTAGCCAAATAATTCCTGGTCTACAATATGTCACTATTCATGACTTTCAGCAGCCCTCATATACCTGTACGTTTGTTTCATTCGATAAAATTCCACCAGAATTTATGCCTCTTAGAAATAAATATGCACCTTTAACTTCTTGAATCACATACCTTACTCACTTATATGTGAAGATCACTTCACTTACAATGGTGTATAAAACTAAGTCTCAGGCTCCTGAAGTCTTTATTCAAACAGAATATGCAACAGCAGATAACATACAAGACTAATAACCCAAATATTACCCATACATACGATTCATGAAGCTTTTTACAGTCAGAGCTGTAGGAAAAAGTTCACACAGATCTTAAAATTTTCCAAAGAAAATCAGTTTTCATTTATTACACTATTCATCCCAGATAAAACATAATTCAGAAATCACAGCAAAACAGCTCCATGTGAATGCCAATTTGGTAAGCAAAATAATGACAGCTGTATCATATGGTCCTTTAGTACTGGGATGTTAGGCCTCTTGACTCACTGATGGCCAGTCATGAAGTGTTTCTTCAGAGAAGTGCTGCCACTGAACAATGTTCAAGTGATTGATAGCCTATGGGTAGCAAACAGTTTCAAAAAAATGTGTGCTTCAATACAATAACAATGTCTGAGGGAACATCTGGCAATTTATAATACCTCTTACATGCTGGAGAAATATCTTACATCAAAACCAGCTATGAAATGAAAACTCAAGCCAATGTATAAATTTAAACATGAAACTCCTCTATAAATTTTCCAATTACCTTACCAGCCTATGGTCTGAACCTATAAAATACATCCAGATCATTTATTGCCAATGTAACAAAATGGATATTGACATTTTCACAGTAACTTCATGTCATTTAGTGCACATTTTTAATGCTTTATCTTGTCTAACATAGCCAACCATGAAAATTCCCAACTAGAATGTTACACATAAATATACAATTAAAATCTGCTGCTGTCTGCATTCATACTGCATACATGAATTTATTTGGGTCACAATTTCAGTTTACAACAATGCATGCTCTTTATGTTTGCAAAGATCTGAAAACAAAAAATATATTACAACTGTGGCTTTTAGTCTTCAGCACAATGTGATAGCAGATGCACAGTCTGGCTAAGTTCATTCATAAAGCAATAAAGTGGTCTGCAGCGAAGATTTATTTTACATAGCCAAGATAACCATCAAATTCAAAATAAACTAACATCACTGCTCTAACATAGTGGGCTGTGTGAATACTTCCTCTCCCAGCTCCAAACACAGCACAAGGCAATAATTTATACCTAAGAAAAATTGCAGGTATATCTTAAACAGAAGCTTAAAAAATATGGATGCAGGAGACAGTTCCACTTACATCTTGCTTAGTAACATCAAATTTATGTGCCTAGCACTTTTTACAATATGATACCCTTTACATAATGGACTGTTCAGTGTAAAATACTATGGCATTGAGCTCAGCAGTGGAACTACAGGGAACATTACTTCCATACAAATCAAAGTACCAAACAAGGGTGAAAAACCATGAATTTCAAGTCCAACCTCACAGGACAAGTTATATATATATATATATATATAATATATATAATATATATATAGTAGTAAGTAAATCTACACAGAAATAAATTCAAATAAACCAATATACTATTTACATATCATTGATGAATACAAATAAATTAAACTTTCCATTACCATCATTGCTGCGGCATAAGAAAACTACTCAAATCGCAACAGTAATGCATGGAATGTATTTCAGATAACATACCTACTTATTTCATTTTAATTGAATTTTACTTCAATTTCAGTGATGCCATTCTTATTTGAAGAGCACTGGAACAGAGAAGGCCGGCCAGTTTCTTACTCTCACATTTTTATAATACATAACACAAAGAAACAACTTGCTATTTATGTTTTAGTAATTATTACTGACGATCTCCTGACGCACTACTCAGTACTTGATGAGAAGTTGTTGGTTTTCCGCCGCCTAGTTTCATTTTGATCCCCCCCATTCCCCACAACACCAGAGACGGTCAGTACCTGCCGCCAAGTTTCTTCATATGGCTTACATTTTCCCTTCCATCACTCAGACCAATCATTTACTGAAAACACTGTCCTCAGTTCTGTGTTAGGTTTCTCTTTTATTATTACTTTATAGTGGCAAGCCTTAGGGTGTACAACAAGCTTTCTTGGCTGCACTGCTCTCATCTGTTGGCTCCACATGGATGGGTTTCATATTCCCGGACGGTGTATCTTCATCCGGGCTGTCCGGGATCTGCTTCTGAGACACGATGCGGTAGATTTCTGTCCAACACAACCAATACCATGTAATGCAAACACAGCACATTTTTCTGGGTGAGTCAAAGAGAAAACAATAACCATCCATTCTAGTCTACATTACTCAAAACAAAGTTTTACACATAACCATGCATGTGCGTGTGTGCACAGTAGATCGTTTCTGAGCATTACATCACACAATTGTGTTGGAAAATAGTGTTTTCTTGTGCCACAGTGACTGAGCAATGCTTCAGTGCACTAAGAGCTGTGGCACAGCTGATATATTTCCAAGAATTAACACTACTTTTTCAGCCTCCCTTTCATCTATTTCAGCAGTCCAGCTGTAAGCACGATCACAGTCAACTACATGCCACTAAGCACTGTTCTTGTCACAGATACTCAAATCCATCTGAACACTTGAACATGACCGGTAACTGGGCCCTTACTACTTCCTCATCAAAACCAAAACAATAACTTGTTCTACAATTTATGTTCGTCTACTTTACCATGTCACATCTGTTACTTCCTATTCAATACCCAACAGGATAAAACTTTCAGAACACTAACTTTGTTACCCTCATCCAAGTGCATGCAGAGCAGGCCTGTACAACACAATACCGTATATTCTCGAATCTAAACCGCACCCGAATCTAATCCGCACCCAGTTTTTGGCGACTTCTTAAACGAAAAAAAGTTAGTTCGCGATTCTAATCCGCACCTTTCCTTCAACCACCCCTTGCCCACGGGGCGACTGATTGAATAATATTGGATGTTACCAATGCGTTAAAATCCGACGCTACGCCTGTGGCCGATGAGTCATACCGATAGAGGCCGGGCCTTTCTCAACAGACGTGCGCAATCTCGTCTGAAGCCAGCTGATCTTTAGTTGTTGAAACGTGGGAGGTGCTTGTTCCAATTTGTCGTGTACCGTAGTTATGGAAGAGGGACACCTGAAATCTAAACGACTCTCATATACGGCAAAGTTCAAACGTGAAGTTATTCGGTGCGCAGAGGAGAATGGAAACCGCAAAGCCGCTGCAATTTTTGGAGTTGATGAAAGCAACGTTCAACTATGGCGGAAACACAAGGCAGTGATCAGCGTGTGTGAGGTGTCACGAAGGAAATTCACTGGACCCAAGAAAGGACGATTTCCTGAAATTGATGATGCAGTCTTCACGTTTCTTCAAGAGAGACGCAAGACTGGACTGTTTGTGAGTTATGATCTACTCGCGAGGAGGCGATAAAGAAGGCCAGATCTTTGAACATTCCTCGAATTATGAGTGATGACGGCGAGTCTGATGAATAATAAATTATAATAATAAATAATAAAATAATAGATTATTGTATTGTATTGTTCTTACGTTGTTTATTAATTACGTTAATTACGTTATTGTTATATTGTACAGCAGCTCAATCATTTTTCCAAAATCCAGCTCTAACCGCGATCTAATCCGCACGCAATCTAATCCGCATCTGATTTTTTAGCCCTCTAAAACTGTAAAAAAAGTGCGGATTAGATTCGAGAATATACGGTATTTCAAAGAAATATTTTTTAGGGACAATGCTGCTGATCTGACTGTGAAATAAACTGTTGCCAGCTGACTGCAGAAAGGATCTGGAGAATATGAACAAAGGACAGGTTTTGAAAATGGTTCATGAACATTCCTAAACCTCATAAACAAGAAAATTTTAAGGGGATAGTCCAGCTAGATATGGGATGGCTACAGTCCAAAATGTGCGCAATGAAACATGAAATGTTGAGATAAGAAGCATGGTACAATTTTTTAATGTTTAGGCTAATACCATACCTAAAGACACCACAGTTATCTGCATACTGGGCAATCTGGTCATGAGTAATTCAAAGCCTGCTGCATATGTATGCAAACTTTATGATACACAGCCCACGTACAGTTCAACAGCAGATGCATTCCCCACCATGCAGAAAAGGTTCAGGAACACACTGATGTACAGTGTGGTATGTGTGTCACTGTAATGACTTTTAACTCACATTTTAGTATTTTTCATGATATTTATTCATATCTGACATGCACAAAATTAAAAAGAGATGGAAGAAAATGCAGTAGAACTTCTCACATGGAAAAGGGATGTTAGAAGGTATATCCAAACTGAACGGGTGTGTGCATATTCATAATCTGTAACAAATATCTGTCCTTACATGGTATCTCTCTCCTACAAATGTCTGTGCCTCTTGCATGCGATTATAAACTCTACGCGCCTAGAAAGTAAACATGCAAAAAATAAAGGTAATAAAATTTAACAGTGGTTATGGGACTTCAGTCATAATTCAGATATTTTGTTATCAGTGGTTCATTACAATCACATGCTATACGTGTGTAGTGTTTGCAGAAAGGAAGTTGTGGGCTCAGAAAAATTCATCATCATTACAACACAACTGCAGAGCCCAATTAAAGGTGTGGTGTTAATTTTAACCAAAGTATGACAGCTACAAGTCTTTATACAGAATTATGGTCTTGGTTAACAGCTTGATGTTTTATTTTACAATGTTAGCATTTCCAAGCAAAAACGTGTTATGACAAAT
Organism: Reticulitermes speratus; assembly: GCA_021186555.1. Classification (NCBI taxonomy): domain Eukaryota; kingdom Metazoa; phylum Arthropoda; class Insecta; order Blattodea; family Rhinotermitidae; genus Reticulitermes; species Reticulitermes speratus. The sequence goes on along the minus strand of JAJKFL010000003.1, from coordinate 39,888,656 downwards.
TAAACAGCCAACAATTATCATCTTAAGTAACAGTCTCCTGGGTTCTTACAACACACAGCAGGGCAAGTCTGTTCCCACATTTTATATGAATGTGCTGCCTCCACCTTCAGCATGACTGAACTGGTTCCAGTAGATGCTTACTTGACTGGGAGGGGAAAATGTGCCAATGTGGTACTGGGATATTACACCATGTCAAATAACCCTGACAACTATCACTTCAGTAACACCCACCATGAAAGCTTACACACTTGTACAAAAAATACACTCTTTTTTTTACATTGGCTAACTTGTCCTTGGGGTAAGGACAAATGTAATATACTTCAAAAATGGATGGAAATCACGTAAGGTAGGAATGAAGTTTGTTATGATATGAAATGCTACAAGTGCTGTATTACCCAACTTATTCAGCCTTCTGACCAATATGTGATAAGCTTTTATGTGTATCACCTGTCCTAGTTAATGTGTAATGCACAGTTAAAATTCCAATGGAATGCTCACGCTGCCACAGCCATCTGTAGATGAACCACAGGAGAGAATCAATGAGTCCTAGCAAACTTTCACTATGAAACAATAAATAAATGAAGTCCTCCTCAACATACACCATAATTTATTTTATCACAATGAAAATCAACTTCTGTAGTTCCTTTATACTTCCCAAAAAAGCAGTACAATTACTAAACAGCTCCCCCCAATCCAGAAACCATATCACTTAAAAAACTTAAAACCAGTAACATAAACTGATTTCTAGAGTGAGGTGAACCTGATGTCACTGAAAATTGTGTATTCAATGTCATAACAATCACAGTTGTATGAATGTCATGCCACACAGACTTTTTATCACAGTGCTTTAACACAATATTCCTTACAGTTTTCCAGATTTTATAATTTAATATTAATTATAATATGATATGTATCTACATACAGTTGGTTCTATTTACTGTAACTCTTGGGGTTCTGACATGCAAAAGTATCAGAAATGAATATTAATGTTCACATCAACTGCAATAAAGCAGAAATAAGGTTAGCAGACTATCAGAGCATAAAATACAAAATAACACAATGCTCATGCAAAAGAAATCTATATGTTATGTAATCAGAATATTCCACATGTGCAACATATTAAGTAGTATCATATGAGTATCAACCGGATCCTATCTTATTTCAACAGCACAGAAGAACTATGTTTTCTTATATGCATTTAACTTTTAAATATACACATATATTTTTCTTTTAGCTTTGAAGGTTTTGTAACTAAAATCCAATTGTACAGAACCTGTTGGTTTTCAAATCACTGGCAACACTGTTTGCGAACACTGTCTGCATTCACAGTTGGCTTCACATCAATCTGCTCAACATTGTGTGGTCTGATCGTATCTCCCTCAGGAGGATCACGGATTTGCTTCTGAGATACAATCCGATAGATTTCTGCCACGGAAAAACCAGACAAAAAACAAAACATAAGAATGTCTTCAAAATAAAATAAGGTGTACTAAACTTTTCTCATAGTTGCAATGGGAAACGCTCAAATATCAACTTCACACTCCATCCCTAATGTACACAGTAACAGTGAGTAAGATACGTAAATACAGATTCTCTGTGCATTAAATTTGCAGGATATAACCTCAATGTCTGTAACTGCTGGCTTACAGACAATACTACTAATACATCTGTATGCATATTTATGACCTAGTACCTTATCAAAGTTGCATATTCTTGCAGGATTGTTACCATACATCATTTCAGAACCCAAAAGCACGTGACACTACCACCCACAAGTTCATGCGTCCACCATGTCATTAAAACATATCGTGGCATGATGTTTAGTTTCATGAAACACTGGGGGGACACACACATAGACAGCATGGCAAACTTGTAAGGCTACTTCTTTCGTTTTAGGAAGGAAATATGCTAAAAAGTCAAAATATAAACATGAAACAATGCAAACAAACGTTGTATTTCAGTTCATTTACTATTTAAAATGAGAAACTTCTCATCTTTCCAGCCATTTTGTAACAGCCAACACCCAAAGTAACAAAATTTTAATTTAAAATTACTATGTAATGTTCCTTCAAAAGTAACATTTTCTGTCTACCTCTCAGGCTTGAACAATTTCTGTCCTCTATGTATATCCAAACCAATAGTTAACAACTACATCTTGCGTGCAAAATTAACATACGTGTGAGCACCACCTTTCTGCATCCCCAGACTCACATAAAATATGAAGGTATAAGTTTCAATTTGTGTAATAACACTTACTAAATTGATAGACTATGTGGCATAAAATAAGATGCAATAACGTTATTGATTTGTGACTACACTATGCTGGAACCGACTCGAAGGGAGCAGTTGCATCCATTCTGACTCCCTACCTGTGACACTATGACAAACAAGCCATCAGAGACAAGACTAGACAGACAGTAAACAAAAGCTGTCCCTGTGCATGTCATGAATGCATATGGGGGAGTGGAGGTATAGTTCCACTCTTCCTTGATCTTGGCACTAGACAGAGGTGAGTGGTCAGCTTCATGCCCCAGCTGCTTTACCTCAAGAGAAAAAGCCCCTAGTACCTACTGATTGGGAGGCTGTGTGGGTCCCAGAGCCGGTATAGACTCTTCAGAAAAGAAGAACATATGTTGCTGCTGTCCAGCCCATAGCCTAAGTCACTATACTGACTGAGCTATCCCACCTCCTTGGGCACAGAAAGGTCTGGTAAAAACAACACACACAATGTAACAACCAGGAAATAATCTGTGTGTGCAGGTTCAAATCACACATTATCATGTCCAGGTGTAATCTGTGCAGCCAACATGCAATGACCTATACAGCTAGGCTGTGATGGATCAAACTACCATGCAACAGAAAAGACAAATTCTTACACAATTACTAAAAAATGCATCAACTGCTAATACCATGTGTGTAAACTATACAAAGGTAGGTCATTAAATAAATAATGCAAAACAATAACTTCATCACAATAACAAGAAATGAAAATTCATCACAAAATAATGGCTATGTCTGTAGAGTTGTATTACTAATTCCATGCCATAATATGCAGCCCCAACTCTCTTGACTGGTAAAATGTTACCTTCCTACCACACTTGTCTGCTGCCTGTATCACCAGCACTTTGGCATATACATAATAACAATCTCAATCGGCACGGAAAATGACATGAATCTTCAAGCAGGACAGCAAGTCTACTGGCACATACATACAAACCAAGAACCTCCTAAACACACAGCAGGATTGCTAACCAACTATAATACTAGTAACTGTGTTAAAATGGAGTTCACTTAAAATCTACCAATACCTTCAGGGAACTGGGAAGGACATGACACACAGTAGCCATCATCTAATTTGTGGTCACATCGTTGCATGTGCATCAACAGACTGAGAAAAACCGTGAAATCCTTCAATCAGGACTGCCAATATCATGGGCAAGTTCAAAGTAGGCCTACTACCCACCCAAATGCAACTGTAATGTGTATATTAAACTTGGAATTCATCATTCATCTACTTACCACACGTATATGAAATCAGATGATGCTAACAAAACATACAGGCCAGAAACAATATTCATGTACTGTTCATATTTCGTGTTAACATTCCTAAATGCTTCTTGTTCACACAAGACAGTATTGCTACACAGGATTCAACAAGTGTAATATGACTCACAATGAGCTTGGCAGAACTGCCTTACAAAGCATTCATAAATGCAACATGCCACACATTCATCACATGACTAATTAAATAAGTGTTCTTTGGAGAATGGGGGGGGTAGGATATCAGTAACACAACTGATCTGTTAAGACTTTACTTCATGCAAAATAAAGTTTAACACTGATTATCGCAATTCACAGGAATTTGTACACTGCAGATAGGCACAGTGGATGCGTGAATCCATCTAGGTATGAGAAAGTGTGTTTCTGGTTTATTTTATGATGCTGACTATACAGGGTAATTCATGAGTTACAGACATAACTGTAGATGATGATTTCCTAGGCTTTGTGATCAACAGAGCACATGCAATTTTGAATGGATAAAGAGTTATGACCACATGAAACTTAAAATGTCAGAATTAGTAAAAAGATATGGAATAAAATAATAAACAAACACATTACCTTCATGAAATTGCCTTTATTTACTTCACGGTTTTCAAAAATCCCACCCACAGCTGCAACGCGTCTCGCCACTCAGTTGTGAACAGTGTGCATTACTTGTTGCAATATGTTGCTTCTACCTCACCCCATTATGAACTGGCACAGCACAGCTAGCAATATCTGTGATGTTTCCCCAAACTAAATGTTGAAGTAGGTAAGGAAGTTTTTGTACAGACTACAGTAGGTTCAATGGGGAAAGGCATCAAATTTCAATTCAGTGACCACAGTCAATAATGAATGATTGTATAAGGAAGTTAACACCTTGTGTCTTTAGTCATGGATTTTACATCAGTTCTGACAGACCAAATTGCATTGTAGACTGAGAATAAGTTCATAGCAAAGAATGAAATATTGATTAAAAAACAGAAATAATTTACAACAAGCAATAAAATAGATATTTTAACAAAAACGGAGGTACATACTGGAAAACATGTTGATCTGGCATTGCAGTCGGGACTTTCAGTTACCACATTAAAAAATAGTGTAAAAAAACCATGAAGCAACTGAAAGAAGTTACATCCAGTGTGGGACTTCCTCCAACCAGTGGAAATTAATGAAATACTCACCACCGGAAGAATGGGAATCTGCTGCTGTTGAATGATACAGGCAAGCACATGCAAGCAACGCTTCCATAGATGGTAATATCATCAGGGAGAAGGCCTTGCAAATCACTGCTCACTTGGGAGCAGACAACTGTACAGGTTCTAATGGTTGGATCAATAGCTTTAAGAGGAGACACATTACTGTTTATAGAACTCTAGCTGGTGAAAGCAGGAATGTGGATTCAAAACCAGTAATGACTGGAAAAATGACCAACAACTGCTAGATGTTAAAAAGATATAACCTCTGTAACATTATGAGGCAGGTATATTTCTCAACCAACACCATAGTGAAAGCCTTACTTTTCATGGAGACCTCTATGATGGTGGAATGAAATAAAAACATAGGTCACAGTGCTCCTTGCATGTAATATTATAGCAGTGATAAACCACCACCACCACTTGTAACTGGTAAATATAAATATCCACATTGTTTTAAGAATGATAAAAAAAATCCCCACCAAATATGATACCAATACAAATTACTGGATAGTCAACAGAAAATTTGAAGATTACCATACAGAACTAGACAGGAAAAAGTGTGTTAAATATCAAACATTTCTGCTTCTCATTGATCAATGTGCTGCTTACTCAAAGAACACAACATTTCTGGGGAACATAAAAGATGTGTTTCTCCCAATTAACTGCATCATCCAGGTACTGCATGTAGACCTGGGAATCATCCATTCATTCAAATGCCATTATAGAACAGGGCATTCCAAAAACCGTTACCCTGACAGGCAACTCCAAGATGCTGCACATACACAGTTGGAGGTACTGTCTGCTATGCACTTCAAAGCAGAAGACTGGAGGCTAATAACTCCAACTACGACTATCAAGAACTGTTTTGCAAATTGTGGTTTTCCAAGTGATCATGTCAGCAGCAATAAAAATGCACTAAAACTTACTGAAGGTGAAGAAAATGACTGGTGTAGTTTGAAACCTCTTGGAGTACAGTTTGAGGAATACGCAACACATAACAGTGCTCTCAAGTATGTGGAGTCCACACTCTCAACTAGGTATTTGACCAGCAGTTGGCCTGGCAAGAAGATGAAGATAAAGAAGAAGAAGAAAAAGGAAGAGGAGAAGGCAAGGCAAGTGTTTGACACAGTGAAAGGACTAGAAGCAGCCACAAAGCTCAAAGTACAAACAAAAATGTTTCCTGTTCAAGAAACTCCTGGTTAGGTTATAACTGCATTATTACAGACATGAGTATAGAACACAATCATGTACCAGCCGTTTTACCAACCCAGCTTTTGCATACAGCGTATATATTTTACATATAATGAACATCTAACAGCTACAATTACCTGTAAGAATATTTTGGAAGGCCGTTTCAACATTTGTGGAGTCCAAAGCCGACGTCTCAATGAAGGAGAGTCCATTTCTCTCAGCAAAAGCTTTGGCTTCATCTGTTGGAACAGCCCGCAGGTGCCTTAAATCTGATTTGTTGCCTACCAACATGATAACTATATTCTGGTCTGCATGGTCCCTCAACTCCCTTAACCATCGTTCCACATTTTCGTACGTCAGATGTTTTGCAATATCATAAACCAACAATGCTCCTACAGCACCACGATAATACCTGCAACATGCCATATATTGTTAATCCTTCCACCATACCTGCCCGCTTTACACAGCATAAATACTCCAATAATATACACAACCCCTAGCTTCAAACTATCTTGCCAACTTTAACCACCATGTTTCATGGATGCATGTTCCAAGAAAGTACTATGCCCATGAACTTTCCACATATGACACCTGATAAAAACAAAACTGTAATATGTATGGCAGCTTCAGTCTATTCTCAGCAATCTGATCTCCACCAGCTACACGCTCTTCATTAAAACAAAAATGAAATCATGTTAAAAAAACAATGGTTTAGGAATAGGAATGAAGATAGTGCATATTTATGTGCAACTATACATACAAAACAAAGAAACCTCATCTGCTTTCCTAGTTCTTACAATGCTTATGCCATAGCTGTTTTAAAGGTTAACTTGAGTATACCTGGCATCATTTCCACAAATGTAAATGGATTTAGTATGTTCAAATATGCTGCATTTATGTATGAAATCCTGCCTTGCATAATTTCCCCTCTTAATATTTTTAGTAAAACTACAGTAGATACTTCTTCTGTTCATTTCCCTAGGCTTAATGAGACCCCAACTACATTACTGAAGTACAAGTGGTGAACCATAGAGAAAACACGACTGTTACATATGATTTACATCCACAACATGTTCACATGTGTCATAGATTACTTTAATTAATAAATTAAAAAGGTGGAAATATCCTCCATAATTCACTACAGTTTAAAATACAAGGGGAAGTCCAAAAATAAGTTTCCAAGGCATGTACGAGGGCTGTCCAAAAAGTATCAGACTATATTTTTTCCCACGGTAAGTAATGGTGAAAGGGTAGGGAAACTGAGCATAGTGGTAGAAGGGACTTTCATGCGCATGCGTGATTTTTTGCTGCCTCGCAACACCACCGGATGCGTCTGTCGCTGCCAGATAGCGAAGTGGTGTAACACGTGTTCGTCGCATTCTCGTTTCGCTCAAGATGACAGAATGTTTGGAGCAGCGATACTGCATCAAGTTTTGTCAGAAACTTGGGGATATCCAAGCGGAAACAATCCGCAAAATTCAGCAGGCTTTCAGTGAAGATGCAATGGGGGTCACTCAAATTAAAGAGTGGTTCAACCGCTTTAAAGATGGCCGCATGTCGGCGGACAGTGACCAGCGTTCCGGGAGACCGTCAACGAGCCGAAATGCTGATGTCATTGACAAAGTGCGGACATTGATCATGGATGACCGTCGTTTGACCGACCGGGAAATTGCTGATGAGGTTGGGATCAGCAGAGGTTCCGCAAACACGATTTTAACTGAGGATGTGGGCATGCGAAGAGTGGCGGCAAAATTTGTGCCCAAGCTGCTTTCGCCGGAGCAGCAACTCCGCCTTGAGTTCGCGCAGGACATGCTGGAGTGTGCCAACAGGGATCCTGAGTTCCTGAAAACTGTGATCACTGGTGACGAGTCGTGGGTGTACGGATATGACCCGGAAACCAAGGTCCAGTCGTCACAATGGAAGCATCCAACATCCCCGAGGCCCAAAAAAGCACGACACGTTCGGAGCAATGTGAAGGTGATACTGACTGTTTTCTTCGATTACCGGGGTGTTGTGCATCATGAGTACGCACCACTAGGCCTAACTGTTAATAAGGAGTACTACCAAGAAGTCCTCCGTCATCTTCGTGATGCAGTTCGGCGCAAGAGACCGGAGCTGTGGGACGCACGCAACTGGCAGCTGCATCATGACAATGCCCCAGCTCATTCATCACACCTGATCCAGGGTTTCCTGGCTAAGCACGGCATTCCGCAGGTTCGCCAGGCTCCCTACTCTCCTGACATGGCTCCTTGTGATTTCTGGCTGTTCGCGAGATTGAAGACACTGCTAAAAGGCTCCCGTTTTGACAGCCGCGAGGACATCATACAGAACGCGACGGCGCAGCTGCACACCATTCCAAAACAAGCCTTCCAGAATTGCTTCCAGCGATGGAAGGACCGCTGGGCTAAGTGTGTGGAGTCACAAGGGGCCTACTTTGAAGGGGATTAGGTATTGTAACCACCCAGATACAGAACTTTTTTTTCCCGGCCCAAGGTCGGATACTTTTTGGACAGACCTCGTAGTGTCATCACAACTGGTCTTAGGCTGATCATATCTGTTGCAAAGCCATTGAATTTTCTCTGCTGAATGTCATCACTTTGCACCACATGTGGTGATGGCTGGCCACCATGTTTTGGGACCATAAGCATGTGTTGTAGGTAGACTTCATGCAACAGGAAACAACAGCCAATGCAGATGCATACCATACGATACTGGAATGGTTAAGAGCTGCCATTAAACAAAAATTCCTTCAACCTCTTACAAAAGGGGTTTTACTTCTGCATCACAACGCTCAGCCACACAATGCAAATGCAACTCAGCACGTTCTGCAGTGCTTCCCGCTGGAAATCTTTGAATATCCGGCATACAACCCTGATCTGGCAGCATGCAACTACCATCTCTTTCCTGCTCTAAAGGATCATCTTGGCATTCACAAATTTCAAACTGATGACAACATGAAGACAGCTGTGATATGGTGGTTCCAATTGCTACACACACACTTCTACTAACAGGGAACTGAAATGCTAGTTCTGCGATATAACAAATGCCTCAATTGTGGTGGAAACTATCTTGTAAAGCCAGAGTCATGAAATTGCATGTGTATTAGTTTTGTTAGAACTAGAAATAAACAGTTCACAATATGACTTGTACACTTTTTTTGGACCACTCCATGTACCATGACATTAAAATAACTTGTGACAGGTTATTTAGAAAAATACTGAAACTGATCAGTAGTGAATTGGCACTGGTGAAACCAATTTACAATGTATAATATATATTATTCTTGTGGTGGTGCCTATGATTAATCTTCTGGGATGTGACGCTGTGTAGCATGGTAGGTAGATACCCTCCATCTTCAGGGTCAAGATGGGAGGCAGCACATTCCTCTGCTATTATCTACCCAACTACAGTGTAACATCCCACATAACAGTAATATTGGCCAATCATAATACTACTGTCACCATGTAGCTCTTTAATCGGTGAGCACGAGTTCCACTCAAGGAATATAACCTGTTTGGGTCTCTAAAGCCACTAACAATCTTATAGCAATGATAACACCCAATAATTGATTTACATGAGTATTTACTTTACTGTAGTTGCAGTATACAATTATCAACTTTGCTCTAGTTTGGGTATGTTACTTTATTTGTTCAAATTAAACTGCTAAAATGATGTCCCAATTACACTTTTGCACTTTGAATTTCAAGACTTTTTCCTTTCTTTTTTTGGTGTATGTTACAACACATCAGAGATATTCTGTAGCCAAACTAAGAGAGAGAGAGCATTTTCTGTGTACAGCAGCTTCCAGAATCTTCTTCCAGCCCAGAGAAATCAAAAACCAAAATTTTCTGGAGCCTGAGTGGGTAGTTTGTACAGCCTTTCTGTTTCTGGTTTGCCAGTCGGTCCTAAAATAAAAGCTAAATTTTGACTGGCCGTTGTCAAATGGTGGATGTAGGTTGGAAAACCGTTTCCAGTGGCTTACACCTCATCATACTGGGGCATATGGTTACTATTAATCTCCCTCCAGCCAAAAGCTGTTACATTTCAGACTATGGACTGGCTCCTGACTTCTCAAAACTAGGATAGGCCTGTTAGTGAAAAACTCTGAAAATTTACTTTTTGCTTTGGTCCACACAGAGCCCAAGTCTTCCCTTTCTTGTAAAAATACAGATCCCTAAATAGTATGCGTTAAACAGTATCTATTAATTTCATATAAAATATCAATTACATTGTCCATCTTGCGTTAGCACACCTGGGATTTGAACTCTAGACTGCCAGCTACAATACATACTGAAAATTAAGTACTGTATTTCATTTTCAGTTAACGAGTCATAACTTACACATTCATATTACCTGTTTTCACAAAAACCCCACATGATGACAAAGAATATTTCACAACAGTTACATATGTTACATCTTGCACTATTTGTCAATAATTTGTATGTGACAAAATTCAAGATGCACAGACCTTTAAATAAACTTATGGAACATACACAAAAGACCCACTCAGTACCTTGCAATGTGTTTAAAACAACATATCAGTCATACCAAACACAAGATTCCATACTTCACTACGGAATACCAACACTGTTTGAAAAAAAGCTTCAAGTTTCATTGCAACCTCAAGACAGAATGTGAAATACAAGCCACAGGTTTTCCAGTGCTTCATGAGTAATGACAACTAGAGAACTACCAATGAAAATATTATTACTAGGTGTCACAGTGAATATCGTGGGTGCTATGACAACCAGCACCCAGAATTTATTACACCTTGCTGGACATGTTCATTGTCTAGGATTGTTTACTGTAAATAGTGTTTTCAGACTTGGCTTTCCTTCCGTCTTCTGCTGACTGGTTGGCATTATACGAACAGATCTCTCCATGCTGTTTGTATTTTTAAATAAGTAGTAATGGTCAATTATAAAACCCAAACACTCTTAATACTGCATTTGCAGTTCAAGGGGACTAAACCCTGAACTATTCAAAGGGCTAGGGCTCCAAGTATAATACTGACCACTAAATGATATGGGGGGGGGGGGGATGCAGATGCGGACAATAATGGTAACAGTTGCCAGCATAATGGCAATTCGCCAAACAGAAGCAAAGCCGGACATACAATAACTAATGTAAAACATGATTAGGATATACTGAAACAATCACAAACCTTTAAAACCAAGCATTATCACATATAAACCAGGTTCTTTTTATTCAATGCACCTACACTATCAATGCCCACAGTATAACTGATATTAAATTGCCTGTCACTGCACAGCACATTTTTCTGGAGCTGGTGTGGAGTTGGGCTGCCACAGAGCCACAAACAAAAGTGACTACTCTTGTGTTTTCTTAGTTGCTGTCATGTGAGAGACATCAATGGAATGGCAGTCCCAAGTCACTGACCACTGAACAGGTCCTCTGCAAATGCCACTCTACTTTGTATCAGTTAAAAAGTTAGAGAAGCGGGTTAAATAAATGTAACATTTTTTTTAATGTTTTAACATTTAAACAGTGGTGCCAAACTTACGCTGAGGTAATCGCTCTGTATCGCTCCTGTCCTGCTGTATCCCATATTTGGGCTTTGATGGTCTTTCCATCCACCTGTAATGCACGCAATAAACATTAAGCTGTACCATTTTAACTCAATCATTTACATTTTTAGGTTATGGAAGGAATAAAACTGAGCATGTTCACTCTTTGAACATATACTAATTTAATGCAACTGTCACTTAACCCTTTACTGCCGAACGTCGCCTATAGGCGTCGCCCTTTAAATGTGGCAAGAAGCCGAACGTCGCCTATAGGCGTCACTAACAGTTTGTCGAATTTGTAAGCATTTTTTTCACCCCTATCGCACGTACTGCGAAAGATTTATACTGGGTAGGTCTGGTGAATGATACGGCTTCCTTGTGGAGTGAGAATTACTCCCCCTCCATCCCTATAACCCCTCCAGAACCCCGTTTTAGATGTCAACACTTTTCAACTACACATTTCGTTTAGGTGACTAATACGGCTCCATACATAGCATGGGTTTGTTTATCTCCTCGAACTGGAGTGTACTGTAGCTTGAATTACTACAGTGGGCTATGACTAGTACTAATTGACGAGCTGAAAGGTTGTCAGTGGCGTACTGTAACGCGTAATTATCCGATAAAATTATTACACAAAAACTGGAGATATCCGCGAAAATCCATGTTTACAGCTACAGGGGGCTCACAGACGTGTCTCTTGTAGTTCTGGGGCACTCTTTAGGCGTTGTGGGGCAGTAATGTGCAACACACAGACGTCAAATATAATAAAAACGTCGTGGGCACCCTTGAATAGCATGATGTTTACCCAGCATTGACATTGTGGCTTTAGATCTGTTTTGCTCTCACCATACAAGTAGCCGATATATTCGTGGCATTAGATTTCTACAGCTGTGGGCAGTAACACAACAGTCTTTGTGAAGTGGCACCGAGACTTTTTGACGACTTAGAGAGACGTAAAATAAATTCATGCCGGACAGTACGACCAAACAGGAAAGACATGCCCCCTGACTTTGGACCGAAAAAACTGAAACTGAAAAGGGGCGACGTAAGGGTGAGGACCAGGGGAAATTTGACAGCGTTATTTGGAAGGACAGACGAGACGTTTACATGCTGACTAACATGGACCCGCCACCTGCAGAAGGAAATGTTTGTGACAACAACCGCCCTGTGAAGCCTCACCGGCACATGGGTTACGTCGACAATTCTGATCGTATGGCCAACAGCTATTCGATGAGTCGACGTAATTTCAAGTGGACTATGAAACTGTTTTTCCACCTTCTGGATGTAACAGTACTCAACAGTTGGATTCTGTTATCTTCATGTGGGGCTAAATATGCCCACCGAGATTTCAGACTTCTCCTGGTGAGGAATTTGATTGAAGAAGCTGGAAGAAGCCAAGATCCCTCCCCCCCCCCCCCCCCAGTTTGGTTGGAAGGCCAAGTGCGGCTGCAACAAACGTTATGAGACTAGGCAGCCGTCATCACAAACATTGGCCAGCAAAATCAAACAAATTACGCTGCCGTGTTTGTTCAGCGCGTGGCGTCAAAAAGGGAACCACATATAAGTGCGCCAAATGTAATGTCGGCCTGTGCGTGGTGCCTTGTTTCGCGGACTTTCACACAAAAGTGAACGTGTAAAACACCAAAATTATCTATTGTGATAGAATAGTGATCCAAGGTGCCACGGATCGTCTGCAGCAGACAGAAATATGCGAGCAATAAAATATTTACACTCGATTTTATATAATGCATGCAATTCACAGGCCTAAATTTATTATAAAAATATGTGAACATTTTTTCCCGAATTAATCAATTCATAAACACACTACGAAATTTTATTTCCTCAAATTTGATGCAAAAGTGTATGAGATATGATTTTTTTTCTAAGAGTAAGCGTTAAGAATAGAAATCCATATTTAAAAACCTCGGCAGGGCGCTGTTGCGCGGGGGCATTTAAATCCGGCGTTAAAGGGTTAAACTTCACAGACTGTTGAGCCTACAATGTTATGAGCACCTGCAATATGGCATCCTAGCCCAACCTGACTTCCAAAATGCATTCAAATTCACTGCTTACATACTTCAGTCAAGTGTCAACATGATGAACTATTGAGTCAGACCACTCTGATCATCCACAAGGCACCAACAGAATTTACAAACCGCTGCATCAAGCAGTGTGAAAATATTTCCTGACCTTGCCCATAACACAGTGAAAATGGCATTCACCAATATCCCCCAACCATTTCTATGAAGTGCTATGTGTGTGATGCAGTATCTATTTGCTTTTTATTCTTTCCATATTTAAAGAAAACAGCCAAAATAAAGCAGCGCAATTCATATAGTCAGTCATTAGTTTCTCAGCAGTGAGGGTCTAGAAATCCACTTGCCCATACAATTACTCCAAGAATACACTTGCCTGTGGTATCCATTCACTAGACCCTATGAAGTGGACAAATGTAGTTCTGGAGCACTAAATATACATTTAGTAAAAGAATGGTAATGGTCCAGTATAGAATCTCACTAAGGACAGCAAGAAAAATTCTAAAGTAAAATAATCATGTAAAAAATACCTCAGCATGATACATTTTCAAATCATTCTACTAATGTCAGAAAGTAATGCATATACGCCCAGATAGCCTACATTCAATTAACTGCTGAAGAAACAGGATTATTAAATGATGATGATAATGATGCAGGTTAGGCAACACTCACCAGTTCAGCAAAAATCAAACACAGCACTATAAATAAAAAATCAGGTACATATTTACAACAGGACAACAAATTTCATTAGATAAGTCCAAATGGTTTATAACAAGGCTATTACCTCCAAATGAAATCCAACTTCATTAACAGACTATAATGAGTTGGACTAGTTTATGTTACGTCCTCTAGGTGCACATAATACAGGTATACATAATCCCCAATATTGTGAAGCTGTTCCAAATATGAATGCATCCATCACAGTAACTAATGAAAACCACTTGTAATAACCCAAACCATGCAAACATTAACCTCTGCACTAAAATTTTAAACTTTTGCTTTTGTTACAAGGATTGTGGTGAAGAAACATTTTTGGATTTGAATCGGGATGAATACGGTTTACGAAATTTTTTGTACTTCTTCTCAAACAAAGGCTGTCTATTCTTGAAAAAAATTTCTAACATTCTTTGTAAAAAAAAAACACTCTAATTGGCACTTAATCCAGAACATGAACAAAACAAGTAAGTTACACAGGTCTACACCGTCACTTTGCAGTACATATATAAAGCACATTACCGAGGCTTGCACTGTTGGTGCTGTACTAATGAATAACAGTGGCTAAGCGGATTTCTGTTCCAACTCAACAGTTTACAAAAGTAACCATTCAGAATACTAGTATTTCTTTCCCCACAGCAATATTTATAAGTGAACATGCAAAATGTAATCCTACTGTAGACCCTCTTATGTACCAATTTTTTAAATAATGGGCAGAATCTGTTGGTTTCGAAATTTTGGTCTGCAACTCGAATATGTGACATTAGCGGTCTTGACTGTTAATTAGCGAAGCACCAGCTAGATGGGTTCAGAAGCGTGAATACCAAGGTTATTCATGTGCTATGAATGGTGAATTCATACCTGTCATAATGCCACACCTACTTTATGCCTGTGTAGGGGTGGCACTCCTACACTAGAACACATACATACATATTTTACCCCATTCTCTCATTGGGTAACAGTTATGGTTACTGCTTCTGGAACTTATGGATGGACTGAAAGTGGTTAGCTATCAACTGGTAGTTGCATGTTCAGCACTGAATATTCAGTAGAAGCACATAAAAGACATCTGAGGTTGACATGAGAACCCACATAAACACAGCAGGCATGTGATCACACATCACAGCAACAGAATTCGAAGTCATAGAACTTTGCATTCCTTAAACACTGTAATTCACATATGCTGCCCTCAGTTCCCTGATGCTGGCAATACTTGGGCCAGGTACGATAGCTCACTGGCATATGTACTATGGGAATGATCACCAATTAGGATTCCCTACAGCAACATTACAGGAATACACATCATAACAGTTACGCTTATGCACCAGGCAGTGACAGTGTTTAATATAAACACCCATGTTCATATGTATAGCACCCATCTCTCACCTGTATACTTCTTGTCGCAAATTCAACTCCTATTGTTGACTTGGACTCCAAATTGAACTCGTTACGAGTAAAACGTGATAATAAGTTACTTTTACCCACTCCTGAATCTCCAATGAGTACAACTGCAAACATTGAAACACATTTACAATCATTAGTATCGGTAATGTGAACCTCACAATGACACACATTTTACCTGATCACGAAAAATTTATCAGTGTAAGCTACATACCAGTATTAATACAACAGAGGAGCTACACACTGCTCAAAACTAAAAAGTTGGTGGCCACAGCCTAAAACGTCAAACTTCGTTCTATGAAATCATGCAACTACCTAGCCTGCTACAAGCATCTTATGTAAAGAAATATCATAGATTTCAACAGTATAAACTAAATATACTGGACTACCAATAACTACGTAATAGTACCTTTGAATAAATAATCATATTCATCGTCTCGAGTACCCATCTTCTACTTGGAATTTAGGCCCTATCCCCTAAACGGGAAGAAAAAATCGATAGTTTTGTTACAGATGCGTAGCACACAATCAACCCACACGTTGCAGTATAATATAAGACGTTCACAAATAAATCACTAAACCTTGCAAGCAATATAATGTCGGATGTTTTAGATAAATCAAAATACTCTTATTGCTCAACCCAGTCTTCTACCAGATCTATGCAATTGCAATATGGCTGCTTCACTCCTACGCCCCTTCCTATGCGCACACGCATGACGTCATTTTTCCGGTGACGTTTAGATGACGGATCTCGTCCAGTAACACCAATAGTCGCATGTCGATTTCCCTGTTTATACAACAAGGTCTAGTGTTAACCTTCCGTGATATTAATGTGTTTGACGAGTGTTGTGTGTATGTTATTCATACAACCTGCAGTTTTGTAGGGAATTTGTAGATATGTTAGTTTATATTATGTATGTTATTGGCTGGCGCGCTATGCAAGATTCATTTATGTATCTTGTTTCATTGCACGTGATGAAAAAGAGCCATGAAGTTACAGTTCATGTCATTTAAGGACGCTGTCAGTATCTCGTACTAAACAGCGTCTAATGGCACAATTACAAGTGAATAAAGAGTTCAGGGATGTGGAAGGAAGTAGGTGTGACCAGTTTTTATCCTAGAATTTCCCTGGAGATGGCTACAAAGAAAACATGAAAGCTGTAGTCAAGATAGTCGTAGTCCCAATGTAGATGCGAAACGATCCTCCAACATACAAGTCTGTAGCATTACAACTTGAGCCAGCTAGCTCAGATGTTCCATGATCTTGTACTTCATTTACATTAACACCTCAGATTCAAATGTTCTGAGACGTATTATTATTATTTTTTATTATTATTATTACTTACTGCAATTGGGTTTTCACCCTGGTGGCAGTAGTCCTTACACTAGTACACACAATACAAATGGACATATAAATATACATAAAAGTAACAATACAATACAAACTATACACAATTACAAAACAATACATACAGTAAATACTAGTACACACATTAGAACACCATTTACACATTACAAAAACATCCACACCTTAACAAAAACATCCACACCTTCACAAAAAAACACCCACACGCAATACAAACAAAACACACGCACACGTATGTAGCTTTAGTACACCAAATTGTTTCCCTTCACATGAGATACATGTCACCTTTGTATTCTAACAATTACTGCTACTTTTACTATTATTCTATGTGCATAAATAAACATGTTGATATGCTTTGTCTGTGTGCTGCGTGCGTGCATGCACATTTTGCAGAAACTAATATGTGGGTCTTTTTGTCTCCATTCCTTCACGTCATGGAATTGTGCATAGGGAAAGGGACACTATGCTTCACATCTCTTGAGCCCTTCTTATTGCTATATATTGGCCTCTTTTCAGGTGCATGAAATTGGTTGTAATATAGCCAGTTCCAAAAATCACAAACTGCAGACTTAACCGGGCAGTGACACATATAACTTGTATGTCAGGGATAGTCAGATTAATTCATTCTAACTGAGGTCCTTTGTGGCTTTCTTCAGAAGGGTTTACAACAAGAAATGGCACTAGCAGCAACGCGTGACAGACGAAGCAATGCTGGGAACCGCATGTCCAAAATTCTTGATGAAGAAGAAGACGATTTCTATAAAACTACATATGGAGGCTTCACTGAAATAGAGGATGATGATGATTATCAGTAAGTCTACCTTGTCAGATCTGCAGCATCGATTGACAACCTAATGAGGAAGCTGTCACAACAAGTAACTCTTAGAACACCAAGCTGCTATGATTTTTTCTTTTCACCATTTTGATAATATTGGAGGTCATTACTACTTTATAACATGTGATGAATGTATCAACATTTTCATCTTGCTGTATGGATTTCGTGACAGAACTCAAATTATCACTCTTATGCAAGTATTGTGTGACATGTGCAACATGTGTCAGGTGTTTGCTATCTGTGTCTACATAACCACACCTCATCAAAAAGTAACTTGTGACATATTGTTAAATTAATGAAATTGAAGTCATTAGCAGGGGTATTCTGAAGTATTTTGGAGTGGTTGCCTGCCACCAGGTCCCAAGTGTTGACCCAGATTTAACTATAAGTATCATTAATCTCATCACTTATCTGATTTGTTGTGTCCCTGTACAAGCCATGAAGGGATATGGGGGTAGTAGAGGTAGGCCTATAGTTCTACTCATTCTTAACCTCGGTGCTAGATGTAGTGGAGTGGTTAACTTTACACCCCAGCCACTTTACCCCCAGTAACACTGAACAGGCCCCAGAACCAGTCTCATGATTTGGAGATTTGGCCTGTCAGGATTCAAACCTTGTTGAAAGTGGGGACGTGCAGACTGCTGTAATCTTATCAAGCACTTTATTTCCTTAAAAAGAACAAAGTAGGGCCAATAAAGACAAAGAAAATAAAAAAGAAGGAAAGGAAAAACTGTTGTAGTAGAGAAAGGCAACTTCAAGGTTATCAAAAACATTTTACTGAACTGATCCTTAAGCTGTGTCCAGCCCTACTCTATTGGTCACTAGCTGTTACTGCCGAAGCACATGTCATGGCGGTCTGCACACTGGGATTTTCTTTTGCTTAAGTGATGTATTAGAAATGTCTGTAACATGAAAAATGTCTGTGTCAGTAATTAATAACTGAGAAGTGAAAATAAGCATAGCTTTGTTTTTAATGTGGTATACTTCATGCTACAAATGATAAACAGTTTTAGCAAACAGAGTTGTAGAACTGTCACAGAAAATTGTTTTCAGTCTGGTAATTTTAATGAAATCATCCATTGGAGAAATGTATCCATAAAATTTCTTGAAAATCAGGAATTTCACCGATCACAGCATGTGAAAGACTATCATATATACTGGATTTGCAGATTACCTTTTCCTTTAGTGCCCACTAATACCCATATTTGTGCCTACAACCATTATATAAAAAGTCTTTTTTAAAATAGGTCTGAAGAAGAAGGAGAGGATGAAGTGGATTCAGACTTCAGTATTGAAGAAAATGATGAACCAGTATCAGACCAAGATGATGATGAGCCAAAGAAGAAGCGCAGGATCATTACAAAGGCATACAAAGTATACTGAAAGACTAACAGTGTATACACTTCTCTGTCTAGACTTATATACATTTTCACATTATGTCTCTTACAGCTGTAACATAAGCACAGCTTGAAGACTTTAGTTCATTTGAATCCCAGATGTTGAATAACATACAACAAATGCATGGCAGGACACTGTTGGATAATTTATGATAAGGAAACTAAAGAGGAAGCAGGTACATCACACAGTAAAGTTTCTGTAAATGAAAACTTGAAATACCTAGGTTTGATGAACTGTAATACAGGAGGTGGGTATATGAAGTGTTTCACATTCACAGAAATGCTATGGGCACATTCATGAACAAAAAGACTTCTTGTTGTGATGTTCAGTTTTAAAATAACATCTCAACAAGGATACACAAGGAGTTTTAATCACTGTATGTGTAAGAAATGGCTTATAAGTTAGCTCCCTCATTCTTAACCTGGGCAGATGGAGACAAGTAGTCAGCCTCACACCCTGGTTGCTTTACACCCGTGGAAAGAACCTGCAGTACCTAGTGAAAAGGAGATAGGGTGGGCCTCCATTTTGGTGAAGAGATTAATCTCTTGCCCCTACCAGGATTCAAACTCCAGATTATCCAATCCATAGCTTAGTCATTACATGACTACGCAATTCCAACTCCTTAATATTAACTGTAATGTACTAAAATAAAATGCATGGACCCCAACTCACAGGAAACTGGAATAGCAATGATTGATGCACTGCCTGCCACCATGCAAAACAGTCTGTGAAGTGACCAACAATATGGGCCACATAAATTAAGAACCCTGGAGATCACTGCTTTTCATGAAATGTGTAATTTCAAGCATGTGGTGGTTCCCACATAGTACAGATGACTGTATTCATAGGAGGTTGTAGCTGTAACGTAAGATTCATGAGTTGTTAACTGTGCATCCTACAGTTTTTTTTTTATGCAGTGGCTAAGGCACTGATTACCTGCTGCCATAGTTTGCAGTGTTATGTCATTTATACTAACATTGATGAAGGCTTCTACCATTTGTAGCAATGAACTGGAAGACCATTGAACAAGTAATTTATGTCACTGACATGGAAGTAAAATGTGAACCAGTTCTGACAGCGCACACAATATTTGTGCACATCAACTAATTTTAAAATGTAAAGCATCCTACATTTGCAGGAGCTTCTTACACTGTAGTCCATCATACATAATTTTATGAAATAGTGCTTTACAGTTCCTCAGTGTCTAATGTTCTGAGCATTTAAATATGCAGTGATTATGTATGAAATAATTAGAGCTTTTCAAAATGTATTAATGTGAAAAATAAGGCCTGACTTCATGACCACTCAGAATACAGGTGATGAAGTACAGAATTAAGCAAAGGTTTATTGTATGTTTCATGTAATTGTCATGACAATGGAGAAGGAAGTCCATAGTTGAACTGGTAACCTGTAGAGGGTATCAATTGGCAACTTATAACTTTGTTTCCACTCTGACAGTAAAGGACTGAAACTCACATTTGTGGATTCATTCCACTTGTGTTCCAAACACCCCATATAGGCTACTAGGAATAATGAAATCTATTTTCAGTATACACATCATCTAATTTACTGAAAGATAAACACCACAAAGAAAAATACAAGAGCCATATTATACACTAGTAAGGAGGCTAGTCTGGAGGAATTGCAGAGAAAACTGTGTATGTATATGTTTGTGCCTTGTCACCAGAACACGAGACAAAGTGCTTTAAAAATTTAACCCTTTAATGATCAGTGGCAACTATACTGTACCACCTGCTTTAATATTAAACTCTTGGATTTTCGCCACACAGTATATTTATGGATTCCTCATGGTTCTCAGAGTAAACAGTGATTATACTTTGTAATACACCATTACAACACCAGTTACACAAATAAAGGGCACTAGAGTGTTTCTTGCTGGAACAGGATTTGTACTTAAGCAGGTTGTCTTCTGATACAGTGTATTTACCTGAATATAAGACGATAATTCTTCCTAAATTCATAATTTGAAACATGAGTCACCTTATAACTGCACACAAAGTTAAACACATTCTGTGAACAGAGGGAATATTTTTGTATCTGCCACAATTAGGCGCGTAACGGAAGCTGCACAGCTGCTGCAGCAATTACATACATTATTTTGTACTTCTGATTTCATTATTGATATGCTGACAACTCATTTCAAGCCAGATTACTGAAATGGGAAGTTGCTAAAGTTAAAATACTGTGTACAAATGAGGGTCATTGTGCTGAAAGGAAAGGTGCAACAGCATCTAAAAATAACAGAATCAGTATGCTGCAGTGATGATGCTAATTTTGAACTAATGGTAATTAAACATGCAGAAGAAACCAGCACCTGCATTGCAGCATGGAAATTCTGTCACAAAACAGAATATACATTGGAGGAAACAAAAAAGAACCTTTACTAGAGACAGCAAATGCAACCCAAAAAGCATTTTGCGGACTGAAGCAGGGACATTTCAATGCTACTGATGAAAAAGTTCTGGTCAGACAATAAGAATGAAGGCACTGAAGTTGCTGCATCCCTTTGGATTCTGAAAAAAATTTCAAAGCCAGTAAGATTAATGTATCTTAAAGGGTTAGCTATTCATCAGAGAACTACACTAGAGCAAAAGCTCTCCACAGAGTACCTTGGAAATATAAGAGCACACCAGTGCCATATAATTAATCTGTGCTGAAAATATGATTACATCTTAGGAAAAAATGGGTAATGCAGAGGAAATCCCAGCCTTCTTGAGATGCAAAACAGCACTATAACTGATGCAAAGGGATCAAAATCAGTACGTGTCTAAACAATAGGACATGAAAAATTGAGAATAAGTGTGATACAGTTATGGCCGGTGGGAGGAAACTGACATCATGTTATTCTGAAGAGAAAAGAATGGAAGTAGGGCGGGTACCAGAGCGTCCCATGCACATCGACCATTTCTGATCCTTTGTGCAGCCCTTGTATTCATTTGTGTAGCAGCCCCGCACTTTGAACAAAGTGCAGTAACCTGCTTACAGAGATATCCTTAAAGTTCCCTGGTTTCATAAAATGATACCCCAGGCACCTGAATCTTACTGCAGCCAGGCCTCACAGTTGCTAAGAACATGTCAGGCCGTTTCAGATGCCTGTTTGCATCTATCACGCTCGGGACTATTCTGAAGAGAAAGAATCCTCCAAAAGAAAGACTTCTTAGAGGACTTACAGCTAAATGTAATAAGAAAGGTGGATGACAAGACTCATGATTGAATGGGTAAGGAAAGTCTGGGACAGGAGACTAAATGCTCTTCTAAAGAAAGGAGGAATGTTGGCTTTACATACCTTCGACCAACTTAACAGCAAAAAGTGAAAAGTGATTGAAACACATATCTAATGACCATGCCAGAAGGCATGACCTCTCAGTGACAGGTCCCTGTGTGGTACTTGAGAAACCATTCAAAGATGGACTGTGTCACCTGTACAGAGAATGGCTGCTATCTGGGAACTGCCCACTGAAGCACTGCTGGGATAGTGGATTAAGATTGCTTGGAGTGATGTTTCACCAGAATCCATCGTCAGGGTGTCTGAAAAGTGCTGTGTTTCAGAGAGTGTGAATGGAACAGATGGTGATGCCCTGTGGGAGGAAGATCGTGAAGGAAACTCCTCTTCTAAGAGGAAAGTGCTGACAGTAACTTAACTGTTAACTGAGTGATGATTGTAACCTTTTACTGCAATAGTGTACTAATATTTTAACTCTAATGCTTATTTAATTCTAGAATATTAAGCATGCAAATACTAAGTGACATAAAAACCTGGCTAATATGATTATAGGTATTTTCCTGAAAACTGGAGATTGTGGAGGGGGTCATTCTTATGTGCAGGGTCATCTTATATTCAGATAGATATGATATATAAATTTATTAATGGAAGACATCCCATTGTGTTTCATAAATTGTCAATATAATGGAGAAAACAGTCCAACACAACTATTAGTTGTGTTGAACTTTTTCTCCATTATATTGATAATTATTGTGTTGGACTGTTTTCTCTGTTATATTGATAATATAACTTTATCTTTAGTTCTGAAAGTAAACACATTCTGTATTACAGGAACCAGTAGTTGTACTACAGAAGATTAAAAAACCTGCTGAAGTTAAACAAAGAAAAGCTCGAAAGAAAAATATATCTGCAGATAATTATGGTTAGTAATAGTATCAAATCTACAGCCGCTTGCTTGCTGGGATTGTGGGTTCGAATCCTGCCAGGGGCATGGATGTCAGTCTCTTGTGAGTGTTGTGTGTTGTTAGGTAGAGGACTCTGCAACAGGCTGGTCACTCATCCAGAGGAGTCCTACCGAGTGTGGTGTGTCTAAAGCGTGTGATAGCGAAACCTCAAAAAATGAGGAGGCCTAGGCCCCCTAGAGGCTGTCGAGCCATAGGAAAAAAAAAATAGTATCAAAATACATTACAAGAAAGATATATGTTGTAAAAAGAATTATGAGGTAAAATTATACAATTTATTATAACTTACCATATGATTTAGTACAGTGTGATCCTCTGAATAACCAAGAATCGTTAGACCATTCAGACAAGAAAGATGGATGCCACATCAGTTTGGGCCACACACACATCTGGACTTGCAGTGGCCTCACCAAACCAGGAACCTACACACAATAAAGTTTCTCTTCAGTACTGCTCCATGAAATCAGTGAAGAGCTACTGTGGGTGAACTTGTGCATTATGCAGCAGGTGACCAAAATCCTTAGCTGTCATAATTGTATGTCATGTTACTTTTTGTGTCACATGTAAATTTCAGGATGTTACATTCCAATCAGGAAATTGTTCATGTAGTGAGACAGACAAGTGGGCCGGGATAGTGTAGTTGGTATAGTGACTCACTACTGGCTGGACGGTCCAGGGCTCGAATTCCAGTGGATTTTCCTCACCCATCCAGACCGGCCCTGGGGCCCACCCAGCCTCCTGTACAATGGGTACCGGGTAATTCCTGGGGGTAAAGCGGCCAGGGCGTGGCATTGACCACCCACTCCATCTAGTGGGGAGATTAAAGAAAGAGCAGAGCTATACTTCTAGTCCCCCTCCGTGCCTTCATGGCCTGTTCAAGGGTAAGACCGACAAGGTTGCTGGACAAAAGAGAATGGAATAAAAACGAGAATTACTCTTTAGTCTGCTGGCATATGCACCATGCATGAAGTCGCTTCACAGCAGTTTGTATACAATTTATTGGAGCAATAATTGAAGAGAAATTGGAAAGTGTATAGGCTCTTAATTTGTCAAGACTGCTACCAGTATAAATCTGTGCGCCTGAGATGATGCAGGTAACATCTCTTTCTCCTATGGAAGCATGCAAATGATTTTCAGGTAGGTCTCAAATCAGGTGGACAGGTGGCGGGCTCTTGTGAGTGTGTAATGAACCTTCAGGTTCCATAAAACGCGGGGAATTTCTTGACTAGCTGACGACCTGTTAGCGTCTCAAGAAGGACTCTGCTCCATGCAGTTAGTTAGCTCAAATCATTACAGTGTATTAACAATGT
The DNA here is from genome assembly GCA_021186555.1 of Reticulitermes speratus. Lineage (NCBI taxonomy): Eukaryota > Metazoa > Arthropoda > Insecta > Blattodea > Rhinotermitidae > Reticulitermes > Reticulitermes speratus. The sequence goes on along the minus strand of JAJKFL010000003.1, from coordinate 39,863,932 downwards.
GTTAGTTCTACTTCATGTTAAATAAAACAAAACAAGTTCTGCATATGCTGACTCTTTAACATTTAAAACATGTAGTATGAAAAATTGGTATTTCTTTAGAACGCAAATCAATCAGACGGTCAACTGCAGCCAAATCAGCTGCAACTCTACAACGCTTAAAGGAACGTACTGAAGAAGGACGCAGGCGCAAAGGTCGGCGGGCAAGAGCTCAGAACGAATGGAGACCGACTCAAGAGGAACTACTGGAAGAAGCCAAAATTACTGAACAGGACAATCTTAAGTCTTTAGGTAAGTGTACACAGTGTGCATTGAAGCATGTTAGCCAAGTTTTATCCCAAAGACCCAAGTATTGCTAGAATTATCTATATAGAACATGAAATTGTGGAACAGCACTGTAATCCATTTAAAACTCTGTATCACATAGGTGTATCATCACTAGCCCAGTGAATGTAACTAGCTAAAGTACTCATTCTTTGCCCTGGACTGTCTTACAATAAAATATAATGAAACTGCTTATTTAACCCTTTCATGTTGGAATCAAATGCCCTGGGGCACTCTGAAAGAGATGAGAATTCAAATGGCTGCCACTGCTTTTCATGCTATTGGTGATGACTTCAACTGACTCTGGCATTTTAAACCTCAAACTGTGCATCAGCTGGGGTCAGTGTTTGGTGTGAGAGGGTTAAAATATATACAGTATATATATATATATATATTTTTAAATACTGTATATATTCCTGATGACCAAACACAGTTACTTAAACTCTCAAAAATCTACTGGATCTTGAAGTTGGAACATGTTGCTGACCAAGTACAGACTATACTGCTACTGAAATAAAGAGCAGTTATGTGTGTTGCCATTTTATTGAACTAATATTTAGTGTATATGGTTGCCTAACAACCAAATGGACTGATAACTCTAGAACCTAAGAAGGAATATGCTTAATGCCAACATGCAGAGAAGTACCAGAAGCTAGAGATGGAAAAGAAAAAAACAAGGACAGTGAAGAAGACACTTCAGGGACCAATAATCCGTTATCATTCTGTGTCTATGCCCATCATTGAAGTGATGCATCAGGACCAACAAGAAAGTCCAATTACAGTGGACGAAGGCGATGATGAACGGGAGAAACAGGAACCTGCAGATGTCACAGAGACTGCTGAAACTAGGTAATTCACACACTTTCTCATAACATTCAGTTGTCACTATTGTATATAATACAGCTGTGAAGTGTTTAACCATTTATTATTCAGTTTAATTGTACTGAATCATGATGTTACCAGAGCACTTTTTTTAATTGCCCATTATATGCTACATTTTAGTATGTTAAGCTGGCAGGGAGCATGCAGTTTTACTGTTCTGCAGTGTTAGATCCTAAAAAGGTTAGATATGTCATTACATTTAGTAATGAATGAACATTACATAAGTGCACTCTGTGAACTGTACATCCTTAAAAAGAAGTCGGTTTTTGTAATTTAACTCATATTAATTATAGTCACAATTTTAAGGGCATTTTTTCAAGTATTGACATACTCTCCAGACTATATTTCTTTGTAAATATTCAAACCATTATTTCTTTTTATTGTTATTCTACCAATTCTGTACTACCTCTTTAACTTACATCCTTCGAATGGGCACAAAAAATGAAGCATTGAAATAATGTATAACAGGTGTGAAGAAAAGACTGGAACTGAAAACGAATGAATTTGGGGTTTGGCCCAGCAGACATGTGGGACAGACACCCTGAGTATAGAGAGGCTGGGCCTCAAAGGGGCTGAATGCAGTCAGATCCTGGTATCAGATTTCACACAATTTTACATTGGCTGGACCTTTGTTATAGCAATGAAAAGGAAAACCAGATGGACACTGGGCATGAAGCTAGCAAGAATGAAGAGGAGAAGAACAGAGAAGTGGAAAGTACTACATATGATGGTCGTTGTGAGAGAACTTTTATCACATTCCTTGATGAGCAAGTGTTTCGGAATGTGTTCCCACAAACTCAACCAAAACCCCCACCAAGAAACATCTGTCCCATTACAAGGTATTGTATTTCTCATGTCACTTAAGCTCTCAAAATAATCTTTCAGAAGGAAAAATGTTGTTTTTGAAAATGTGTCCATGGCTCACTTTGTGCATATGCATGCATGTGTGTGTGTACAGATGTGATAATCTTCATATATTGTGTATTTTGTATGTTGCATTTCACTGTTTAATTTCCTGAAACAGAGGTAACAGATCAGAAGGGGCAGTAATGTTTGAACATATGGGTAGAGAGAGGTTATGGGCACCAAAAATATGGTCAAATCAGAATGTGAGATTTCTTACTATAAAACAGTTTTTCAACCAGATATTGCAGTATTACAGTTGGTATGCCATTTACTCAGGATGCACCCCGTCTGAGGTGATACAATACACATTTCTTAGTTTCTTATTTATTCAACAAGACTGCAGCACACAGATAAGTTGAAACAGAGGATCTTTTGTTAACATTCTTATGTCATCTGCAAATTATAAAATGATCGCTCCCTACGAAATCTACCTGTTCATAACTACCGTGAGCTAAAAAGCTTGCACAGTATAATAATAAAGTATATTCCTACATTGCTCATTACCTTTGTCTACGACAGAACTGCATCTGCAGTTAATGGACATTAAGATGCCAAGGACAGACATGTAAAGTATTAATTTGGAAATTGCTGCATGCTGTGAAATGGAGTACACCTTTGATCGTAGTTCAGGGTGATCACAAAATGCAGCATGGTGTAAGCACAGACAGTATTGTTTATGAAACAGCAACACAACATACCAGTGTTTTGAGGCCTAATCAAAAAGTAGCCACACTGATGCTATGGAACTAAAAATACTGAACTTACCCTGATGGCAGACTAAACTCTGCAAAGTAGGTCCCTTCTGCTTGGATACATTTTATTCCAGGGGCTATTCCACTGCTGGAAATACCTCTCATACCTCTGTTTGGGGATGTCTGAAAGTTCCTGCATTGTGCTAAGTTTGATCATTTCCACATCTCCAGATCATTTACCTTTCAAGATGTTTTTAATTCAGGGGAAGAGTTACAATATTTCTAAAGAAATTTACCTCTGCTTCTGCACATAGAAGCAAATCAGAGACTACAAACAAGTGGTGTTCCTGCTCCTCTGTCAGCAGCAGTGGGATGAACTTTGCTGACACATGTCCAAGTCTTTAGTTAAAATTGTCTGGCATAGTCAAAAGAAAGTCTTTGTTCCCCCGTTACTTCCCTGATGTTTAGTCTTTGTCTGCTCTCACCAAATCATGGCACTTTTGCTACCACTTTATTTCTACTTATTGAAAGTCATCCAGATCGCTTGTCACTTTCTGCCACAGATCTAAGAATGTGCACCCACCTTTAAGGTGGTGGAACCACTCAAAAACTTGTATATGGCTATGGACTCCTCTTCAAAGTTGGTTTTAACCACTTCGTAAGTTCAGCTCCTGTTTTCTCGAGTTCTGCACAGCATTTGATACACATGCGTCGATCCATACTCCTGAACAACACAAATACAATGCATGACACAAACACTACTGTTTACTTGTGATGACTGCATCTGACTGACTGGCTGCAGTGAGGTCTCACTGATTTGGGGTGTGTAGGAACATGTTCAGACACACTCAGAGAAGGCACGTTGTAGTGTGACGAAAGGTAACAAAGAAATGAACTCGGTTCAGATTCTGTTTCATCAGACATCATATAAGACATTTTCTCATAAAATCTTTCTTTTCTGTACCTATATACATATCCCACACTCATATTTATTATCCACAATTCATTACTGCTCACAGTAACTGTAGTTTCACGTACGAGTTAGAAATTTAATTTACGTGTAATAAAGGTACAGTTGTCCCTGTGCATGCCATGAAGGCATATAGGGGAGCAGACATATAGCTCCATTCATCCTTAACCTTGGCAGGAGACAGAGGTGAGTGGTCAGCTTTATGCCCTGGTCACTTTACCCCCACGAAAAACACCCCCATACCTTTTGGACAACCGGCTGGGTGGGCCCTACAGTCGATCTAGATGCTGTGGAGAAGACAAAAAATTTCTGACCCTTGCCAGGAATCAAACCAAAATTCCTCAGTCATCCAGCTTGTAGCGTAGCCACTATACTTATTACAATAGCCTAGTTCCCATTATGTGTAACAAATCTTATAATATTTATTGTATTCCAGATCATACATCACTTTAACCAACCAATGCACACTTATTATTCTTTATTATACAATACAATTTACCATACAACTAGTCCGACACGTTTCGAATCCCTATTTTGGGATAATCATCAGGGACTTGGATTGTGAATTACACAAATTACAAATCAACAATAATGGTACATTTTTATGGTAAATTGTATTGTATAATAAAGAATAATAAGTGTGCATTGGTTGGTTAAAGAGATGTATGATAGACTAAAAATGCATGGTATGAATAATATAAAGTGTGTTACAGATATTAAAAATTTGGAGTCTACTGATTTAAAGTAATGTTCAAGTTAGCTGATGTCTTTAAAATTTATATGTCTGTATGTTCTTATACCATAATCTTCCATTCTTTGCAGACTACAAGCTCGATATTTTGATCCTGTTACACAACTACCTTATAGCAATTTGCAAGCATTCCGTATCCTTCGTGAGGCCTATTATCAACAATTAGAGGGACGTGGAGATCGAAGTAATCCTGAGGTTGCTCGTTGGATTGAATGGCGACAGAAGATGAAGGAACTCAAGTCTGCCATTGTGCAGCAAATCAATAAGAGCATACGTCTTGAACCTGCGCCTATTCCTGTCACATCACAATGATTCTGCAAAAATGTAGAGTATGATAAATGTTACAAGTCTTAACTTTTGTTACGGTAATGTATTCGCCTGTATAAATAAAGATGCTTCACATTTTCTCCCCATCTGAACCAGCATGTAAATTGCATTTGCTATAATTAATGTATTTATGGCCATGACATTAAAGGGTTATAATATATGTTTCAGTACAAGGTACAAAACTGTGATTTACCTTTGTTTTGTATGTGTATGAAACTTTGTCTCTCATCCTATGAAAACAAGTTAAGGGTGTCTGAGAACAGGGTGCTGAGGATATTTGGATCAAAGAGAGAGGACATAACATGAAGCTGGTGACAACTGGATAATGATCAGCTTCATATACATGTTCTCGTTACCAGCCACTGCACAACAATTCTTTTTCATCCTACATGTTTTGGCAACCCAACATAGCCATCATCAGGCAGTCACTTTCACAGACATGCACAGCGTATAGTACGTCAATGAATGGTAATATGTACATCAACTATTTGTTTATTTAAACTATTTATAAATAGTGGATGCACATACTACCATTCATTGACATACTATATGCTACGCATGTCTGTGAAAATAACTCCCTGATGATGGCTACAACAGGTAGCTGAAACATGTAAGAGTAAAAAGAATTGTTGTGCAGTGGTTGGTAATAAAAACATATGTAAAGCAATTGCATGGAATATGTATGACATTAAGACCTGTTTCATAATTTGTTCTCTTCACCAAATGTTATTAGGATGATATGAGTTCCCAACACAGACACAGAAAGATATGTGCTGCAGTGTTACACTTTTTGTGCTTGAAATCAAAGCATGCACATAACAATATCACAGTATTAGTGCTAAAGAATAACACATTTTTAACACAATGTAAATACTTAAGCATTCAGTGTTATGTTCATCTTCACTGCTGGAGTTGGAATTCTCTGTGTCAGCTTCTGTGACGTTTGTGATGTATGGGTCCAACATACAGTTTACAGAAATCTCCCCCTGAAACTCTTCAGCAAGTTGTCTGTGTGTTTCACACAAGCTCATCAAGCTGAAGTTTGTGCACTGTCTATTGCCCTATGAATCAGCCCCTCTTTATCAGCACTTTTGAAGATATTCTCTTCTACAGATTATTTCATTTATGTCCATATGAGTTCAAATAGATTTTAATGGTGATTGTTACGCCATTTTATGGCTATGTTTCCTGGCAATATAAGTGCAGTCATGATGTTTGTAGTTTCATTTATTCTCTTTCACTCCATGGGTGTTAGCTGTCAAAACTTGGTAATTTGAAAAATCCAGTTTGCTTCACTCCACTTTAGACATATCCCTTTAAAGAAGCTGTAGAAATTAAATATTGTTTTGGAGCCCTGACTATGGATGACAACCACTAATGCACCACCACTGATTGCACTCACCTCTCTAAACAGACACCTTCCTTTAAAGACATCAAGTACAAAATGCACATTCTTTAAAAACAAAAAATCACTTTAAGAAGTCATGTTCCAAAAGGGGCAGCAAAAATGTTTTCTACACAGCTTGTTTACCTCGTGAACTATCCATAAAGGCACTGTTTCAACTACCTTACCAACAACTAACCCTCATCCTGCAGTAAATACTTTCTGGCCTGATTTTTTCACAGTTTTGTACTTTGTTACAGTTAAAATAAACAGCATATAATTCCAACTACTCAAGCTAATACTGAAACCATTTTAAATCTTAGGTTTATCAAAAAAATACTTTTATGCTAGAAGGAAGACTGTTAAAAACTTTAATACCCGAGTAGTGAACTCCCTTCTGATAAATATCCAAATTAGCCAAAGGTAAATGAAGGTTAGAACCTTGTCTAGTATTTATACTATCAATTTCTGGGTTTATCAAAAACTGATGTTATTAACCACAAATACGAGTCAGGAAAATATATATTGTGATATAAACGGTAAAATTTTTACTTCCTAAAATAACTTTCTACAAGAGTCTCTATTCCCATGACCCATAATAATTCTAATTACTTTTTTTCGCATCCTAATAATTTTTACACTCTCATAAGAATTCCCCCAAAATATTATTCCATAACTCATGACAGAATGAAAAAGAGAGTGATAAATAGATAATAATGTCTTCTGAGACATATACAGTGTGAGGGGTCTAATTACATAGCAGGCAGTACATAATTTAATTCTTAGTTGATCTACATGTGTTTGTCATGATAACATACTATCAACAGTTAATCCAAGAAATTTTGTATGTAAAGCATTAGAAATTAAATTATCATCACAACCAATCTCCAAATCAACAGATGTGCTATTCCTCATCTGAAAGCAAATATAATGGGTTTTCTCAAAATTTAATGAGAGAAAAATATCTTTAAACCAAGTATGTATAATATCAAGGACAGTATGAACATTCACACTGAATTCGGCTGTTAGAATGAGTAAAAAGTATGCTTGTATCATCAGCAAACAAAATAGGTATGGATATATTGTTTATTCACTTAGGTAGATCATTCATATATAGAAGAAACAATAGAGGGCCTGAGATGGAACCCATGTGGGACACCATGTTTTATTAGTGCCCTATTAGAGAGGATGCTATAGTGATGTCTTATGATAAATTGAAACTCGTTTATATCTACCTCTGAGGTAAGATTGATAGAGTTCTTTATCTTTACCAGTTATTCCATAAATTTCTAGTTTTTATAACAGTATATCATGATTAACACAATCAAACGCTTTTCTGAGATCACAAAGAAATGCCTCCCACTATTAATCTGTTGCTCATAGCATTTACAACTTCATTTGTTAATTTGTAGGTGGCGTATATCTTAGTTTTATTTATAATATAAATACAAATGTTTCACTGGGGGGTGAATTTCATGCCCGGACACAATCCTGTCACATCTTTAACACTCATCCACTTCGTACGGTGTAACATTGTGAAAGCCCCCAGCAAGCGACACGTCATTCCCATTGTGCAATTCTCTCAGCAATATATAATACGGACACGGAGCTTACACAACAGACTGTTGTTGGTTCTACAGCTGTTATGGTGGGAAATTCATTTGGACACTGCCAGAGTTTCAGTTACGACAAAATCTGAACAAAGGTAATTTTCCTTTCAATCTGCATTCCACGTTCAATCATATCGCTTAGTTGTTTCATTTTACAGTAAAGGCGCATAGAACTGAACGTCTGACTTTTATATTTTATATTTTGATGATGTACATCTGTGCAACAGCTTAATACACACAAATTTACCACCAACTAGTTGCACAAAGTTTTATATTTATTATACAAAGCTCCTGCATATTTTGGCATCAATCCTGGCCATCTTCAGGAAGCTACAAGTACAAACAAAAGTTCAATTACTTGGTGGTAAATTTCTGTACTGAATTCGATCGTAACATGGGCTCTGGTGCCGTTCAGCATCACAACAGCAGCTACATTGTAAGTAGGAAGGAAGGCACTGTGCGTCTAGAACACAGATTACTACTAGAAGACTATGATTGTAAGAGCAGATGCATGGAGAGGGAGCAATGTTACAAACGGTTTCCAGCACGGAAGAGGGAGAACATGCCTGCGCAGGGTGGATCACAGTCCGTGGATGGTCTAAATGGTTTGTGTGATGACGTGAGGGACATTGTGAATGGATTAGTGGAACGTGCACGACAGAGAGATACGAACATGTATTCCGGGAGATAATAGATGTAGTTTGTCGGTTGTAGGCGTTGAGAGAAACCTTAACATGTTTCCACATTCCCTCAATGGTGTTGGTATGGGCGCCAGTTTGTCGATCGACGAAGCCGACAGAATGATTTAGTGTGGGTGTTCCTATAGCCCTCGCCAGTAAGACCTAACGTAACGTAAGTTAACCCAACCTAACCTAACCTTGGCCGCAGGGAAATTATTTGTTCGCGTAGACCGTAAGCTCACTCTGTCTCCAGTCCCGTAGCCCTTCACACGCACTTGTATGTACATCACACACAACGTATACCGTAACGTGTGTGTCGCGGATAAGTAGTGGAGCACGAGGTCCACATACCACGCCGACTGTCATAGCAATAAAGGTACGCGCACACTGGAGCGCAGCGGACGGAACGGACGGACGTAGCGCACGGAGATAAGATATTCTTCCCTTTACTAGTTACGTGCCATCGCACACTGATCCGCACCGGACGCAACGGAGTGCGGCAATTCCGTCTCGGATTCTGGGAGGGGAATCTTTTTCCGTCAGGCCGGCGCGTCCGGCTGACTCAGCGGTGAAGTTATCGTATCGTATTGCATGGCGTGACACGGAGGAGAAAATGCTCATGTTGTTAGCCAATCAACGGCCTGCACTGAAATGAATTGCGTCAGCCCGTAGGCGGAAATACGATGCGGTGTGCTTACTCAGTAAAAATATTGCGACTCGTCCGATGCGTCCGTTCTGTCCGCTGCGCTCAGGTACGGGCACACTGGAGCGCAGCGGACGGACGCAGCGCACGGAGATAAGATATACTTCCCTTTACTAGTTACGTGCCATCGCACACTGATCCGCAACGGAGTGCGGCAATTCCGTCTCGGATTCTGGGAGGGGAATCTTTTTCCGTCAGGCCAGCGCGCCTGGCTGACTCAGCGGTGAAGTTGAAGTTATCGTATTGCATGGCGTGACACGGAGGGGAAAATGCTCATGTTGTTAGCCAATCAACGGCCTGCACTGAAATGAATTGCGTCAGCCCGTAGGCGGAAATACGATGCAGTGTGCTTACTCAGTAAAAATATTGCGACTCGTCCGATGCGTCCGTTCTGTCCGCTGCGCTCCAGTGTGCGCGTACCCTTACATTGTCGTGCTGTATTTATAAAGGCACTGATGTACTTCAGCTTCACCACTGTGTATCCTGTGTGCTGTGACGAAGTTCACGTACGCTGAGGGGCGTGGAGCATTGTGGCCGCGCCCCCATCTCCCTCCAACTTGGCGCGCTCATTTCAAAATTTCCTTTTCTTTACAAGCAGGCATTATCTGGTCAACCGAAACAGACGTACGTTAGGGTGTAGGCTATGTCTCTGGTACTGTCGGCGCAATATTTCAACCCTGTCCTCCTTACTCCACTAACGGTTCTCGTTCTGTGTGTTTACTCCATGGCCACTCGAGACAAACATAGGTTACGGTGTACGTTATGTCTGTTACATCGGTGTGCGTATTAACCACACAACTACTCGAGACAAACTTACGTTAGAGTGTAGGCTATGTCTCTGTTTTGTATATTAACTACATGGCCACTCGAGACAAACTTAGGTTAGGGTGTAGGCTATGTCTCTGTTCTGTATTTTAACTACATGTTCACTCGAGACAAAGTTAGGTCAGGGTGTAAGCTATGTCTGTTACAGTTGGCGCGATATTTCAACCCCGTCCTCCTTCCTCTACTAACGCTTCTCGGTCTGTGTATTAACTCCATGGCCACTCGAGACAGACTTAGGTTAGGGTGTACGTTATGTCTCTGTTACATCGGCCTGCGTATTAACCACACAACCACTCGAGACAAACTTAGGTTAGGGTGTAGGCTATGTCTCTGTTACAGTCGGCGCGATATTCGAACATCGTCCTCGGACTGTCGCCCATACCAACACTATACAGGCAACCTGGAAACATGTTAAGGTTTTCCTCAACGTGTACAACCGCCACACAAACTACATCTTTTATCTTTCCGAATACATGTTCGCATCTCTTTGCCGCGCACGTGCCATTGACCCCTTCACAATGTTCCTTCATGTCATCACACATGCGGACTGGTCGCTCCGGCCCGCATCACCGCACTCTCCCCCGCGCCAAACACGTACGAACATTGCTGCTCCTCTTTCCATCCTCTTTCCGTCTTCTAGACGCATTCTGCCTTCCTTCCTTCCTACTCAAAATTTTCCTACTATGGTGGAGCTATACATCAGAGCCTTTATACGATGTATATACGTGTACAATGTTTTTAATTTGGATCTCATTATTGTTACTAGAGGTTAATATAAAGGCTGCATGCTGTTTCAAACGGTCATAAATAACACGATACTTTTATGCGTATTAGGATGTCGATTATTCCAAGCCCATTATTGCACAACGAAACTTACAAACGCAGACTCGATAAGTAGAACAAAATTTCGTCTTATAAATTTCCAGCAACGAATATTGGAGAATACACTATGTTATTTCTGAATTACGTTTCGCATACTTTGCTATGGTGACAGCCATGTATAGTTTTTCTTGGAAAATGGATCCCAATTAGCGTTCTATATGCATAAGAAAATAATTCTAACAATGGCATGCATTTGAAGTCTCTTGTGGGGAAATTTTGGGAGTTTTCATATTTTTCCACTTCGTACCAGATACTTCATCATCACCTCAACAACCCATGAACAATTGAACAATCATGGCTTTCAACAGGAGTTGCCTCCAGTCTTCTCTATCCATAGTGCTTCTCCACCACCTTATCCCATTCCGTCTCCATTGAATTTAATCAGCCATCTTGATTTTGGTCTTCCCACTTTCCTTTTTCCACTGATTTCGCAGTCAGCTATACTGCATGATTTCTAGCATTCAGTCACTAACAAAGGTCTCCTCACTTGCATCCAAGATATTGCAAAAGGTATGGCAAGTGTAATAGCTCTTGAATGTTGTAATGCTTCAATGGTTGAGTGGCTGCAGGAGTGGGGCGGTATTCTTCGGCAAATTCTCAACCTGGTTATTTGGACAGGTGAGACAAGAATTCTGCAATTGCCCAAGGGATTTATCAAGGACTGTTGTGCCGCGGCGGTCCAACCCTCCAGTTCCCGGGCTAGTTAAGGAACGTTAGACCTTGCGACACTATAAGGGTAAGAACCTGGCGCTCGAACTCTGAGTCCAGAGACCTGATCCGGTAGCGTGCCACCATCTCTCGTATATAAAATAAGAAATACTGCAGGGGCTCTGAGAGATCAGTCCCTACAACTATACTTTTCTAGGCTCGAAGGCATAGGTCTTTTAGAGAGATAGAGAACAACAAAATAAGTTTCATTTCCCCCAAATAAGTATATTATAAAAAAATTACATTACTTAAATTAAGGAGTGAGGGTGACCTTCATTAACTGAACATACATTACACAAATTTCTAAAGCTTCCCTGACCAAACAACCACTGTAAACCTTAGGTTAATTTTAAAAAAAAATGGCTTCGGTGTTTCAAGCTACGACTGAACCGCAAATTGTACGTAAAACGTCACGCCGACAAGTTGAATGTTGGCGATCTTTTTTTGCGGGTGTTAAAATGTTTTAGCTGCTTAAGTGAGGGAAGGGCGAAAGAAAGAAAGAAGTTGACTGTATTGGAGTTTGTATTTTTTCAGAAATTTTTACAAGTTGTTATATGTATGTGTTTATGTCTCTGTAATGGTTAGCCGTGGCTTGTGGCATGAGAAGCAGGTCGCGTAGTTTACGCTCTTGAGATGGGAGAGACGCCTGGTGAAGATGTGATCTATCGCGCTGCCGCCGAGCGTGGTAGATTGCGCGGGATCGTTGCGGATTTCTAGACCGAGTTCTTTCATTAATTCGATGAACCAGTCGTTATTCTTGCCGGGGCGAGTATCTAGGTTGAAGTCGCCGGTGAGCAGGACGGGCATCTCGTGTAGTTTGTGAAAATCGTAGGTGATTTTGACATGGCCGCAATTTTGGCAGATTTCAAGATGTTTCGAAGATTCTCTTTTTTAGCGTGTAGGCATATTCCTTACCTTTCAAACTATGTATCGTTCACTGCTGTAGTCGAAGTAGGCGCGGAGTACTGTGAAGAAACGTTGGTAACACGAAAGTCTGACACCGCGAGCGCCGAGGTGACACACCTATGTGTACCGAAATGTAAGACGTTTTACGTCAAAATAAACCATCCTACCTTGTACAGCTAGCGTGACGGCGCAGACCAGCAGCACGGCATCGGACTTCATGGCTGTGACAGTCTGTCACCTCAACGGTAGTCTATGCACGACGACTCAGTCAAGAATAATCTTTTTTTCTGTCCATCTCCCAATGGTTTCAACTGAAAACATTGCGTCTTCCCCATACTCTATTGCATCCGTTTGCATTTTCTCCATGAACCAATAACTGCCCAGTTTGGGTAACCTCAATCTATTCGTTTACAAAATTTCAATTTCTGGTTGTCAGCAAATGCTCGTATGTGATTTCAGTTCCAGGTTGTCAGCAAGTGCTTGCGTAACAAGTTACTCCATATTCAGCATTTACTACATCAGGTCTCCTAGTTTAAATCAGCATTTTCTAACTTCAAAGGTGGTTGGTGTCCTACTTTGCATTTAAAATCCGCATTTTTTTTGTAAATTTAAAAAATAATCAGTTTGCTACACTACAAGGACAAGCATGAACTTGAGTGCCTCATTCATGGGCTCCGGATACAGTTTTGGGCCCGGTTTTTGGACCAGCCATTACTAGCGTGGCCTTCTCCCTCACAACAGCACGAGAAACACGGACAGTGGAAATAGGAGTACTTTGTTTCCCATTAGAAACATGCAGCGTAGGTCTTCCGCATATGCAAAGGAAGTCAGAGATGAGATTGCACAATACCTCCAAAACGAAGGACGTATTTTATGGCAAGACAGTTATTCGTAAATTCATACTGACTGTGCTCAGCGTTTCACGAGGCTGGTCCCTGTTCACAAGAAAGGCCATGCTCTTGTACGCAAACGACCTACTTTCATACGTCTCATCTGTGCCTGTAAAATGCATTTAAGTTATTGCTTTTATTATGATAAATTTATTCAAGTTCAGAACTTTTACGTAAATGTACTTTTGTGGTAGGTGAATAAAACCATCCTCACCATTACGTGGTTTTGGCATATTTCTGTCACATTTTTGTTTGTTAAAATTACAACAGAACATGCATGCATGCATACATACATAAATACATACCCTTTCCTGTACCACGGCTCTTCCGTATTCTTCCTTTTTCTCTTCTAAAAGAAGACAGTAAACTCATCTTTTTTTTTAACACTCTTCGGGAACTGTCCCCATCGCTGTGGCTATCTCCTCCCAAGCGTCATGCTTGTGTAATTTGTTATAATATTGGGGGTGGTTCGGATCCCACAGAACAGCCGTCTTTTCATACGACTGAATCAAATCCAACGTATTCTCCTTCGACCACTCCACTGTAGCTCAGCACACTGACTGCGAAACAGAACAGTGGACAAGTGCCAGTATCAGCTCGACGTGAAGATCGCGGCGAGCAAAGACACACGTCCGAACTTGCTGTAGCAGAGTAACGTAACATTCTTTGATGCGCGCTGGAAAATCCGACAGCAGGGTGGATCAGCCCGCGCAGCGAACGTTACTGCAACACCGTCCGGACCTGCGAATGTCTGTTACGTTGCGGCAGAATGCTCAAGTCTGGACGCGGCTTTACATGTTACTGCTGCAGCTCATGCAAATTGACTGTGAACAATAGTACTATATTCGGGTAGTTTACATGCACATGAGGCTGACAGTCGATGGCGTTTTGAAAGATTTATAAAGAAAGGAGATGCATAACTAACTGAAACTAATCTATTGACAGAAATATGAAGCCACCAAATAAAGAAAAAATAGTTCATCTTATTTTATTAATACATGGCTCTTGTCTAAGTTGCCTCCTAAAGTGTGGCTCCCAAACCACATCCAGCTAACCACCCCTGATATAAAGTTTTCAGTGCAACTAGAAACCACACAGAAGTTCCGCAGTAAATTGTACACTGAAATGTTAGCATGCACACACAACTCCCATGCTAAAAATTTGGGATGTGTTAAATATGTGTAGTCTGCCAAAGGTCTACATTTTAAACAAACTAAACGGTTTCAGTATATATTTTAAACGGAATAATACATTTTACAAATAGCTAGAATCTTCAAGTTTGTAAAGCATATCAAATCTATAACTGAAGATGGGTGCTCACAACACTGACAAACTGTGTTGTGGCAAGTATTGTGATATTTCCAAAAACTGTAATTTGGCTAATAAGTACTTGTTATTACAGGGTTTTTAATGCAACGCCACTTTGTATGTGTAGACCTATACAAAATGACATACACCACACAGAAGAGTGCTATACTTCTTTGTGTTGTTTCAGTGTACTGATCGTTGGATCTCTTCTCTCCCTGGCAATGGCCTACGGTAAACATATTACAGATTTACCTGATGAGCTGCTGCTGGAGATATTCTCAAACTTGAGTATTGAAGATCTTGCATTGTCTGTGCAACATGTTAACGCACACTGGAAGGATGTGACACAAGATGATTCACTATGGAAGAACCAAGTTTTCAGTCCTGGATACAATATGACTGATAAAGAAATAGCAAGACATCTGGTGAATATGCCAGCACTAAGAGCCTTCTGTCCAGCTCGAGGAACAAACACAAAATACATTACTCACACAATGTGCAAATATTGCAGAGACATTCGACACATAGAATTCACAGGGTTCCATAAACTGAGTAATTTCAGATTACAAAACATTATTAAAAAATATCCCCACTTAGAGACTCTACATATCCCTCTCCCCACAGAATCTGATCAGTTACATTGTGCCGTTCTGGTAGGGCAGCTTCAGAATCTGACAACGTTACACTTCACTGGTAAATATCTTAACGGAGCTGCAGATGGAATACTTAAAGCAATTGCCGAAGGATGTCCAACTCTACTACACTTAGATTTAGGATACACCATCTTACAAGATCACGATGTTCAATATTTTCTGAAAAAAAAGGGAAAACAGCTTTTGTCTTTAACTGTCAGACGCTATATATCATCAATATCCCATAGACTCTTAACTGACTGTTGTGGTAATTTGGAAAATTTCTGGTATGAAAACGATAATGAAAACTTTCCAAGTACATATGTACACCTCCTCTCAAAGCTATCAAAACTGCACAATTTGACACTTAAATATTTTGAGGTACCCAACATATTTAAAAATCAAGCGCTGTCTCAGTTAATTAAACTAAGCATATATGAATGCTCTGTTCTGGATGATACAGCAGTAACTGGGATTTTTACAAACTGCCCTCAACTCAAGTCTCTTAGTTTTCAAGGGCAAGGCATTTCAGATGATGGCTTCCAATATATTGGTAATTGCAAGAACCTAGAACATCTTAAAATCTGTTGCTGTACTTCACTAACAGACAAGAGTATGGAATATGTTGGTGCTAGATGTCCAAACCTGAAGCATCTTGATATTGGAAATTGCACTGGACTGACAAATAAGAGCACTGAATATGTTTGCAAAGGTTGTCAGAACCTGAAGTACCTGGATATTCAGTCGTGTCCTGAAATGACAGATGCTGTATTGGAAAACATATTCAGAAGCAGAGAATTGGAGGTCCTTATTCTTTCATGGAATTCTCAGTTGTTAGGAACTAATTTTCCTCTGATACCATCAAACCTTATCCATTTGACTGAGCTCGATGTTGAAGGTTGTGTTTCAGTAGATGAAAAGTGTTTGCATGAACTTCAGGTGGTGATGCCCAATCTGAAAATTACAGGAAATTATACTGTCAGTGAGGAACCTGAAGTTAACTTAGGGGATGCAGCTTTCTTCATATCTCAGTCAATGTGAAAGTGATATGTGCACTTACACAAAACACAGTAGGCTTAACATCATCCACAAAAACTACATACCTCACGGAAGTAATGTATGTGAAATGCCCTACACGGTGCTGTTTTGTGCCTTGATGACGTTCTGAAATCATTACAGTACAGTTGTCATTCTTCATCTGTAAAATTACATAGAATTTGTGTCACAAATTCGTTAAAATTGAATTTTGTACATAACTATTCTTTTGGCCACTGCTGCTCAATAATACAAAGCTCAAAGCATACATGAAATAAGACCACAAATTGACGCAAGAAATTCTTGCCTATAGAAATTTTCACTGCCTTTGCAACTTCTTAGAATACAAAGTCGATCTAAGTTTGTGGCATGTGAATGTGGGAACTCTGCATAGTTTAACCCCCCAAATCAGGCATTTAAATGGTTTCTGTTACCTCTAGGAGCAGGATTTAAAGTGACAACTGTGTTTTAGTTTATTGTACAGATAGTATCATTTTTATGCATAAGAATGAGCCACAACCCAAAGAGAATGAAGTCTCAACCAGTCAAGCACTTCATTAGTTTGATATGACATAACAGATGCATACTTTTTCCAACACATGCAGGTTGTGTGTGGTACATTTGAAAGCTCCAGTGATGTTACCTGTCATATGTAAAGTGAAAAATGAAATGGCCCGAGGGCTTAATGAATACTGTGGCATCTTACTGTGCTCCTGTAAATACACATTTTGTATTGTTTATTGCTTACAAAGCCTCTCTTTACATTGGAATCAAAACTAACTTACATTAGCTTAATTGGACTTTGTAAAAAAGAAAAAACCGTTCTCATTAAAGAACACGAGACTGAGTCCTTGGTATCCATTTTTGTAATAAACTTCTGGTCTCTTGAGGCATTTCAGCCTACTCATTTTATGTTATTCCTTGCTCCCAGTCAAACTGATGGGCAGCACTTTTAATAAAGCATAACAGATTAGATGAAATCTATACATGTAAACCATTTATACTTGACCTTATCTGTCATCCTTCCATAAACTGTGCATGGTGGTCTTTCTTTTTTAAGTGTGTTTAACAACACTGTCAATTGCTAAAATTATATAGTGTCAGTGATAGACGAATGATACCGACACAGGAAAATTGAACTGCTTGGGGAAAACTTGTCCCAGTGCCACTTTGTCCACCAGATATCTCATCTTGACTGGTCTGGGTTCGAACCGAGACCTCTGCTGTGACAGGTCAGTGACTAACCACCCGGATCATGGCATGGCCCTTGTCTGGCAATGTTAAAATCCGTTTATGATCTACAATCCAATTTTCCTTGTGTGACTGTGAACAGTAACATCAGTATATTGTTAAGTTCTGAGCCCTACAATACCACGTACAGAATACTACTGTTTTATCACAGTAGAACAGTTGCTCCCACAGGTGGGTGGTCCATGAGAGGCTGGGAACTGGAATAGTATGTAGGCTCAAAAAACAACATGCAAGTCCAGTGTAGTCAACAGAAAAGTATTCTAGTAAAACTGTGCCTTTATTTTAAGTAATGTTGATAATACAGCATCCTTAAAAGCATCAAAATTTCAATACAGCATTGTGGCTGTAGCATATAAGACCCAACAGATACTGCTCCTCCTATGAAATTTAAAATAAAAATCTGATGAATAATGTAACCCCCAGAACTCAAATATAATATACCCAGCACATGACAGCTTGTCTGCTTGCGTATTTCAACAAATTTCAGGCCTCATCATGGACAATGATATAAGGGCTATTATAAAAAACTTGGAAACTGTATAGCAATGCCTGTACCTTGACGTCAATTACCTGGACTCATTATTCCCCAGGCTGTGGCAAGATGATTACTTTCCAAGTCCTTTAAAAATCAATAAATGATATCATCTTGCACATGACTGAACAGTCTCAAATGCAGCCTGCCCCCCCCCCCCCTCCCCCAGTATTGACATTAGTATTTAGCTCCTATAAACAGTAACAATATATGATCCAGTGCATTAAAACACTATAAACTCTAAAGTAACAGCAATTAATATGGCATTACTATGGCAATATAACATACATTACAGTATATGAATGTATATGAACACCACTTGTCTGATGTCCAGACTGCAAAGCAAGCTCACATGCAACATGCACTCTGTACTTCAGGTCTGCATGGTCCAAAATTGTACAATTTTAACCAGCCCACCTTGAGAAGCATTCAGACTTGACCCCAAACTTTACCCAACTGAAGTGTGGCTCTTTTATTGAAGCCTGAATTGATCTATGGACAGCCTACACAAGGTCCTTTTAATGCCTACACTTCAAATGATTTAATGATGCTCTAAGCACATCTGAAGTTATTGTAACATTTGAGGTATGGTACAAAATTACTGGATACCAAATTTGTAAGGTGTTATCCTGAACTATTGCTTTGGTGGGGGGGGGGGGGGGGGGGCAGCCATCAAAATCCCCAAGAAAATCAAGTTGGTGATATTTGAGTCCAGAGTCTGACCAAACCCAATTTCACAGCCTAATTTAAATAAATTCTCAACTTGCCACATGTAATGCAACTTGAACCTGTTCTTGTTGTCATTTAGTACATGGTATTGTGCACAAACAGAATGGAGTAATCACAGCTTAAAGTGGTTTGACATTCCTATACGAGTACCCTGGCTACAATACAATTTCTTTCACCGCTTGCTGAACTGGTCCACACAGTCATGGGTATCAGATATACCTGATGAGCAGAACCATGAGTAACTTCTGTTTTGCAGAAAATGAACTGCCTAAACAAGCCAACAATATTCTACACAACATTTGATTGCTATAATTTGAACCAGGCGCAAACTCAAACACTATCTGAACTACCCAGACCAAGCCCAGTCCACAGTTTGGGTTGGACCAAGGGCTGAACCTGTGCAGATCTCCACACTGTGTCTAATGGCTTGAATCTGACATTCTTCATACACTTCCTATTATGATCAGTCAATCCCACTACCTGCACCACATACTTTATACCTGTGAAAGTGAAGATTCATCAATCAAGGAGAAGGACAGCCTCTTCTGGATCAAGGTATGGTTCCTTACATCGCCGTGCTACTATTATCTTCAACTGCACCATTTTTTTATGCAGCTCATCTATGTATAATTCATTCAAATACTTGCAATTTTCAAGATGCAATTCATCCAAGTGTTGAAGGTGAGTAGAGATGAGGTGGAAATTTGATCCTGTTAGGTCATTATAGTTGAATCTGAGAACTTGCAAATTTTGGCATTTCACAATGTATTCAATTGCCTTGTCTGTCATCTTATAACAAGCTGATATGTCAAGTTTCTTCAGATTGTGACAGCCTGCTCCAACATACTCCATACTACCATCTGTGAGATCCATACAAATTGATAAATCCAGATGTTCTAATTGGCTGCATCTTCCAATATACCTAAGTCCATCATTCTGTAGGCTCTGACCACCAGAAATGTTCAGATGTCGTAATTGAGGGCAGTTTTCAAAGACTGAGTTCATAAGTATATCATTGATGTAGTATGATTCACTTAGATCGAGATGTACCAGCTGTGAAAGCGATCCACTTAGGAAGAATATCGGCAGATTATTCATAACATCTTCTGAACAAAAACGGAATGCAAAAGATCTCAAGCCTGTCAGTTTTATGAGGGACTGAATATCATCATATGACAAATCATCATTATAGTTCTCAATGTCAAGGTGTTGAAGTTTGGTGCATTCACTTATACGTTCTGCTATATCTTTTGTCACAAAGATTTTACAAGAAAATGACTGAAGTTTATGTCGCTTTCTTCCTAGTAAATTTTGAATATCTTCATTTATTGGGCCACAGTCTCCTAGGTGAACATGTTGCAATGATGGACAACCCTCAGCTATTGGTATCAGAACCCCTTCATAAACTAGTGCTCTATGCTGATAGTAGCCCCCTAAACTCAAACTTCTTAATGACTGACACTGTCCAATAAGTTCAGCAACTTTTAATTGTTCTAAAAACACAGGATATGGTAGCAGAACTTTTAGAGATTCAATTTGTGGAAAATGCTGTACTATTTTCTGCATGAGTGAAACTGTCATGCAATGTGAGGGATGAAGACCTATACTCTTTACATTTTTACAACATTCACACAAAGTATCAATTACTATATTCGATATTTTTCGTGTGGCAGAATATGATCTCAGTGCTGGCATGTTTTCCAGATATTTCACTATTTCTTCATCAGTTACGTCTTTACGAGGACTGAAAACAGCATTTCTCCATAGTTTGTCATCTTGAGACACTTCCTTCCAGCGCACGCTCACATACTGTACTGACATAGCCAACTCCGCAATGCTCAAGTATGTGAATACCTTCAGAAGTATCTCATTTGGTAAATCATCAATTATTTTCCCAGATGCCATCCTCTCAAACTGTAACAATTAAATACACATCGATAATGCCTCTCTCTTTTCCTTACTATTTGCATGAATATCATTAGCCTAAACTAGCAGACAGAAAATGTATGTTTTACAACAAGACCTTGTTACCTATAGCTGTATTTTCAGCTTCCCACTTATTATATAATTTCTGAAAAAATGGCTATCATTCCATAAAATACAGTATATACATGGATGAAAAATCTCATTATGTTTTGTAATGTTCATATGAAGTATTTTACACATTTCTGATCATTTAATGTAAACATGCAGTTTTATTCAGGCATTCAAATAAAGTGCCCAGCCAGCTCTCAACAGTTCTTAATGGTCCACGGTGTTACTTTAAACTGCTTTTTAGTAAGACTTCCTAACATACCATAAACATATGTTCACCTATCACACACATGTAACATTTCCCCATAAAGCATCTTTCTATGCATAAAAATACCTAATAAAAAGAGTAACCTAAAGACAAAACAGTTCTAGCTGAATGGCGTAGCACAATGATTAAACAAATTGATAGTCTCCTTCAACACAAAAGTTCTTTTCTCTGTTAACTGTTCCCTTCTTAAATCTTGTGTACAAGTATAATGAAGCCAGTACGAGTCATGGGAACAAAAACAACAACAACAGTCTGTATGTCTGGGTTGAAGATGACATGTAAAGTAGTGACAGTGTAGTTTTATATACATGTCACATCCACATACTGGTCTGATTCTACAATCATCATGTGTGGCGGCACAATATAGGCATATATTAACAAAAGTGCTACCTATAATTTGGATATAATTTGGATCATAAAATTGGCACAGTGAAACCACGTTGCAACATCTGCTGCCCAGCCCAGACTGGAGTTGAATATTTTGCACAACTTCTCACCTCAATATATTTTAACATTTCCATTTGTAACAGGACTGGTGACATATTTGTATTACAGCATTCTTCAGTTTTGTTGCAATAGAATTGCACCTTTTCAATACATGTGCTATGCTCCTTACGCCACAACAAATCCACCCAAAGTTGTATTTTGAAATTGAAAATAATGCCTCTCATTCGAACATACTCTTATAAATATATTCCCATTGTTAAAAATTATTTTACAGTTCTGATACATTCTCTGCATACTTGTTCACTGCACACAAAGTTTGTGACCAGGGATACGGATCAGAAACCAGTAACTCACCCAGCATATTAGGAGGATTCACCCCGACTGGTTAGACAGTATATTTCCTTTTACTAATCAAAGGACCTCCAAGTGTTTTAAACTAAAAAGAGACCTCAATTCTCATCTTTCAATCCAGCAAGGTACACAATATTCCTGAATGAAGAGAAGATGGGGAAATTACCATGGCCTTCCCGTTGAAAACATCAGCATATTTTTGAGACAACTCGTACCAGTGCTGCTGGTACACGGAAGCTCAATGTGTCCTAAATGAATAGCAGAAGGGTCAAGGTAACCAAATCTACCCACCACTTGCTTCACCTTCTCTTTGCTGGACAGCAGATTGGTGCCCCTAAATGATGTACGTTAAGTTTATTAATAGAGAGACAAACAGGTGACAAACTCCATCAAGTCTCAATCAGCCAGTTAATTTACATCTGGGAACACTTAATACATGGAGCTAAAGCAACTTCACCCCATATATTATATCATATAAGAGATGAGCCATCAAAACATTGTGATATGAGATGATGCATTCCTGAAGTGTCCAAGTTTAATGCAACTTATCCCAACCCAATTTATACCCTTGGAAACACTTTACAATAATAATGTCTATTACTCTGTTGGTGGCAGAATATGCTGCACAAGGTATGTCATCCCAGGGTGTAGTCACAATGTCTGGATGTGGCAAACACAGTTATCCAGCCCACAGCCAGTCCCCATAGTAACAGACATATCACAATTCTGTTTCCAAGTATCAACTATTTTCTTACACAGTAATGAAGTTTATAACTGCATGATGTTAAAAACCTTTACTTTAACACTATATGACTAAAACTAATCTATATTACATATTAAGACTCAGTTCCTAACTCACAGAGAACACAGCCTATTAATGTTGTGTAGGGAAATCGATCACAGTTCACTGTACAAATAATACAGCACACTAATAGAGTATGTGGGCAAAATATAGGGTTTCATTATCTAGGTGGTACACATTGTAAACTCTGGGCTTTAAAGGGTTAATTAGAGAATACACGTCTTCTGCAAGTACTGCTTTGTGTATTACACTTTATACTATGACAGTGAATATCTGCCCATAAACGGTATTATTTTCAATTGCATCATTTCTCTGTAGAGTTAATGTATATGTACTTATCCACATACTTGCAATTCTCAAAACGCAATTCATTCAAGTGCTGAAGGTGAGTAAAGATGAGGTGGAAATTTGATCCTGTTAGATTATTATAATTGAATTTGGGAACTTACAAATTTTGGCATTTCATAATGTATTCAATCGCCTTGTCTGCCATCTTATAACAAGATGATATGTCAAGTTTCTTCAAATTGTGACAGCCTGCACCAACATACTCCGTACTACCATCCATGAGATCCATACAAACTGATAAATCCAGAGCTTTAACTGGTTGCATCTTCCAATATACCTAAGTCCATCATTCTGTAGGCTCTGACCACCAGAAATGTTCAGATGTCGTAATTGAGGACAGTTTTCAAAGACCGAATTCATAAGTATATCACTGATATAGTATGTTTCACTTAGATTAAGATGCATCAGCTGTGAAAACGATCCACTTAGGAAGAACATCGGCAGATTATTCGAAACATCGGCAGATTATTCGAAACATCTTCTGAACAAAAACAGAAAGCAAAAGATCTCAAGCCTGTCAATTTTATGAGAGACTGAATATCATCATATGACAAATCATCATCATAGTTCTCACTGTCAAGGTGTTGAAGTTTGGTGCATTCACTTGTATGTTCTGCTATATCTTTCGTCATAAAGATTTTACAAGAAAATTACTGAAGTTTATGTCGCTTTCTTCCTACTAAATTTTGGATATCTTCATTTATTGGGCCACAGTCTCCTAGGTGAACACGTTGGAATGATGGACATCCCTCAGCTATTGGTATCACAATTCTTTCATAACTGGTGCTCTATGCTGATAGTAGCCCCCTAAACTAAGATTCTTATGACCGACACTGTCCAAGAAATTGAGTAAATTTCAATACCTCAGAACATGTAGGAGATGGCAGTAGTAGAACTTTCTGAAATTTTGCGGAAAATGCTGTATTATTTCTGCGCCAGTGAAACTGTCATGCTATATGAGGGATGAAGATCTATACTTTGTACATTTCTACAACAGCCACACAAAGTATCTATTATTATATTTAATGTTTTTTATGTGGCAGAATATCTCAGTGCTGATGTTTTCCAGACATTTAAGTATTTCTTCATCAGTTACTTCTTTTTGAGAACTGAAGACAGAATTTCTCCATAGTTTGTCATCTTGAGACACTTCCCTCCATTACACACTCACATTTCATGCTGACATTGCAAGCCCTTCAATGGTCAAATATGTGAATATCAACAGAAGTATCTCATTTGGTAATCCATCAAATTGTTTTCCGGATGTCATCCCCTCAGACTGTAACAATTAAATAAACACCCACAATCCCTCTCTGTTTTTTGTACAATTTTCATGAATATTACTTGCCAACATATGCCAGTATAAAATTGATGTCTAAAATTTCCTCATAGCTATATTTTATACTTCCCATGTATTGTAAAATTTCTTTAAAAAAAGGAGCAGGTGGGTGCTATAATTCCGTAAAATGTACAGAGGGATGAAGCATTTATATCATTACATTTTATAATTTCCATATTAAATATTTCCCAAGTTTCCAAATATTTAACTGTATAATCATACCGATTTTTTTATACCTTCAAATAAAATGCCCAACCAGCTCACTCTAGTTTGTATGGCCCTTGGTGTTACTTGGAATTTCTGTTTCTGGAAGGCCTCTTTAACACAACACAGCATTACCAACTGTTCATCTATCACATGCAGATAACACTTCACCATAAAGCATGATGCTGTGCATAAAAACACCTAACCAAAAATGTAACCACAAAGACAAAAAAATTCCTTTCTTAGATGAATGAAGAAGCACACTGAGTAAACTAATATATAGTGTCCTTTCACATAAAAAATTATGCTGTCCTTTAAATATACCCTTCCCTCTTGTGTACAAGTATAATCAAGCCAGTATGAGTCGTGGAAACAAACATACCAACAGCCTGGATGTCTGGGTTGAAGATGACCTATGAAATACAAAAAATGTGAAGTCTTATAGGCATGTCACATCCACACACTAGTGTATCATGGATGTGTGTACTTTACAATCATCATTGTCCGAGTCATCATCATCATCTGTGTGTGCTTGCATGCATGCATGCACACACAACAGAGGCAAATATTAACTATGTAACTAGCTATAATCTGCATCATAAAATTCATCCCTTCAAGGACATAGTACAATGCTGCAACCGCTACTGCAGAACACAGAACATTTTGCACAACCTGTCACTTCTCCCACCTCCAGTCACTTCCATCTATAAGAAGACTGATAAGATATTCTGACTACTGCATTCTTCACTTCTTTTCTTTTTATATACATATATATATAATGGTACTTGCATAATACGCTTGCTTTGTCAGTTGTACCACAAAAAAATCAGCCTGAAAGTACACGGCTAGTTGGTGTTGATGTTTAACATACATACTGTAAGGAAACAGCTTAATCAAGAATCAGCACCACAAAGTATAGCTCCAACTGCAGGCAACACCGTTCAAGAATATCGCATTACAGTCACATTCCATCACCTACCAATGCAGTGAACTGATTCTTAGAATGATTCTTAAAAACATGGTGGGTTACATTTCAGCTCCACATAAAAAAATCACAGGACTCACAAACTTAATGCAACATTATAAAAGAATCCATAAATATTTTGGGGGATGAAAGATACAGATGGGCAGAAGTTAGTTGGTTATTATGTGTTCACTTTATGTACTTAACACAGGCCTAATGAATGTAAAACTGACCATGTGCTTAATAAAACACCATGCCATGAAGGAATAGACGGGAGATAAGGTATAGCTCCACGCATTCTTAGCCTCGATTAGATGGAGGCAAGATGTCAAATTAACGCCCGGACCGCTTTGATCCGAGGGAAAAAGATCGTGGTATTCAATATATTGAGGGGGAAGGGTGCAGGGGAACCAGTTGACACCACAGCCAGTCCACACACTTCTAAGAGAAAAACCTCTGGTTCCTATTGAGGGTTCCCAGCCCTTGGCCTAACACTACCGAATACGCTTTCCTGCTTACCAATGGCCAAACAGAAGGGTTTCAAAACTTCATATAACTCAGAAAAGAATTGTAAGAATTATCATGAAAGCTAAAGCAAGAGATTCTTGTAGGGAAATGTTTAGTAAACTTGGAATTTTAACTCTTTATTCTCAATATATTTTTTCAACTCTTATGTTTGTTGTAAAGCATAAGGATACATTTACAATAAATGTCGAATTGCATAAAATAAATACCTGCCAAAAACTGGATTTTCATGTTCCTTCAGTCAGTTTAACTAAAGTTCAAAAAGGAGTTTATTATTCTGGTATTACATTATTCAACTCCTTACCTCACAATATTAAGAAAGTTGCACATAACATTAACAAATTTAAACATGAATTGAGAAAGTTTCTTATGGTAAACTCTTTTTATTCTGTTGAAGAGTATATTGATAGGAATTCAATTTGATCTTGGTGTTTCCCAGTAATTACAGTTTGTATTTCAGTTTACATTTATCAGTTCTTTTACATATACTTTAATTGTCATTTATCTTATAATAAGACAAATTTTATGTAATATGTTAATGTAATCTATTGACAATTTCCATATCCAGTGGTTGTGTACCAGAAAGGATCGATGAATGCTAATAAATGAATGAATGAACACCACGACACAAATATCTAGTTTCTAAATCATTTAAATTGTTAAAAATTAACACACCTTCATTCAAGATATACATTCTGATAACCAAAAAACAACGTTAAGTTTTTAACCTCAACCAATTACATACCTCAGCCAATAAAACACTTAAACTTGTACCCTATTCACACACTCACTCACTCAGTGAAATAGATAATGAAACAGTACTTTCGTCACATTTGTATAGACATTAACCCACCAGGTATCAACGCACAGATCGTACAACTCATGGCTCAGAGGTAACGGTACCAGAACCACGGAAAACGTGCATAACATGGATTAGAGCTCCCCCGACAGGTCGGATCATTGCCACGGATCATGTATGGTGCAGTGTGTCGTACCGAAGCATGCAACGGTACAATTACTTTAACTTTGCATTCCACGTTCAGTTACATTGCTTAATCGTTTTACTGTGCAGTAAAGTAACAATGAAACGAACTTTCTATTATATGTACTGTGCATTTTGTCATAAGTTTAAGTTAAACCAACTAATGCACAAGAATTATTAACAAATCAAGATATAATTGTAACCCCCTACATACGTTTCGGCAATAAAGTTGCCATCCTCAGGGGGCGCATCAAAGAATCACAAGCATCCTTGGCATCCAGATACACACACATTTTGCATTACTGTGATTTTGTATTCATGTATTGGTAGATGTTTGGTTGTCAAACCTGTACTGGATCCAATGGAATATAATAAAATCAATCAATCAATATAATGGAAGTACACATGCCGCTAACGATCATTACCATTTACTGACACACGAATGCATTTCGGTGTAAGTTGCTCAATTTTGCATATCTTATTAAATCATATGGATGCATTGGTCTTCTGAAGTTTCTCTTTGATATTGTTATGGTTGTAAACTAATTTTGCATGCTGAACATTCATAAATTTTACATTATACGTACCGTGCACTCATGTGTCAGTAAATGGTAATGATAGTGAGCGGTATGTGTACTTCCATTATAATGCCAAATGTGCGTGTATCTGGATTCCATAGATTCTTGTGATTCTTTGATGCGCCCCTTGAGGATGGCAACTTGATTGCCGAAATGTATGTAGGGGTTACAAATATAACTTACTTTGTTAATAATTCTTGTGCATTAGATGGTCTAACTTAAACTTAAAAGAAACTGGAACGAACCTTTTAATTTCATATCGATCGCAACACGCTCCAAGATCAGTATCGATTACGCCATAGTGCAATCGGTGAACGTGCTTCATGGCACAGTTCTACATGTCGAATGTTTTTAATTCGGACCACATTACCGTTACTAAGATGTTCATATAAATGCTGCATGCGATTTGAGATTGTCATAAATAACACATTTTCATGCTTATTAAAAAGTTGATTACTCCAAATCAATACTGTACAAAGAAGCTCAAGCGGAGCATTTGCATCTCGCGTACAAGCTCTGCAGCCCTCACACAAATTTTGTGAAAAATTCAACCAACTATCTGAATATAAGTTTTCGTTAGGTATGTACATTCTTTAACATAATATGAATGAAATCATTTTAAATTGAAACTCGCGGAGAACCGAACAGTGAGCGGGCTGTTCCCTACCCAGACATTGCGCGCTGGATTCAGCACAGCTAGCGCTAGTTGTGGGACAGACGAATTAGGTCGCTAACCGGTCTGCAGGAAATGCTGCCCAGAGAGTGTTTAAAGGATATCGCATGTTTTCATTTTCAAACCTTTCCAACACTGTCATTTTGACGTGAATACATCTGTAAATTTGCTTCCGTAGTGGGAGCCAATTCAGAAAACTGATGATAACAAAATTGGGGATACAGTTTGGCATTGCAGCTACATATCTATCATCTACATCCAAAATGTAATTACACCACTCGATAGTTAAAGGATCAAAGAATTCATAACGTTGAGTGGGGACTGTGACGCCTCGCGCGCGGCGGAGGGGGAGGCGCCGCCATTTTCAGGTCGTTTCGTCGCGTCACATACTTTCGGTTTAGTATACATTTTGACTCGGAGAAGCTACGACGCTCGTTTAAGTTTCAATTTACAGCTCTCCTCAATATTTATCTATTGCGTACACAAAACATGAGTGTGGAATACTTATGGTGAATATATATGGTGTTAAAGTTAAAAATTAAAAAAAATTAATACAATGTCGGCCTATACTCGTCAAAAAGCCAATTCGAAATATATGCATCGTATACGGTTGGAAAACGCTTCTCAACAGCTATACAGTGATACCCATAAAACACCATATCATACAGTGAGGCGGTGCCGGGAACGTAAAACAATGAGGGCGTCCGAGCGGATCAACGACTGCGCAGGTACATCTGACGCTGGGGCGGCCGGGCCTATGCAAGTCGATGATGTAATCGCTTGTGTATCACCGCCGGGCTGTATAGACATCGGTTGTGTGCGATCGCCGAATATGACGACACATTCGGCAGCAGCTACTGCACGTTTCACTACAACGTTTGTCAACAATCCATTCGGACATAAGTGTAACGTGTGTGACCGTCTATGGTTTCTGCGCTCCTTGAAGCCACCAACGGGAAAACACTTAACGCTGCTTAGTAATCTCCATGTATCCTGCATGCCATTTGTATCGTACTTTTCGTATCACAGACCTACCATTAATAACATTATAACACACTAATGATTTGTTTACTTCAATTGTTTCCTGAACCCGACTAAAGGAACATGTTGCCATCATCAATAAAACATGCAGATACGAAGGACTTCTTACTGTTAAGCAATGATTATGACATACATATAATACGCTTAAACAAAATATTATCCGTTAACGTACACGTATTCACGTTAAACACACGGCCGTGTCCCCGACACAGCCACACCCCATTTTTATAGCCGTTTTTACCTTGCTGTTTTCAAAGGCATATTTGTAAATGTTTTAACAGTTTCAATTTTAAGATAAAGAAGAACAGCGTGCAATTTTTACAGGGCATCAATCTTTCGCAATTCTCGCCGAGGAGACCGACATTAAGCATAAGCTTAAAAGTAAATAATCTGAAAAATTAAATTAACTCCTAATTAATCATATAATAATAATCCTAGTCCCTCCCTACCATAAGAAATTCCCACGAACCGCAACTGAAATGCAGACTCGTGGTTATAAGTTGATTTTCAGACTGACTCAATCAGTAGAACAAAATTTCTTTGCTTATAAATTTCCAGCAATGTATATTGGAAAACACACTAAATATGTTATTTCTGAACTCAGTTTCACACACTTTGCGGGGAAATATTTGGGTATTTTCATATTTTTCCACTTCCTGGAAAATACTTTGTCAACAGCTCTACAACCCATCAACAGTCTTGGCTTCCAATGGATGTTCCCTCCAATTTTCTAGCTCCTCCACACCCATATTCTTATCCCGTTTCCTCATCCCCATTAACTTCATACAGCCATCTTGTTTTGGTCTTTCCACTTTCCTTTTTCCACAGATTTTGCATACAGGAGACTTTGGCATCCATTTCTCTTCCCATACCTTGCGCATGACCGACCCAGCATAATTTGCTATTCTTATGGCTGCTGTAATTTTTGGTTCTTTATACAATACTTCAAAGTTATATCTCCAAATGCCTCCATTATCCTTAGTTGTGGATAACGTGGAGAAATTTTGAACCAATTCAGATATACACAATATAGGTACAACAAATAGACAAAACCTTCACATTCCAAACATAAACCTCGGGAAATATTAAAAAAAAGGTGGCGCAGTTGGTTCAAGCACTGCGCTACAAGCCGGAAGGTCGCGGGTTCGATTCCCGATGGTGTCATTGGAATTTTTCATTGATAAATTCCTTCCGGCCACACTATGGTCCTGGGGTCGACTCAGCCCCTAACAGAGGCACCCGGTGCATAGGGCTGACAACCTTACCACCTTCATGTGCCAATTGTCTTGAAATCTGGGAACCTCAACCTCCTGGAACCCTACAGGCCTGTAATGGAATAGCTTTACCTTTACTATACTGGAATCGAGTTACCTTCCACCAACGATCAAAGTTTTAGAGGATTACATAAACGTAAGTACTGTATTATACCATGATATTTTACATGCTATGTTTAATCCCATAATTCAAGATGCACATGTATGTACATGTATGCGCACGTGCACACACACACACACACACATAGTAACACCACTACCCCGGCTTCCATTGCTGTGTGTTAACACAGGCTTGGGGAGGGGAAGAAATTTTGCCAAACCAAGGGCTGGGACTGCATAAATAACTGTAAAGAATAAAAATAAATAATTTTAATGTGTCATCCCATTGTGTTGTTAAGTACAAAAATTAAATCAATATCTGGACAGATATTACTTTTTATACAAGAAATAATTTAATGGACTTCAATGTGGGACAAGAGACACTATAACAAGTCAGCAGCAGTGAGCCCATTCACAGAAATGGCTTTACTTCACTTCTCTGGGTAACTCCAATGCTGGTGGGGCTGGCTGCCCAGTCCATACAAATATGTAACAATTCCACCACCTTTTTTTTTGCTTTGTAACTGTGAAAAAGATAAACTGTTACTCACACAAGGGTGGAAGATCGCACCAACAACCATTAAACATAAATAAGTACTTTCAAGTAACTCACAGTAACAGAAGTTGACAGGCAAGCATTCGTTACTGAATACCTTTAATGTGTACACCATACAGAAGCTGTGGCACATTACTGAACTGACCTTACTTCTCATAATAAGCCAGACTAGTAACAATGGACTTCCACTGTATTTATTTTTTTCACATTAAAATAATGTTAATGTTAATCATAAATTATATCGCAAGGTAAAGGTAAAGGTAAAGTTCACCCTAGAACAGGCCATGAAAGCCCAGAGGGGGAGTAGAGGTATAGCTCTACTCTTTCTTAACCTCGGCGCTAGATGGGGGTGGATGGTCAACACCACACCCTAGCCAAAATTACATTGCAAGGGAAATTAAATACTAAAAATGTATATGACTAAGCTTTGTGAATATGTTTTCATCATAAACCCCTTTACTAAACTCTGAATATGTGCCGACAACAGACTATGACAAAAAAACATAAGTTAATGGTAAGTCACTGTGCATGTGGGCAGCATGCCCATGAACTAGCCTTACTTTGGGAAAGATTAAAGAGCAAAATATTTTAGCCACACTGAAAACTGCAGGCAACATGTTTTTAAACTGGAGTCTTGTAGTCTACTCCTCTCAAGATGGAGACAGTAATTTCCTCTAAAATGTTGCATAGAACTAAATACTACACACTGCACAACACAATCTAAATTTTCACTACCAAAAAACCTTAAATTTCATATAAGCAGTATAATACAAATACAATACATATATTTACAACTTCAAAATTCTCATTCCAGCAAGCCTGTAGTTTGCACTGCTAGAAAACCCTTTCCAAACTCAAAAGAAATGTCAATAATGATTCCAAAATAATTTTTGTAAAGAGATTCCAAAGCAACTTTTATTGCTACAGAAATTTACATCTTCTTGTCATTGGTATCACACAATATGATTCTGCATCATCATCAATATGATGCTCAGTACCAAATAAATTCACTACAGATACTAACATGCCAGTCTCTTAAATAAATTTAAAAAATAACAGGACAAGAAAAAAGAAAAGACAGGCAAGATAAAATAAATTTTGTAAATGCTTGTTTCTTACATTGAATAACCAGTAATCCTGTACGTTTTGACTGAACAGTAACACCCATTACTACCAGGAACTTCTTGGAACACTACCCTTCATGCACTACACTACTTCCTGTTAAGTTCTTCTCCCACCCAGGAATATGATGCTAATACTGAGTTTAATTTCAGAGGATAACAGTAGTGAAACATCACAGCAATAACTGAAAATGTGTATCCGAAGTATTACAACAAACTCACTTGTTAACTGTGCAAGTCAGGGAAGAATGTCAAGCATCATCATTAAATGCTTACCTGATGACATGTAGTTTCATAGACTGGAGAAGGACATACAGGGCAAAACTTCCATTCTCAGAAGTTAAGATCACCTTATCTCCAAACACGCAAGACTTTTCAACTCAGCATTTCCAGAATAAATTAAAATTGTAATAGCACCTGCCCAGTTAACTGGCCTGAATCGTATCTTTAGCCGCAATACAAATATCACATCTTACAACAACTCAAGACTCAGCAAACGTTTGCTTTATAATACACAGACTGGCCCCTAAAACTCTGATGAAACAACTGCAGTCACATTAACAAAGATATATACTTCAAATCAAGGAACCTTTTCTACATTGGCAGTTGGTCCTTTACTCCATCTTATCAGTACTTCAGAATGAGACAACACAAGTGCACAAATGTATTGGTAACCTCGATCATCAACTATTCACTAAACCTGATGGTTCATCTGGTTGATCCAAGTCAGAATCACTGGAACACTCGTTGTCTGAAGTCGTTTTATCGCTCAGTGCTCCAATATTGTTGCATTTTGCACTTAGCTTTACATGCAATGCCTGCAATCTTGTTAGTATGTTCCGGTACTGGAAAGTACCTCTTTCCTCTCCAAATGGGTCCTGAAAACAAAACTGCATATTAACACAACATTTAATGTGAGTAATAACCTTTCCCCTTTGTTGGTATCTTCACCTTGCCGTGGTAGAGGGGCTTGTGAGTTCCAGTGACCCTGAGAGCTAAGCCGGTGGTAGCAATGCTACCAGTAGGGTCTCCCAAGCCGGACAGATCAAAAGGGTAGGAACCAGACAAAGAGAGATGCCTAGGAGATGGGAAACCGAATAAAAACTCCCCTGATGCCGGAAGCAGCGACACATAGCGACATGAGCACAGAGCAAATGATGCTCGAGATGGTTCATGATCGTGTAGCAACAGGCGTGACCAGAGTGGTCTGAACAGCTGCTGTACTGTGATGTGGAAAGCAAATGGAAAAACTACCACATTATTACTTTTCCTGGATAGTCTCTTCCAGAAACAGAGACAAATGCCAAATGCGAGATGCTTCCTCTGGAGACAAAACATTCCGGAGGTAAACTACTCCCCCATTCGGATCTCCGGGGGGAGTGTTTCTAGGGGAGACACCACGCGGTAATGACTACAGACAAAAGCAGAAGACACAGAATGAACATAACAGCTTCAAGATAGGCACTTGGAAAGTAAGGACCTTGAATCAAGGAGGAAAACTCGAAAATTTGAAGAAAGAGATGCAGAAGAATGCAGTGTCTGTGCTAGGTGTTAGTGAAGTGCGGTGGAAGGGTCAAGGTGAAATAAAAAGTGGTGATTATACAGTGTATTATTCCGGGGGTGACAGTGCTGAAAGAGGCGTAGCTATAGTAGTGCATAAAAGCGTAGTGAAAAGTGTTGTTAAGAAGAGTGTGTATAGTGACAGAATCATTGCTATTAAATTGCAGGCAGAACCGGTAAGTATTTTGATAGTGCAAGTGTACATGCCAACATCGGACTATGAAGATGATAAAGTGGAAGAGTTGTATGATATAATTGAAGAAATTCTTGAAGAGGATGGAAAGGGTGCGACAAACACGATTATAATGGGAGATTGGAACAGTGTGGTTGGAGATAAAGCACATCACAACACTGTTGGACCATATGGACTGGGAAGGAGGAATCAGAGAGGTCAAATGCTTATTGACTTCTGTGAAAGAAATGGACTTGTTATAACAAACACATGGTTCAAAAAACTTAAAAGAAGATTGTACACGTGGAAATCACCAGGAGATAGGAATCGATATCAGCTGGACTATGTACTAGTGAAACAGCGATTCAGGAACAGTGTGAAGGATGTGCAGACACTGCCTGGAGCAGATATTGACTCTGACCACAATTTACTGGTTGCAAAGATCTGCACCAGATTGAAGAAGATCATGAGGTTCCACAAGAAAAAACCAAGATGGGATTTGGAGAAGCTATATGCTCAACGACAGGTAGTACACGATAGACTAGAAGAACAGCTTGGTGCAATCAAATGTGAAAGTGGGAATGTGGAAGTGCAGTGGAACAATATCAAGAAATGTGTGTTAGATACTATGAGTGGTTTGGTTGGAAAAGTCGAGAGGAGAGCAAGAAAGCCATGGATTACATAGGAGATGATCAGTAAAATGGATGAACGAAGGAAATGGAAGAATGTCAACAATGAAGAAGGAAGGAAGAACTACAGAAGACTGAGGAACGAATTGAAAAGAGCCACGGACAACGCCAAGAAGGAATATCTGGAGAGCATATGCGACGAGATCATAGAATTTCAAAGAATACGACGTTATGATTTAATGTACATGAAGACAAAGGAACTAGGTTGGAAAGAAAACCATGGGATTCAAAACATTGGCATCGAAGACTCTCAAGGCAATATAATAATAAATCAGAGACGAGTATTGCAAATTTGGGAGAATTATATCACAGAGCTCTACGATCGAGCTAATCGACCAGAACATCTAGACGTCGAACCTGAAGATGAAGTAGATGAAGACGAGAAAGGCCCTTATATTTTGCAAAGTGAAGTGGAAAAAGCTATCAAGGAGATGAGGGATAAGAAGGCTACAGGAGATGATGATATACCTGGGGATGTACTCAAATTGTTGGGAGAAGGTGGGCTAAGGCTAATGACACAGATGATCAACAGCATGTATGTAACTGGAGAATGGCCCAGAGATTTTATTGAAGTTACAATGATTGCCTTAAAGAAGAAGCCCAAAGCTACAAAATGCAGCGACCATCGCACAATCAGCATCATCGCTCATGCAGCAAAGATAGTAGCGAGGATACTTAGAAGAAGGATTGAGAGGAAAATTGAAGATGCAATTGGAGAAGATCAGTTTGGATTTAGAAGAGGAAAAGGAACTAGGGATGCAATTGGGATGCTGAGAATAATATCAGAACGAACCTTGGTCATAGATGAGGAATTGTGTGCTTGCTTCATAGACTGGCAGAAGGCATTTGACCGTGTCAACTGGACCAAATTAATGCAAATCCTAAAAGGAATTGGGATAGACTGGCGCGAAAGAAGATTGATCAGCAAATTGTACATGGAACAGAGTGTCAAAATACGACTGGACCAAGGGGAGAAGAGAAGTGTGAAGATTGGAAGAGGAGTTAGACAAGGTTGCTGCTTGTCACCGATTCTGTTCAACTTATACAGCGAGTACCTTACCAAGGAAGCTCTTGAAGGGTTTGGAGACTTCAAAATAGGAGGACAAGTAATTCGCACTGTGAAATATGCAGATGACCTTGTGCTACTGGCTAGGGAAGAAAACGTGCTACAGGGCATGATTGATAGACTAATTGAAATTGGAAGACGCTATGGAATGGAAATGAATGTGGGAAAAACTAAAGTAATGAAAATCTCAAGGCAACCATCCCCAATGAAAATTATGATAGATCAAAAACAATTGGAGAATGTGGAATATTTCAATTATTTGGGTAGCATGATAACAAGTGATGCAAGGTGTACACGTGAAATTAAATCCAGAATTGCCATGGCAAAAACAGCATTCAACAAGAAGAAAAATCTTTTCACCAGCAAACTGGAATTAAATTTAAGGAAGAAACTAGTAAAGTGCTACATTTGGAGCATAGCTTTGTATGGTGCTGAGACGTGGACACTTCGGAAAGTAGATCAGAAGTATCTGGAAAGTTTTGAAATGTGGTGCTGGAGAAGAATGGAGAAGATCAGTTGGACCGATCGTGTGAGAAATGAAGAAGTATTACACAGAGTCAAGGAAGAGAGGAATATACTACATACAATAAAAAGAAGAAAGGCTAACTGGATTGGTCACATCTTGCGTAGAAACTGCCTTCTGAAACACGTGATTGAAGGAAAGTTAGAAGGAAGGATAGAAATGACGGGACGACGAAGGAGAAGACGTAAGCAGCTACTGGATGACCTTAAGGAAAAGAAAAGATACTGGAAATTGAAAGAGGAAGCACTAGATCGCACCGTGTGGAGAACTCGCTTTGGAAGAGGCTACGGACCTGTCGTAAGACAGACTACAGAATGAATGAATAACCTTTAGAAATTTGCAATAAATGTTCTTGTAACAACGGTGTGATACAATCTTTTACGTGTCACATATCCACTAACCTGTACTATAAAGAAAAATAAAATATGCAATGCAGAATTCCAAGTACCAGTATTAATAATAATGAAAGGTAAAAGACCTGATGGTATAAAGTAAAAATCTTCCAGAAAATTTCATAGTTAGGTGGCTGAACCTCTGCAGATTGAACACAAGTCATGGCAGGCAAAGAGAATCAGTCTGAAAGCACAGACAATGAGGAACTTCTCTAGAGGTGCAAATTAATCACAGAACTACTACTACAGATTGATTTATGTTACTTTAAATGTATTAATCATCAAGGCTTGATACAATATGGCTGCTCACTCGAGTTGATTTTGAGAGCTGGTAAAGAGAAAATTATAATTATTTATATACGGACTTTGTTTTCCATACTTCTTTTAAACTGATGTTTAACACATTCACTGCCAAGCTTTTATTTAATTCAGACCATATTATGAATGCCAGGATTTGAGACACACAGAAAGTGAAAATTCCAATTTAATATAAAAACAGACCTAGTGACCATACCAGGAGGCATGACCTTTCCCTTGCAAGTTCTTCACATAGCAGTCAACAAACCATTCAGATATTGACTGTCACCTGTATGGGCAATGGCTGCTATCTGGGAACTGGCCACTAACATTAGCTGGAAGCATAAGACTATCTGAAGCACTGCTGGGGCAGTAGATTAAGACTGCTTCGAGTGACATTTCACTTGAGTCCATCATCAGGATGTTTGAAAGGTGCTACATGTCAGACAATATGAATGGAAGATCATGAAGAAAGCTCTTCTTCTATGGATGAAAGTGCTGACAGTAACTTGTTAACTATATGATGTGTTTGTCACTGTTTACTACAATAATGCTTTAATAATTTAATTCTGATGTTAATTAGAGAATACTAAGGAAACAAACACCAAGTGACATAAAAACCTAGCTCATGTAAATATAGGCATTTTCCTGAAAACTGGAGATTTGTAGGGAGGGTCATCTTATATGAAGGTAGTCTTACATTCAGCTACATACACTACACAGCAGCTGCATGAATGCCTCCCCACATACCCACCCCCCAGGATTTGCCCTTAACCCTCAGTTTTAGTTATTTCAATCTTCCAGCTTTGTCAGTCACTATCTCAAGAACACGTACAGACAACCTAGGTTATACCGCCCTCAGTTATAATGGACTTTGGTTATTATGCATCTTATGGGTCTGTTTATGCCCACATGCAATAAAACTGAAAACAAGCATAAATTAAACAGTACTAATTTCAATGTTTTTTTTAAAATGTAATTTAACACCACCTCAGATTTAACGGACTTCAGTTATAATAGATCTTTGTAGGACACCCCTGAGGATCCATTATAACTGAAGCTGACTGTATTTCACAGTCAAATTCAAACCCCTATCTGTTACACTCGGTGTTAACATTCTCATTATCATCAGTATGCTTCAAGATACCCACTAAATCAGCCTTCACCATGTTTTCCTTATGTAATGCAGCAGCCTTGAAAAGAATATTAAGCTGCACAATTCAGAAATACTGTTATGAATTAGGTTTTTAACAAATTATGTAATGAAGGAAGAACTGGTGTTATGTTACGGAATTCCAAGTTACAGAACTGATGTTATGAGGCAGACACTGTCTGTTGTAGTGTGAAGACTCTTATGTATAAAGAAACTGTAATATTCAGATGGAGGCCAACAGTTAGCAGGATATACAGTCAGCAAAAAAGGACAAAACTCTGTATTACAGGAGTTGTATCCTTGACGGAACAGGCCAAGACTATGACATTTGAAAAATCAACATTTTCCGGTATAAATACTCCAGGAAATTATGTTCATGGAGGTATATTCAGCTATTCATGCATATTCATGTTTATTCATGAACGTCTTCAGCAAACACAAATTTCTAGCGGTCACACTGCAACCACGATGAGGGTCTAAATTTGCATAATCATCTATACGGTAGCAAACCTCTCGGGCAGGAGGGTTTACTTTTTAGTTTATCCTGATGACATGTTTTTTCTGGTAGTAACCTGGGCTGAGAGTTAGGAAAACTCATACTCATGTAAGATTGTAAGGAATACCGAATACATCGCCCAGTTCTAAATTATAGTGCCTGTAATATATTGGAAATAGGAGGCTTGACTTTCATTTTTGGCTAGCTACTCTCTGCCTTCCCCACTTTATGCCGAACAGCTGTAGATATGTTAAATTATATATGGGACTGATCTCATGCAATCCCCCAGGTTGAATGAATAAAATAACCATGAGATGGTTGCATGCTACTGGATAAGAACTCTGGACTTCCAAGTCTGAGCAACTGATTCCCTTTCATCTTAAACAGGTTGAACGTATGACCCACACAACATATGCCAAGGTGCTCCACAACACCTTATTTTCACCTATCTTCCTGATTATCTCATGGTAATTAGTTCCACCAGATCATATACATTTTATATTTCATATAAGCCACTCTTGTAGCACAAACCTCTTCCACAATATTTTAAGGTTGTTACCCTCACCATATGCTTCTGCATGCTTTCAGCTGAATAGCAACTCTTCATTATACTTCTGTGCCATATTCGACTTGCAGACTGAAATTTGTCCTCTGAGGAGGCTTGGGCATTTGAAAAACTGCCTCAGGCGCAAACTGGAAATGGAATTTGCCTTTCTGCAGATTCAACATAAGACCAGTTCTTGTCATAAAATCAGATCCCAAAATGAGGTCACACGCTAAATTCCTTACTATTAAAAACACAAAATCCCATGAGAACCCTTGGATTTTAACGTGAAGCTTAGTTTGCCCAACAATTTTCAACAGATGCCTGGATGCAGATATACATTGTTCTTCGGTAGACAGACATCTTAGGTCTGGGTCTCTTTACAATATTTCCTTCAAACGGTCATATAGGATGAATGAATTTGCTGAACCGCTGTCGAATAGAGCATTGACCTGAAGACATCCAATTTGAATAGGAAAATTGGGTAGTCTGAATTCCCAAACTCCCTTGATTCCACGTCCGGGTTTTCCTAGTCATTTAGCCTGCCTATTATTATTACGACCCCTTTACTCGGTACTGCTTACCTCCCTCAACCTCTGTCTGCAATCTCGGCGTACGTGCCCTACCTTATTACAATAGAAACACCTCTTATCCTGCCTTCTATGGTTACCCGCAGTAACATTGGGCCCTACCATATTTACTTTTGGACTTACATAGTTTGTTTCTGCAGTCAGCATTTGATTTTGGTGAACTTCCTGCATCCTCACATTGTCATTAAACCTGATGTTGTTATCATGTACACATAACTGATCTAAATCACCGTACATGCGAGGTGCTTTCTTGAATACCAGTCAAGATCGTTGACTACTACT
Source organism: Reticulitermes speratus (assembly GCA_021186555.1). NCBI lineage: Eukaryota > Metazoa > Arthropoda > Insecta > Blattodea > Rhinotermitidae > Reticulitermes > Reticulitermes speratus. Next base: position 39,823,638 of record JAJKFL010000003.1, on the reverse strand, counting down.
CAGGCCATCGGTAATATTTGCCACTACCTCGACTTCTGATAATGACAATTTCAAGACAGCAGCCGCTTCTTTTATTGATTCCACATATTCAGCTAGTGTTTCATCTTCCCTTTGTAACCTGCCAAAAAGTTCCTGTCTCAAACTATCAAACATTCTTCGGGGTATAAAAAATAGTATGAGATCACTATGGAAATTATCAAAATTGTGACCTGCCAGTAACGTGTCTCTAAGACGAGTACCTAAGGGCCTTTGCAAAAGGGGTAAATCATTTCTAATAGTTGTGCATCCAGTAGAGAGAAGATAGTTCATATCTTGAGTACCTGTGCCAGAAATTTAAGTAATTGCCTCACCTCCAGTCCATCTACGGAAATTAATTCTCACAATAACCGCTCCACTGGATTCGATATTTTATTAAACCTGCCCTGTGAGAAAACCCCATGTTCTGCTAATCCCCTGTTTGTGTCCGGCGATGCCCTATTATATCCTCCAGTTGCCCCACTTGATTCATCTGGTGGTGAAACCACCCTTCCTTGTGCATTATCTTCAGACATATCAACACTGTTTGACTACTCTACCTTTATGTCACTCCTCAAAAGCCCTGACCAAGTTGTATTCCTACTACCAAACAATCACACCCTGTCCCATTCACTATGCATCATCAACCATAAAATAACCCCACTATAATTTCATTAAATATTCTAAAGGAGATAAACCTCAGCATTCAATCAGCCACAAGCAGTGAAACTAAACTTATTACTTCATTCAACAATATCCAAGAATGTTACAATTCCTTAAGCCAGTCACACCCGTTACCTAGTAAGACAACGGTCAAAAGAACCACGCTAAACTGCTACCACTTGTGAAACGTGCATTACTACTGTGGATCGTTTATATCTCTGGCGGAGCAGCCAGCCTTCTCTCAAAGGTGCCCAATGTAAATACATCAAATCAAAATGCACCTATTTATTTATAACAAACAAGATGAAACAGAAAACAGTACTTACAGAAAGCATAGTAGAAACAACATATAATCACAATAAATCCAAACAATTTCAATGACAAATTAAAGAGGAGCTCTAGCCAGCTCAACGAACACTTGGTAGTGCTGTGTCGATACAGAAAACACACTCAGACCGCAGCACTACCAAGGACTGCAACAACTCTACATATATCTTGCCGAAACAAAATTTGGATGTACGAGCCGAAACAGAATTCAGATGCTCATCCTTCAAAGCCAGGTTGTTGAGTGGCCAAGAAGATATACACAGCTATCCAGGTAAACTCTGGTTGCATACCACAAGTAAGGGTAGGGGAGGAAATGAAAGGAAGGAACAGTCCAACAAGAGGTAGATCAAGGGTGTAGGGTATCGTCCGGTGGATCTCCTTGGAATGTAGAGAGTATGCTGCTTGACTGAATGTCTTTAAAAAGGAAGGTCCTCTGAAGTGCTGTAAAATCTTAAATGTTTCATATCAGGTATCCACATGTTGCTGAACCTGGCTGGCTGTACACTCAGCAGTTTTGTCACAATGTTTAACAATGTGGCAGTAACAAACTAGTTGCATAAATAAAGTATAATTTTTATTTTAGACACATGACAATGGACAAATTCCAGTGAGTGAATAATTACAAACACAACACATCAACAACAAAATCCCACAGAATCGGTTGCATAAACAACAGAGAGTATGACAGGACAGGAACCTAAAACTCATTTGTACTGCCACACCTAAGATATGGGGAAATAAAACTACTCAGTGCATACCTTTCTGCATGGGTATGTTGGGAAAAAAAAACATCCATCATGACAGCCAGCCCAGACCATCAAAATGCGAGTCTCAAGGCTTTCTATGAAAGAAACCTGTTACCTGCATATGTTGTCCATGGAGGTGAAGCTTCTTTCTGACTGTACTCTCATAGTAGTCATAAAATTCAAGAAATGTTTTGCCCATTACTTCACTAAGTGCCTCAGGGATGGCAAGGCAAGTTTCATTCTCCAGCATCCCACACACAGCCACTCGAAGTGTCTCATGCTGGATAATGTCATTGTAGCGCCCAATGTCACCAGGACATCTCTCCTGTGAAGTGTATAAACGATTATATCCTCTCAAGAGAACTCTAAAATTAAGTACAACAGAATTCCGTTAATCTGACGGGCAGGACCAGACACGTGCTGAAATATCAAATATTCTGGATATTCAGAAGGTACCTTTACTGACATAAGTTATTACACAATTTTTTGTTACTGTTCCTATATTTGGGCTGTACAACTAATCAGAGGAATATTCCATTTAGGCATCTCCTTCATCTGCTGATTCAGGGTCATCACAGTCCTCATCTGTGTTTTCTGGAGTCTTTATAACTGAAGAAGTTGAAGGAGTCGGAGGCAAACGGTCAGGAGACACCACAACAGTTGATGTAAAGACACTCTTTGAGTCCTTTTCGAACATGTCCCTGAGTTAAACATTTATTTCAAACTAATGGCACAAAACATGTTTAGTGTAAATAAATGTCCCTGACATCTGCCTGTTTCATTGCAGAAGCTTTTTTTCTGGTAAAAAGCAAAACTTCTGCTCTTGGGAATACTCTCCTCAAGTGCCGGATTAGCAGGATTTCTGAATTACCAGACATCAGATTAAAGGAATTTTTATGCAGTTTCAAATGTACACAAAGTCTTGCACCTTACAGGTACTTCTGTAAATTCCTAACTTTAGTTCACAATGCCTGCAGCACACAAGTGTACGTCATCAGACCACATAAATTGTCATGTCTTTTCAAGAGCGGCAAATTTAATGTAAAACAATGTGTATCATGAGGATTCAAGTCTTTTGAGATGTGACATTGTGTCACATCTCACAGGCAAATGAAACTTGTTTTCATAACAGAAAATTGCCACATGTAATGGTCAACCATTTGTATGGATTTTCTGATTTACTGCCCTCCTGCAGCAGTCAAGAGCATTCCTCCCTCCCAATTTTCTACCAGCACCCTGTTTAAAATCTTCACAGGAAGTCTCCGACTGGCTTGTACAGCACACAACACAGTTGGGTAGGTAAAGAGCTGCATCCAAGTAAATGACCCAGCTGTTTGTGAATGTGAATATGGAAAATTCTGCAGTCATCAAAATTTTCTGACAGAACCCCAAGGTTCAACAGAGTGCAGTTCACAAAACAATGGGAGGAAGTAAGTTAACAGATATATTACATAAATGGCGTGATGATGCTGATGTAAGTAAACCACATTTGACATCACAGCAACCATAAACCTTGAAAGGAAGTTCTCCTAAGACATAATTAAGACCTAGATAATAATTTCTCCAAGCCTACACCTCAAGTTAAAACCTACTACCATGTGCTATATACAGGAAATCCCACATCTTATTAAATTTCATGAATCATCATTCTTTATATGTGATATAAGTGGACAAGCACAGTATGCATCTTCTAACTCTGAAGTTCAGCTATTTTTAAAGGGAACAAATCAGCTGAATATTCATTTACAAAATGAAGTACATGCACAAGTTACAAACATACATAAAAGTATGGTCTTACACCACTCCCACATGTTTTGGCATGTCTGTGCCATCCTCAGGGAGCTCATACACCAAACCTAAAACTTGCAAAATAATTAATTACATCTGCAATATTCATTATATATAGCATTCAGCAGCTAAATTTGAAGTGCAGGGTGGGTGATGTACATAAACATATTATGAGTATAAAACATTACAAAAATGTTACATACATATGATATTGATTTTAGCAGACTGATGTAAAATACGTAAAATATAGATCATTAAAATTCTGTGTTAATTATATTATTGTGGCATTCATCTGCATATACAAACATCTAATGTAGCATTCGGCCCATTATGGATCATGTCCATATGTTGCGTGCCGTGTAGTTTGTGAAGGGGGTGACTGCTTACTTGTGCACTGACTTGGTTTTATAAATGAATGTTAAGCAAAATGCACGTAATGAAAAACTTCAAAATCATCTGAATGTTTTTTGGATGGTTGAGGTTTTCATTCCCACAAGCCACTTTTATCATTTTGTGTGTTTCTTGCATGTATTTACAAGTGAAAGTGTTTTACAGCAAGGCATACTTACTCTTTCAAAGCCAGGCTCATTGTGGTAAGGTTTTTCATTTAGAAGGCTCTGGATAGAGATGAGGACACTGGACAGACTCTGTGCAGGACTCCAGGATGGACCTGTCCATGTGCTGTTAAAAATACCAAATTACACCACTTCAAAGGTCACCATTAACAAGCAAACAAGAAGTTTCTGAGAACAAGAAGTGGTAATAAACATTCATCTGCAGGGCTGAGACACAAATCTGCATACTCCCACTCCTAACAGTATGGTCTCGAACACCACATTGCTGCCTGTACAAACTGCTCTGCAGTGGACACAAACAGTAACAAACTTGTTAAAAAGTCCCAAGTAGCTCCACACATGTATCTTGAAAGTGTCTGATTTTGTCACTGCTCTAGCCAGCAAACTGATATACAACTATTTGCTTGAAAATATAACTCTAAGTGTTTTGGTTACCTGATACAGATAGCCTAGTGCAATATGCCCACCATTTGTCTGCTACACATCATGATGTATCAGGTAGTGGAGTTATACATAATTCTACACATTTTTAACATCAGAACTAGATGAAGGTGAGTGGTGAGCCACATGCCACAACCCCTTTACTACCAGCTCATTATCAGCCATTTACAGGAAACAAAAATGACAATTCCATACACACATGATGTGATTATGTACACTGACTTATACACCAACCATTATATAACCTTAAATATTAACCTAAACATAATTAATCAAAACAAAGCACTATGACTCTCTCACCATGGTTTATTACCGTATATTCTCGAATCTAATATGCACCCTTTTTACAGTTTTAGAGGGCTAAAAAATCAGATGCGTATTAGATTTGCGTGCGGATTAGATTCGCGGTCTAGAGCTGGATTTTGGAAAAATTATTGAGCTGCTGTACGTGCCGTAAGAACAATACAATACAATAATCTATTATTTTATTATTTATTATTATAATAATATAATAATTGGGTCCAGTGAATTTCCTTCGTGACGCCTCACAGCCGCTGATTGCTGCCTTGTGTTTCCGCCATAGTCGAACGTTGCTTTCATCAACTCCAAAAATTGCAGCGGCTTTGCGGTTTCCATTTTCCTCTGCGCACCGAATAACTTCACATTTGAACTTTGCCGTATATGAGAGTCGTTTAGATTTCAGGTGTCCCTCTTCCATAACTACGGTACACGACAAATTGGAACAAGCACCTCCCACGTTTCAACAACTAAGGCTCAGCTGGCTTCAGATGAGATTGCGCACGTCTGTTGAGAAAGGCCCCGCCTCTATCGGTATGACTCATCGGCCACAGGCGTAGCGTCGGATTTTAACGCATTGGTAACATCCAATATTATTCAATCAGTCGCCCCGTGGGCAAGGGGTGGTTGAAGGAAAGGTGCGGATTAGAATCGCGAACTAACTTTTTTTCGTTTAAGAAGTCGCCAAAAACTGGGTGCGTATTAGATTCGGATGCGTATTAGATTCGAGAATATACGGTAGTTAACAACCATATTTTCTTACCTATCATCATATCAGTATCACTTATACAAAACCTATCCAAAACAGAATAAATCTTTCAATCTAGCACCCACATGACTGCACAAGTGCCGGATGACCAAATATTTCACGTTATCAAATAGTACCTACACTGACCTAAGTTTTTAGAGGAAATTTGTTGTTACTGCTCCTATGTGGGCTGCACAACTATTCACAGGAGTATTCCATTTGGATATCACTTCAGCTGCTCAATCAGGGGTATCAGGGTCCTTTTCTATTTATTTTTCTGGAGTCTCTTCAGTTTCTACCAGGGATGCTGAAGGACCATGAGACTGTGGAAGAGGAGTCTTCATAGCTGAAGAAGTTCATGGAGTAGGAGACATGGAGTCAGGAGATACCACAATGGTTGATGTAGAAACACTCTTGGAGGCCTTTTTGGAGGACTTCCAGACTTGGGACTATTTTCCTCAACTGCCAAAGTATGAGGATTTCTGGAGTGTCAGCATCCAGATTAAAGGAATTCTACTACAGGCAGATCTCATTTTACGCAATTTCATTTTGCACAATTTTGCTTTAATGCAACTTCAAAATTTACAACACTTTTCGAATTTACGTGATAATTTTCCATTTAACGCAATTTGGCATAGACGATCCATGGCCCTACTTATGTTCTGTAGGAGGCTATCAGAAAGTGGTGTCACTATCATGCCATCAGTCACATGTATGAATTGATTATGTTGGTAATATAACCACGCAGATCATTTATTTTCCTCTTCAACAGCATTGGCTTTTCTTACCAATATGAGTGAGAAACATAAATCTGCATCACCTAATGCAATCCACGTGAAAAATTAGCGAAACACAATCAGTATTGAAAGAAATTAGACGTAATAAGCAGACTTCAAAAAAGTGAATGAATTGTTGACATATGCTGTAATGTTAGACTCACTCATAGTAGCGTACATACAATTTGTGATAATGCTGATAGAATTAAAGAAAGTGCTAAGTCAGGAACTAAAGTATTTGTTTGGGTAGCAAGACTACCACAGTCCTATTGGAATGAACTGTACCAAAAACTTTGGATGTTGAGTCTCTTACATTTTTATCGCATTATAAATAAATAAATATATTGTATAGAAATGGATGTATATTGTATAGAAATGTGTATATACTGTATATACAGTACATATATACTCTACAGGTCCATATGTCCACTAGTGGTATAGTCATACACTATATAGGATAAGCTTGTCAGTCCCATAACCCCCAGGAAATACAATGTTTTAAATGGGAATTTTGTGTTTGATTTGCGTGACGTTTTTCAGGAATATAACCCCGGCGTAAAACAAGAACTGCCTGTACATACACAAGTAAGTTTGGTTCAATTGTTTGTGTTTTAACCTAACATTACAACCTCACATCATAACTATTACCTCTTATGTACTTAGACCCTGTCACTAACAAGTCTGTCAGCTGTTTAAATTATGGCATTCTACAATGACTGAAATAATTTTTATTCAGCAAACATAATACCAACGAAAACAAATTTTGGCCATCAACGTATCTGCCTTGCATGGGTCAAAAATACAACCCCCCCACCCCCACATTCCCAGTATGACAGCAGTTTAAATTCATGCAGTAGAAGAAATCTAAATTTGGAATACTGTACATTTGCAAGCCAAATAATCTTGTATGGAATAAAGCTGAATCCAGCTACTACAGTTCACTAATGACTGGAAATACCAAATTTCATAAAAACTTGTTAAAGAAGACACATGTATGTGAATAAACTTAGTGAAACTGTTCAGTTTTGTAAATTACATTTAAAAATCACATTGAACTCCACAGTATCTGTAATTATGTTTCAGTGCACACCAGGAAGAAGAATAAGCAAGAGAGACAATGTACGTGTAACATAAAATTGAGGCGCATTCATGTAACCATTGTTGCCATGGAAAAGCAATAAGTATTAAACATTATGAGTGTGTGTCTGCATTCTTGTCTCAGTTATCCTGTATGCAAAACACATTTTTTCTGCGCACCATTATACCATCATCTGTGGCCTGTTTGTCAGAAACATGTCTCATTCTCAGAAAAATTCAGCAAGCTATTATCATAAATGTACATATGTCGTCATACAAAGTACCCATTATTCCCATCAGATTTTAATCAAATTTGAATTTTCTTGACAGATTTTTCGAAAAATCCTCAAATATCAAATTTCATGAAAATCCATCCCGTGAAAACCAAGTTGTTGCATGTGGACAGATGGACAGACATGAAGCTAATAGTCACTTTTCGCAGTTTTACGAACATGTCTACAAATTACACACAACAAATGGAATAGGGAACAGGCTTTCCAAAAGTGTTGCTTTCATTAGGAAATTATAATTTACCATCAAAATATTTACCAACCCATAAAAAATAAATTGCAAAAATGCCTTACCCTAGAATGCTGAGACATATTTTCCCACACTTGTATAAGTTTGGGTTGAAACGGACAGTTCCTGCACCTGTGGTCATCAACTTCACTCGAGGTGGCCTGATGGGGTAGTCGGATGGGCAGCGAATAAGGAAGTAGAAAAATCCACCTTCATATGGAGTGTCAAATGAGCCAGTGATGAGTGCGTGAATAATGGTTATGTCTTTCTCATCAGGAACAACAAACAAGCCTGGAGGTGGTTCATTATATATGGACATCATATCCCTGTGAAAAGAAATAATACATGGGTTAAGAGTGACGGTCTCAAGATGTACCCCTTCTGCTGTAATAGTGAGTCTCACGAACGTTTTATATCACCAAACCAACTACCCAGGAAAACAGACATCAAGTTTTATAAGTAAAACTGCTATACTGTTTCTGTGCTTGTTCAAAACTGGGTATTCAGAAATGTTGGAACAACCTGAAAAACGATTATGAAGGAAAAGTTGGATTTTATCAGTCTAGTTTTTGATGATCTTAGTGTTATGCTGTAACACACAATGATCAATGATTTTAGTCAGATACGCTTGAAAAATGATGCTAAGTAAGGTCAAAACATGTTAGAAATATGAATTACTATAAACAAATTAGAAAATAATTCTATGAAATGCAATGGAAAAACAGACAAAAATACAATATTAATTAGTTTACCACAGTCTGACAATCCTTAAGAATGAAAAGACAAAATTTAAAGTAGCATTAAGAAAATACTTCAATACACACTCCTTTTACTCTGTAGATGAATCTTTTATGTGTAAAGATGATCCATAACACAGTTTTATAAAATGTTTGTAGTATTTTACATCGTAAAAATTCGGTATATTTTGTGTATTTATCACTTCTTCCACATCCTATTGTCTTTGTGACACATTTATGGATCCATGAAATTACATACGTACATATGTATGTATGTACGTATGTATGCATGCATCACAGTGTGCATTCATCCACAGTGACATAAACAACCACAGGAGGCACAGGGACATATCCTGTAAATGAAGATGAATTTCTACAATAGATATTTGTTTGCAATCAAATAATAACTGTTATGATATACATTCTGTACTATCCTTTTTAAACTTTTTAATCATTCAGTATTTGTATTTTAACTCTAATATTGTACATCTATGACATAACAACCATTATTGTATTTTTCTTTGCTGAATACTTCCCTGAAGACGGCCGGAAAAGGCCGAAACATGTAGGAGGTTTACCATATGTTTGTATATTATTATATCTAATATAGTGTAGTTGTTAGAATATATATGGTGAATACAGTTTTCTTAAGGCAATAACAACCACCAGAAGAAAAGTCAACTAAATGATCTAAATGGGTTTCTTTCACAGGGATGTGAGCTTTGTTGCAGATTCAGCTGCATGGTTTTCCCTCACCTCAACAAAAGTAAAAGTTTTGTGCATGGGATAAATACCAGACTGCACCATAGTTCTGACCGCCTGTTAGCCATAACTGTAATTCCCCTATCATCCTATAACAAGTTGTAAATTGGAAATGCACAGTCAATGGCACCACTGATTTAGAACCAGGCACAGACAGCAGCTGGAACAGTGCACTGATAATGAGTTACTTGGTGGAGGAAATGGACAAAACTGTTAAGACACAGAAGAGTTACTAAACATTTACAGTTTCAGACTAATAAATGAAAGAGTACTATTAAATAATTTGGGACAGTAGACCGTAAACACAGCAGTGCTGTTGAAAGCAGCATAAGGACCAGCGAAAATACATGCCTTACATAAAACCCGTCTCCACACAAAATAAAACCTAGGAAATTGTACATGCATGGATACCACACAAAATACCAGGAGTATGGGAAAAAGTCTATACAACCAACCTTCCTGCAGGATCAGTCTATCCGGTTGCACGAAAATCCGTACATAAAAGTACAGGATTAATACTGGCGTTCTTACATTAGCACTGCATATACATCCTACAGTCAGACACCATTTTATGTATAGTTTTATACACTTTTTTATATTCACATTTTTATGCTTATATGCTTTTTGTATTTTATATTTTAATTTTATATCTTTTATATTCATTGTTAAGACATACCCTTTCTTAGGCAACCTCCCCCCCCCCCATTTTTATACATATAATTGTACAAAATAAGGGGATTCTTTTCAAAAAATATATACAGTTTGATTTTCATAGTTACTGTATAGGCCTGATGATGGCTCTATAGAGCTGAAACTGGTAGCCTAATTGTGTTGAAAATATATATGTTCGTTGTGAATGTATGTAATTACTGAACAACAGTGAAATATACTGTGCATGTACATACCAATGAGGATGTCAAATATTAAGATGAAAGACAAACTGGGGAAGAGTGGTTTCACATATTGTATACTTGGGAGGAATTTGAGAAATGGGGAATAGGGCTTAGGATCTTCCTTTAAGGGAGAAAAGCAGTCTTAAGTGTTTTATTTAACAACGTTGCCAGTTACTAAGATTACATACCATCATGATAAAGGAAAAAGCATGAAACAATGGTGGAATAATACTGACATGGGAAAGCTTAAGTACTCTGAGAAAAACCTGTCCCAGTGCTACTTTGCCTGCCACAAGTACCATGTGGACTCACCTGGGACTGAGCCCAGGCGTCCAGAGAGGCCCACAACTGCCTGAGCTATGGCACTGCCGAAAGTAGTCTAAAAATGGGCTTACAGTCATCTACTATATCCAATGAGAGAAAGACAACACAGCTAATTATGGAAGCTGGGTGGATGTAGTTCTAGTTTATACAATATTATTGTACTCACCGAGGTACTACACCCGCAATAACCACGGATTCTTGTGGGTGGGAAGACCACATATAATACGCAAAACTGAACATATTACATTATTAATCCATCACTAGTTATTACCCTAACTCATCTAAGTACCACACTGTTATACCCAGCAAAATACCAGAAAAACCTTGTAGTTTATTTATTTATTCATTTCTTCATATTATACATTCTGTCAATCCGTATAATGGTTTACAGTAACCTCCGGATACAGATTATATCAGTATGTTATATACATAAGAACACAACAAAATGTGTTTGTCCATTTAAATATAACAAAACAATAATTATAACAGAAGAAAACATATAGAATTAAAGAATCGCAAGTCAGAAAAGTGTTATGAATGTATTCTGTCATCGTCTCATACACACTTAAATATCTCACCTTTTGATTCTTACTAAACACAGGTTCGAAGCCACTTCTTTATCAGAGTTAGTTATTGGGTCCCATTCCGTAGTTACGGAGCTCAGTGAAGAAGTTGGGAGAGTAACAGTGGGCATTTTTGCCATCGCTGTACGAAGACTCCCGGCAATTCAATGATCACCAATACTTACGTCATGTGGCATATAAACCAAATACATTCGACGAACACCCATTCTACATTTAGCACCCCCTTGTGCCTTTTATTTCTTGTCACTTTGACGATTATTACAACAGGAACAAAAACGCAAACGTATTTCTGAACAAGTACCAACCACAGAGCATAATATGCACTAAATGCACAGGAATTAGACACGAATTTCGGCAAGAACTGCACACAATACATGAATAACAGCTAAATACAAATGTTCAAAGGAGCAATTGTCCAAAGTCAGTGATCGTATTACAAACATTAAACACATGCTATCAACCACATAAAAACTGATTTGTTTTCATGAACAATTCAATCGTTGATGCAACACAACAGACGAAGCAAATTCAACGCTAATGAACAAATGATTTTAAAATATCCCTTCGATCTCAATTCAGTTCATCAGGATTGCTTACGTCACGCAGTATATCGAAGCTCGCATCATGTCTTATACAATTTTATGCTATGAAATACATTATACTCTGTATAAGTATAAAAACTTTAATGTATATCACCTTACGTATTGAATTTTTTCTATTTCAATGTACTTTGAGTATTATGAGTACATTTATTTTACAATGACTAACAAACTGCTGTGTATCCTTTCCATCAAATGAGGCGTAATTATACATTCCATCGTGCATTTATCTTAATACTCAACCCTTAATGGTATGTGTACATTAAAAATCTACTATGATTTCACATATAGGTCGTTGTTAGCTTGAAGCGAAAGCTAAGCGTTTAGAATTAACGCACGGCGAAACGCATCATAACATGCTATTTTATTATTCTAAGGGCACAAAAGTGAGAAAATAACGAGTCTGGTTTCATAACAAAACGATTTAGCTTCAAACGTGAAACTATACAAAACAACAGCATTTAGGCAGAGCGAATTGTATTTGGGTAATTTTGATCATGAATGTAGACATAGGGCACGGGAATTACGCTTTCAGATTTTATTTCTTTATGATAATTTGTAAACCTGCTGTATGTGAGACATTCGGGCCAAGTTTTCTTGATTTGTTGACATGTGATACACTGTCGTGGCGGGCCCGGGGTTATTTAAACGTATAGACCCACTGCACAAATTGCTTCACAGGTCATCTCACGAAACACCAATCTTGAACAGGTTGGAAGCAAATTGCCTGCTGTCTAACCAAGGTACTGCTGCTACAAGCAAAGAGTGTATCAAATGTCAGAATTGTAACACTAAACAGCAGCAATTTTTAATCAATAAAAGTCACGTACCTACGATAATTTATTTTTATTAGATTACATCCTTATGTTCCAGACTACGATACTATGTGAACAAAATTAAATTTGGGCATTAAAAAGGCAAATACAACTCTCAATTAAGTAATTTTCTTCAGTATATTCAGCTGCATATTTCGGTTTCATTATACTAAGCCATCTACAGGTTGCAATGACAAACATAGAGAAAATTCGTGTAACAATCATAAAATAATAAAAATAGAGATTGAGATCTCCATATTATGTTAATCAGGAGAATTTTCATTAATCAGCAGTCCTGTTATTTTTTCAGTTGTAAGTACTTACTGTTAACTTGTCGTGTAGTTGCTGTCTGTATAGGTATATTTTTTTCTATCAAACCCATTCTTCATGATGACGTCAAAGCATGTACCGAAGTATGTTGTATATCAACGGGAGGAATACGAAGTAGTAGTTGCATGCAGAACATCCCACTATTGTACTGGTAATTATAACAGCGCCATGTTGCAGATTGGTGTGCGTAGACAAATGATCCGTGGATGTGGGTATTTATAGTTACAAAACGTTGGTGGTGTACAGAATAGGAGTAAATATGGGTGCACGTGAAACAATACACGTTCAGAAAGTACATCGTAGTGTCTCAGTAAAATCTCCCATGTGAGGAATGCGGAGTGCAATGGCTGCAGCGTTAAATAATGTAACCAGTATGAAAAGAGTACTTGTTGGTTTAGGGGCGCACGATACATGTGACAAACCTAAAATAGTGGACTTTTTAACATGTTTAGTACATCATTTCTCACCCAATGAGAAATCAACAACGATAAATTGCACAGTTCAAGATGACTTGTTGTTGCTGTACTCTCAGAACCAAGGGAACAAATTGAGTCATGAAAACAGAGAAAGCACGGTGGCAGTAAATGATAAAGAACTGGGTTGCGTAACACTTTATGTATGTCCCAAATTTGATGCAACACCTTTAGGTTATAAACAGTTATAGCAGGATTACATAGTGACACAAATCGTTTTTTTGCAGCATTCACCAGAATGCCCACTGTGGAGACTACATCAATGTAGCACACCTGTAATACCACTACAAGGCAGAGGGATTTATGTGGGAGTTGCAGTTCTTGTGGAATCGTTTGATTCTCACGTTCTGATGACTCAACGTTCTGATCACATGCGTTCTTTCCCCAGGGCATGGGTACCACCTGGAGGGCATCTAGGTTTGTAGCTCTACCCACGAAACATTAGTGGAATGCGACTGTTAAGCCGTGTGCAAGTTTTTTGGTTGGTCAGTATTTACTTGTGAGCTTCCTAGACCATTTTTTTACAAGGTTTCTGACAAGCCTTGTATTCCAATGTTACTTTGCCATGTCAAAGCCTCATACTTCAGAAATTGCCTTCCTTGCATAACAAGGGTACAGGACTGGAGTATGAGAAGAATTATACAGAAAGGAAATGAATGTATTTGCCTGTTGAAAGCTGTAAATAGATGCCTGAAGCTTTGGTGGTTTTAATATAATCATCTGCTTTACAGGAAACCATGTTGTCACTAATTGGTAGCAACACCAATTAATCACTGCACATCTAGTTCATGATGAGAATTTCACATGAGATAATCATCTACGTTACTAAATATTGTTGATGTGAAAACGCGTGACTTTAGTATGAGTACATGACATGCCATGGTGTCAAGTGACCCACTTACCATTAACTGTTCACTGTGGTTATGATTGATATAATTTAATTAATTGCAGAAGTGGGAGAATCAATCATACATGGTGCATTAAGAGAACTTGAAGAGGAGACGGGACTTGTGTTGGATCCCAGGAATACTAGAACTCGTCTGTTGTGTCTTTGGGAGTCGGCATATCCACCCCTGATTGCCTTGGGTGAACCTAGGAATCACCATGTTGTCCTTTATTTCCATTCAAAATCCACTGAAACTTGGAAGCAGTTACAAGCTGGAATAAAAGTGAGCTGCATTCATTCACATGTTATTTAACAGTCTGCTTAATGTGCAGACTGACCCCATCATGTAAATTAAATGTTCTCCTTATGTTTGTATTTATGATGAAAATACATTTCAGAAGAATATGTTAAGTAGTGTGGCTAGCTGTAAAATGATGCAAACCATTTCACTCTAGGTATGCGTTAATGCAGGATGATTGAGACAGTAGGATTAATGAAATGGAAGTATGCAATTTGAAATACCCAACAGAAACTGAATAATGGTTGTTTATTATTGACCTAAGAACTTCAAATTGCTAAGCTTCATAGGATGATTAGTGAATAATACAAGGCCATGCCATACTTGGGCAATTATTTGCTAGCCTCTCAATACAGGTGACTGTTTAAAAGAAGAAGGTTAAATATGTTATGTGTAGTGCTTAAATGTTACATTTATTTGCTTTTAGCTGGATCCGAAGGAGGTCAAGGCTTCGACATGGCTATCACGAGATAATGTACAATCAATAAAATTAGGGCATAAGGGAGTTGAAAAAATACAGCAGTTTGTTGTTGGAGAAGATGGACAGACACATCCTGCAGAACTGAACATCCACAGAATGTTCCATGCTGAGCTATGGCAGGATGGGGAGATTTACACAGGGTCACAGCTGGCACTCACAAAGTGGCTGGAATGTTGGACAGAACCACCAAGTGGCACAATTTCCAGCAAGATGTAAATCATCTTGGACCAAGGTGTTCGTCATAATATAGTTCTGGCAGTTACTTCTGAATACATCTGTGGCTTCTGGGAACTCTGTACATAACCTACATACTTAATTTGTGCTATTTATGAAAGTAAGTACAGTAGATCCTCCTCATTCATGGGTTTGTGCGTCACAATTATGCTTACTCGTGGAAGAATTATTGTGGCATCGCAGTGTAGGTTGCATACTCACGATTGTGTTTACATTGGCATACAGTAATGCACAAGAGACTGCATCTATCTCCCTGTCTCACTTAGTAACTACCTTTTCTATGTGTCATGCCATACAGAATGCACTTCACCTGTACTTTTCACAATTTTTAGAACTGTCATGTTTGTCCTATAATTATGTCTGAAAAGCCTAAGCGTAAGAAGAAAAGGAAAGTAATGTCTCAGAGAAAGTGGAGGTGCTGGATAAGTGGAATGGGTTGTAAGGACTGCTCTTGTCAGGTGTCACGATGTTGTAAATGAATAACTGATGATTTGTTTTACCAAGACAAATGAAGATCAGGGAAAGCATTAGGGCTAGTGCTCCACTGAGTCCAAAAGTTTCTTGTGTAAGTCATCATAACCCCTTTCTTCAAAATAGAACAGGCCTTGTGTGTGTGTGTGTGGGTGTGCACATGGCAGCAAGATGAGGAACAGAAAGGGTCTCAGTCAGAGGTGCTGTGGTGAGGGAGAAGGCCATGCCAGTAAAGGCTGGTTTGAAAACTACATGTGAAGTCCAACAATCTAGCATTCAAGGTCCTCCTTGTCCTTCATCACTCGCCAGCATATCTACAGCATTTTCCTCACCCATTCTAATATCCAAGTTGAGTACCTGCCAAAAAAAACACCACCTCACTCCCACAGCCACTCGAGGGAATCGCCACAACATTCAATAGCTATTACATTTGCCACACCTTCTGCAATATCGTGGATGCATGTGAAGAAACCTTTGCTAGTGTCAGTGAATGCTGGAAATCATACAGCACACCTGACTTGCACACTAAATATAAAGGAGTCCATGGACCAGCCAGAAGCAGTTGATGACTTCCAGGGATTCCACAACCAGCAGGACAAAATAAGGGATATCCTCATATTATCCCTTACATTTCCAGAAGGATTCCCACATTCAGAGGCTGATATCCAGAAAGTTCTTGACTGTTGTACTGCTGAGTTAACCAAGGATGACCTTGGAAAGATGACAGGATGCAGTGAACCAGACGACAGAGACCCTGGTGCTGTTGTGAATAGGCCTCAGCTGACTACTAGCAATCTGAAGAAAGACCAATTCATGGACAGGTGCCTGAAATTTAAGCATGAGATGAAGGCTGTCATGGCACCATATGAGGAAGTGTGTAAGGACATGTAAAGGAAGGCAAAGCAATCAAGACTACCTCTTTCTTCACTAAGTCTCCTGTCTACTCTCTGCCATGCATTCTACATTGTTTGGCCACCTTGACAACTTTCAGCCAGAAAAACATCATTCCAGTACAACATCAACACTAATGATTTGTGTTTATTAATCATTAATTTATCATGCATATCATGTTTCATGTGCCTTTGGTTCCCCAACCCCATTTATCCCATAGGGTCTTAACTTCACACATCAGTTTCACCATTTGTGGTATTTTTCTATAACATAATGCCTGCAAATGGCAGGGGTTTGCTGTAAGTGCTAAAAATCTTTCTTAACAACCTCTCAATTAACAGTCTTTGCTTCGGTATTATACTGGTACCTGGAATATGGACCAAATAAATTGCTGCAACACTGAACATGAAAATTAAAGCCCTCACTACTACACCTCTCCCACTCTTCTGTCACTTAAGTGCTACAGAGCAAGTTTGCTCTTCACCATGCTGCAGTTTACGGCAGTTGTGTGCTGAAGGACTGCACTGTGCCATTCACTGTACACAGTGCACTACTGCCAACTCCAGAGAAACTTGGGGAGCAAATCTGGTTCTGCATATAGTACATGTATATAATGTTACCCGTATGAAGAACGGACACAGTGCGGCAAATGTGGTGGACATGTCCTCTGCAAACAGCAACACTCCTTACTTAAATACAATTTTTCTATATGCACAGTGATCGTAGCTTTAAGTAACATTGGCATGCATGAATAATGTTTATGTTATGATTTTACAATCACTAGTAGCCTCTTTATTGTCCTGCCTCTTACTTTAAACTATAGCATATTTATCTGACTTGGTCACTTAACTGGTCAAATAACATGTACGGGTTAACCAGAACAGTCTCAGAACATAATTGTTAGATTTTGGGTGTTCACTAATAATACAGCTTCATACCACCTATGTATTTTACTTAAAAGTGGCATACATGGTGGGATATTCATCTTCTAGCCTCTCCAAACATGAACTGTCTTACCACCTCAGGACTTAACCCATTTTCATAGCTTTTGTCCCTGACTTGTCATCAGTAAATCAGTGTGCAAAAAACAGCGTGGTTTTAATTCAGTTCCTTCTGCGCTGACAATCACAAATATACAGTGAATTTTAAGGCTTTCTATTAGTAAATTTTGTATTGATGAATGAAATCAAACAGGATTCCTATGAACAGTGGACGTCTGATGATCCTATGCCTGAAGAATTCCACTACAATGCACTGATGATTTAATAAGATAAAAATTAGGATATAATAATAAGTAAACTATTTTTTGTTACTAAAAGTGTTTATGTTGGAAATATAATAACCAGAAATCATGCTTTTCTCTGAGCATATTCTTGTTAAACATTCATAACTAACTGGTTCTAATATTCAGTCTTGCAAACAATTATAGAACATTAAATATACTGTGAAGATGACCAAAAAAAAATACAGGAAGAACATGAAAATGCCCAAAAACCTGGATGACTGAACTTGCCTGTTTAATATTTTTACATTACTCTCAGAACTAAAAGGCTAATACCCATATTTTTCTAATATTTCCAATTATTATTAATCATAACATGATTTTTTTTGGCTCTGAAGATGTATGATGGCCTGTATTTTGTCAGCATTTCTAATTCTTCAAATACCACTGCTTACACCTGACAGCAGGAAATGAAAATGAAAATATATTCATCATTTTGAAGATGGGAAAGGGTAAAAAAAATATATGAATATAGTGTATTTTTTCAAAGAAGAAACATAAATTAAACAAACACTTAAAAAAAATGCTACAACCAAGTTTTTAAAACAGCAAAATTCCATTAATCCAACATGTTATAATTTGGAAATCCTTATAATCCAGCACTTGAGAAGAGTACTCCCAAGGTCAGAAGGTTTGCTTTTTACCAGAAAAAGAAAGCTTCATCAGTGAAACAGGCAGATCTCGGGGGACATGTTCAGAAAGACATCCAAGAATGTCTGTACGTCAACGATTGTGGTATCTCTTGACCCTTGGCTCCTATTCTGTCAATGTATTCAGCTCTGAAGACTCCAGAAAACACAAAAGAGGACCCTGAACCAGCAGATGGAGATAGCCAAATGGAATACTTCTTGGGTTAGTTGTACAGCCAAAGTATAGGAGCAGTAACAAAAATTACCTGCAAGAACTTAGGTCAGTATAGGTACCATCTGATAATCTGGAATAATTTTGTACCTGTTCAGTCCCATGTGAATCGGATTAATGGAATTTTGCTGTACTTAGAACATTAAATTATTTAAGAAATTAAACTCTATGATACATGAAGATTTTAAAGGCAAAAATAAACAATATGTTCTGAACTTAAACATTTATCGGCTTTGATAATGCTAGCAGTGAAGGTGTTCACAAAGTGAGATTTGAAGAGTGTATAATACACCACAACGTGCTGAACGAATACTCTTTTCATAAACCAAATTTTTATGTTCTGCCCACATTACTGGTGAAAACCTTTTCTTTATTTCAGCTTACATTTGTGCACAAGATGAGCCATGGTAAAGTGATGATGGTTAAGATCTGGCAGCATCCTGCTATTGGCTCTGCTGCTGTTCACTGCTTAACAGTGATTGCTGCTTCAGCTGTATCTTCTGGGCCACAACTGTGAACAGATTGTATTCATGCAATTTCATGGGTTGTGAACAAATAAATCTGAACAATTAAGTATCAGTGATACATTATTATTCAAATGACCATGAAAGAATTCCAGTTTTTAGACTACGTTTCCCCTCCAAAATCCAACCTCTGGCGTCCCTGTTGCGGAGGGGTGTAACATTTATAGGTGGCCAACAGGGACAATGGTTCACCCAAGCCAAGGTGTGAGGCACTGTGCCAAGGGCTGCATGGCACTAGGGTAGTGATAGAAGTGTCGTTAACGATCCCCTCGGGGCACCAGGCAGCACCGTTGTATTTATGCCTTCCACTCGTAAGGGGCTCTGAGGGTGGTGACTATTATGCAGAAAACATAAAATAAAAAACCTATCAAAAGCAGGGATGCCGTGGTACAGGACCTGCCTAGTTGTGCTCAACAGGGGGCCAGCCAATCTGGCGAACCACCCCAGGGAGCTGGTATTCCCAGCAAACCTAGGGATATTGAGTATCTGACAAACATCAAGGACAAATGGGCATAAGATGTCCAAAAAATGTAATTTATTCAAATTAATCTGCACCATAGCAAGGCGGTGATGGCACTCCTTTACCAAAAACTTGTTACAGGGGAGATAGTTATAGCACTCATTCAGGTACCGTGAGCTTATGGGGACCGAATAAGGGGGTTACGCAACATAAGGGGAACAGTTTTCTGCTGGACCCGGTATTGCTCCTAGATCCTGCATTTTTATCAGGAACACAGTTCATGCCTTTCCACTGTCAGAGCTCTGTTCTAGGTATGTGCCGACAGTGAGGGTGACTTACATTAGAGGAGGGAGCAAGTGGGAGCTTATTGTTACCTCGGCATACCTCCTCCTATGATTCAGATGAACCACCCCCGTCAAAGGGGTTAAGGGAATTTGACTACTGCAGTAGGAATAAACTGCAGTTCATAGTTGGATCTGATGCCGATGCACACCACATTATATGGGGGAGCATGGACATCAATCCATGAGGAGAATGCTTAATGGAATATTTGGTTAGTACAAATCTCGGTATTCTTAATAAAGGTAACGAGCCTACTTTTGTAATTAGTAATAGGAAGGAGGTTATAGATTTGACATTAGGGACTGACAAGATAAGGGACCTGGTGACTAATTGGCATGTATCTGATGAAATCTCTTTGTCAGACCAGAGGTACATATTGTCTCAAGTGGGTGACCTGGAAGTTAACAGGCTCACATATCACAACCCCCAAGAGAACCAATCGGGAATCCTGTCGGGAAGTCCTAAAGGTAAATCTAGGGGTGTACTAAGAGTTATACACTCGGTGCGGGATGAAGAGCTGGCTGTTGACATGTTGCAACAGGCCATCCTCTCGTCCTATCACCAAAACTGTCCAGCCAGGGTGGCTCTCTCGCCAAGGACAGTTCCTCAGTGGAACAAAGAGTTGAGCCGCCTTAAAGCTTCAACAGGATGGCTTTTTATTCAAGCTAAAAGGACAGGTGAATGGGAATCATATAAGATGGCCCTCACCTGTTACAACAAAGAGATTAGAAAAGCCAAACGGTCCTCTTGGAAAGACTACTGTCAGGGGATCGAGGATGTACCTGACAAGGCCAGACTCATGAGGATTATGGCCAGTCAGTTGGCCAACAGGGTGGAATCTATTAAACTACTTGATGGCCGATACACACAATCTGGAAGAAGAGACCCTGAGGGAACTATACAGATTAATTTTCCAGGGTCTGCTGGAGAAGAAGTAACCTTGGAAGGACAGGGGCAGCCAAAACCTGAGAGCATTTGCTGCTCACAGGGAGGACTGGGAACTGTCTACAAAGGTCACTGACCAGTATAAATAAGATGGGCAATTGGCGCATTCAAACCATTTAAATCGGCAGGGACTGATGGAATTGTACCTGCTCTCTTGCAACAACGAGTCAAACACTTAACGACTCATCTGTGCCGTATATCCCTAAACCCGGGCAGGCCAACTATACCGAGGCTAAGGCATATCGTCCTATTAGTCTATTGTCCTTCATGCTGAAAACGATGAAAAAATTGGTGGACAGGCATATTAGGGACGAGATTTTGGGACTACATCCCCTACATTGATACCAATTTGTCCACCAACCAGGGAAGTCCACTGAAACTGCACTGCATCATGTGATCACACATATAGAGGAAGCAATGGAAAACAGGAAATTACACTTGGATCTTTCCTAGATATTGAGACAGCTTCTGATAGCACCTCATTTGACATCATAACAATGGCTGCCAAATGGCATGGGCTTGGAGACACGATCTGTCGTTGGATCGGCTCCATGCTGGGCAGCAGGAAAATCACAGCCACGCTTGCAGGAGAAACTCTGGAGGGATCTGCGGCCAGGGGCTGTTTGCAGGGGGGGCATTCTATTGCCTCTGCTGTGGAGCCTGGTTGTGGACAAACTCATAGGACGACTCAATGGGAATGGCTAATATACACTGGGATATGCAGATGACATTGCTATCCTTATCTGCGGAAAATTCCCGAACGCTGTCTCAGAGCTTCTACAGGAGGCTTTGAGCAGGTACAACAGTGGTGTGATAGGACACAGATGTCTACCAATCCACAAAAGACGGTGATAGTAACATTCACCCAGAAGAGAGATTTAAGGGACCTAAAGAAGCCAACCCTCTCCGGACACACTTTGCAGCTGACTACCAAGGTCAAATACCTTGGACTGATTCTGGACAAGGGATTGACATGGAAGGCACAGCTGAAAAATGTGATGAATAAGGCCTACAGGGCTTTTCTTGGACCTGTAAGGGCACATTTGGTAAAACCTGGGGTCTGAAACCCAGGGTGGTGCATTGGATCCACACCATGGTGATCAGGCCTGTATTGACCTACGGCTCCAAGGTTTGGTGGCTGAGGGTCAGATACGATGTCAGCAAGATAGAGCTCAGTAAGATACAGAGATTAGCCTGTCTGGCTATTACAGGGGCAATGAAGATGACCCCAACAACTGCAATGGAGGTCCTCCTGGGACTTCCTCCTCTTCATGTGATGACTGAGACGGAGGCCCAGGCAGGGATATACAGGCTAATGTGTAACCAACAGTGGAAACCTAAATCCACTAACTTTGGTCACACCAAAAAATCTTGGAATATGGAGCATGAACCCATCCTACAGATGGGGTCTGACAGGTTGCTTCCAAGATATGCATACCACAAGCCATTCACACACAGGGCTACACAGGTAGGAACATCTATATTTTTTCTGACAGTCAGGCAGCCATCAAGGCCCTTGACATCTTCCAGATAAATTCCAAATTAGTCTGGGAATGCCATCAATCCCTAGTGAAACTGGCAGAACATAACAGAATCCAACTCGTATTGGTGCTGGGACACATGGGAATTGATGGAAATGTAATAGCTGATCAGTCAGCCAGAAAAGGCTCCTCACATCCACTCATAGGATGTTGATGTACGAGGTGTTTAAAATTGAACTAATGGATGCCAAGCATATGTAGAACTTTGACCCCCTGAGGATGGCTTGTTGAAGCCGAAACATATGTAGGGGTAATTGACTTACTTGTAAGAATATAGTGCATATGTTGGTTTCTTAAACTTTTAACATGATTAGAAGTTACAAAACAAACGTGAAAATTTTGTATTCAGCCATTTTCAGATATTGCAGATGTTGCAATAAGCACTTTTATGAATTTTGTACTAAGGTCATTCAAATTTAAACGAGAATTCGTTTCTAAAAATTTATTCACAATAAAATGGAAAAGTCTTACACACTACTTTTCAATTTAGTCCATGTTGTGCCAACATTCTGGAAACTTCTTAATTCCAGTTTCAAAGAAGGTTTTCGGTTGCTTGTGTATCCAACTTTGCACAGCTGCAATGACCTCATCATTATTCCAGAATCTCTTGCCTCCTAAAACCCTCTTCATTGGTCCAAACAAATGATAATCAGATGGAGCTAAGTCTGGACTGTACAGTGGATGAGGCAGGATATCCCACTTCAGTTTCAGTAGAGTTGCCATCGTTAAAGCCGCACTGTGAGGACGAACGTTGTCCTGGAGGAAGCAAACTGAATCCTGCCTTTTTCTTCACTTTGAGCGGATTGCTGACTTCATTCTTTCATTCAGGAGAGTTGAATAGTACTGCGCATTGATGGTTTTTTGACCAGTGAGAAAGTCCAGGTGAATGATGATACCCTTTGAATCCCAGAACACAGCAGTCATTATCACGATTGCTTTCGCTTTTTTGGGGGGTGGAGAATGAGTGTGTTTGTACTGCTTGCTTGCTCTTTTTGATTCAGGAGTGAAGTAGTGGACCCAGGTCTCATCACAGGTCACAATTGAGTCAAAAAATTCGGCTCCTTCTCTCTCGTATTGTTGCAAAAGTTGAGTAACGGCCACTAAATGCCTTTCCCTGTGCTCTGGTGACAGGAGCCGTGAGACCCACCTTGCGCTCACTTTACTGACTTTCAACTCGTTGTGCAGAGTTTCTTCAACACTCCCTACATTAATTCCTACTTCCTGTGGCAGTTCAAGAACAGTTATGCGACGATTAGCCCGAATAAGTTCACCAAGCACGTTCATACAAGTTAATTTGTGCTTGAAAGGGAACTAAATTTTCGTTTAAATTTGAACTACCCACTAAGTCCTCATACTCAGATTGTAGTGTATCTGTACTATGTACAGTATTTTTTCACTTGCTTGGTTTTCAGGTACAAAAATTTACGTATTACCATACCGTACAATTTAGTTTCTTCACAATGGTGTATGGTAAGTCTATGCAAGTTTTAAAACTATAATGATGGTTTATGATCTTGTTGGGCCCAAATTTTGCAATGTTGTTGAATTATGTGATGAAAGACAGTAAACACATGGTAAATCTCAAGTGCTTGAGTGGACTGTCTGTTGTAAAGGAAGAAATTACAATCACAGAACATACAACGTGTTACAGGTCCAATGCTCTTGACATTAATGAAAAGCATCACTACATGCAGTATAGAACAATAAGCATGGCAGACCAAATTAGTGACCAGGGAATGAAAAACCAACTTCACAACTTCAAAGGCTGTTGTTTACATTCACAGTTTCACAAACAGACATCCTGTCTTCCTGTTTATGAACTAACACATCAATATACAGCTTTCAGAAATGAAGGGATTCAGGCAGCTACTTGTACAGCCCATTTACATTCCTAAAGCACTGCACAAGGAACTAATTTCAGTCCCTCTATCTGGAGTCATCTGCAAGTGGTACTAGAGGCGTGTTGGGTTAGTTGGTTACAAGCAGTTGTAGAGTGCAGATTGTTCTGTGTTTCCCACCGTTACAAACTCATGTTTTTAGAAAGAAAGATGGTTCTCATGCAGCATATTTGCTCCCTCCTACTGCTTATGCTACAGCTGCCATAGAACAGCATCCTGACTCTATTACACATCTCCTTTGTTCCCTTTTGGATAATACCACTTTTGTGCAAATGTCCTATATGGTTTGCTATAGACAAACAATTTTGAGAAAAGAATACATGAGAACCTCATGGTTATATGTGAGTTGGAACCAGAAAATTTTGTATGGTAAATGGTGAAGTTTTCCCTACACACGCCCCAAAGCACATGGGGAAGTGGAGGTACAGCACTACTCATTCTTAACCTTTGCACTAGATAGAGATTAGAAGTTAGCCTCATGCCCTGGCTGCTTCACCCCTGGGGAAAGATCCCCTGGTACCCATTCAGGAGAAGGCTGGGTGGACCACAGAACTGGTCTGGACATTTTAGAGAAAAGAAAAATCTCTTACCCCTGCCAGGGTCTGAAACTCAGATTTTACAGCCCATAGCCTACTCACTATTCTGACAACACTACCCTGGCTACAAATTCTGTACAGCTGAAAACAATACAAGCATGAACACAATAATGAGGTTTCATTGTGTGTGTTATGATATGTGGACAACGTTTCGAACAAAGCTAATTTTAAATACATGACTTCACAAATTCCAGGCACAAGATCATGGGCACCACCCTCTCCTTTTTACACTTCTATCCAAGATACAACTGGCTTCAATATATGTACTCCAAATGTTGCCATGCGTTTGGTCACTCTATATTCGACGAAACCTTTACATATGTAAACATCTGTATGTTATGTAATATGTTATATAAAGTGAAAGTTCCCCAGGGAGCTGAAAAGAGACAAGGACAAATTGTATAAAACTGCTTGGACAGTTCAGTGTAAGATATTAGACAGGACTCAAGGATGCTGTTGAGATTATGAGGTAGGTGCAGAGATATAAATATCATTAGAAGAGAGCAAAATATTTCACCTTCAGAACCCTACAGTGCCTGGTAACCCACTTCCAAAATCTGTAAACTAAACAATGCATAAATACCTCTACTCAGTTTACTCTTCTCCACAGAGAGCTGCATAACCTTATCAATCTGTTCTTCAATAAATGTAACTTTACGCTTAAAATAATCTTTGGCACCATCAATATCCTGAAACAAGAACATAATATTGATACATTATCTCATAACAGCCACTTGCAGGGGATGCTATGACTATATGCATCCAGTTCTGATGATCGTCTTTCATCACATTAAAAAAAGGGCATGGGGAGGGACAATGTAGGATGAAAGTAACCTGGTTTCCACTATCACCCTGATTTTACATTCAAAAGCAAAATTCCATTAAACCAACTT
The DNA here is from genome assembly GCA_021186555.1 of Reticulitermes speratus. NCBI lineage: Eukaryota > Metazoa > Arthropoda > Insecta > Blattodea > Rhinotermitidae > Reticulitermes > Reticulitermes speratus. Next base: position 39,797,546 of record JAJKFL010000003.1, on the reverse strand, counting down.
ACATGGGACTGGACAGATGCCGAATTATCAAATATCGAGATTATCAGACGGTACCTATACTGACCTAAGTTCTTGCAGGTAATTTTTGTTACTCTTCCTATACTTTGGCTGTACAACTAACCCAAGAAGTATCCCATTTGAATAGCTCCTTCATCTGCTGGTTCAGGGTCCCCTTTTGTGTTTTCTGGAGTCTTCATAGCTGAATACATTGACGGAATGGGAGCCAAGGGAGTCCACAATGGTTGACATACAGACACTCTTGGATGTCTTTCTGAACATGTCCCCGAGATCTGCCTGTTTCAATGATGAAGCTTTTTTCTGGTAAAAAGCAAACCTTCTGGTCTTGGGACTACTCTCCTCAAACACCGGATTATCAGGATTTCCAAATTATCAGACACCGGATTAAAGGCATTTTACTGTACTTACTTTTGTCTTCCTTATTTTGCAGTAATCCTGGATGTTACTTATGCAAGCACTGTTATATTCTAAATTATACTTGAAGTACTGTGCTGAACACCAGTTTAACAATTAGAAGGATGGAGTACATTTGCAGTTGCTTTCTGCATGCAGAGGTGGAAGCAAGAAAAGTTACCTGGCTCAGCATTCAAATCTGTTATCTCAAAAGAAACTGTACTACTGGCTCATTTCTAGATTGAAGAATTCTTCCTAATCAGTGCCATGATGTTTTTTTTTTGGGTACTTCTGCAGGGTATGTGTGGAATACTTCAGAAATCAAACAAAAAAACTCTGTCCAAGCACTACAGTTACAACTGACAAATCCCTGTTTTTGCAATCATTCTTTACACACAACTGGTGCATCAGTGGATAATTGTAGTATTTAGTGTTATTCAGCAATGTAAAGGAATGGTAAAAAATTCTTATTTGCTTTGGTTTCAACACTTAAAACATAAAGCTTTTACAGGGGTGCCAGGAATGAATGTGTAACAGAGACAATTTCTACCATCTCATGTAATCTGGATAAGTTTTTTTTTGTAAGGCGATAGATCAGGGACATCCAACTTTTCTCCCCCACCCCCTCTTTTTTTTGGGGGGGGGGAGTGGCAAGGGGCCACAGCTGTTATTTTGGGCTGGTTTACAGGTATACCTAACTGCCTAAATTACTGTTTTTTTTCATAGCATACACATAATTTACAAATGTAGCTGTGAGCTGCATGGGTTGGAAACCCTGCGACAGACTATTCCACTAGCAGTCCAAATTTCTGTGGCCTTACTGGACAGGAAAAATGCCTGATTCCTCCACCTGAGTGGCTTAACAGATGGCAGAAAGCCCTACAATGACCACGCAATATAATCGTTTCTAGTCACCCATAGGTTCATCTCTTAATATGACTTACCTTCTGTATGTAATAACCAGTTCCAATGTCCAAGATGACAGACTTTCCATTAGCTATTCTCCCAGGAACATACATCTGTTGTGCTACAGTCAAAGAAAATATAACTAAATGGAAGAAACCATAATAAAACATAATCTCAGAGCTTTCTCTTAAACAAGTATTGTATTTTGCCATACAAAATACTTCAAATAAACCCTGTTAATACAAAATTCTGTATGATCCCTTTACATCATGTACCATTTTTGCAGGAGGAATGGTTTCTCAAAAAAATGTAAAATTTATTTGGTTATATTTCAGAATTTTTTTAGAATTTTGACTAAAACTGGGGCTGTATTGCACTGATGCAGACCAAATTAAATTCAATCAATAACTTTCAGTCTAAAACACTGTTTACAATCAAAAGTTACATATTCTGGCACATGAAAAAATATGACTTCCCAATCAGGCGTCTTTTTAGTGTGTTTTGTGCATGTAACTCACAAACATTATGATATTAGGCTACGGGATTCCGAACTGATGTAGGGGGTGAGTTTTATAGACTCTTTCCATGTTTAAATTTCCAATTGAGCAATTTAAAATAAAGCAACAATTTGTAGAAATGACATCTTGATACTTTCCTTGAATTTAGAGTAATCTGAGGAGAGGCTATGGTGGTTACAGCTTGTACCAGGGCTTGTTCCTAGCTGAGCCAAGTGCAATTTTAGGTAGCTAAGCTACACTGTTGTTGAGGGTGTCAAGGATAGGGTGCTGAGGAAGATATTTTGGCCTAAGAAGGACGCGGTAACAGGGGAGTGGAGAAGACTACATAACGACGAGCTTTATGATTTGTACTCCTCACCAAATATTATTCAGGTGATCAAGGAAAGAAGAATGAGATAGGCGAGGTAAGTGGCACATATGGGAGACAAGAGAGGTGCATACAGGGTTTTGGTGGCAAGATCTGAGGGAGACCACTTGGAAGACCTAGGCATAGATAGCAGGAGAATATTAAAATGGATCTTCAAGAAGCTGGATGGGGAGACGTGGACTGAAATGATCTGGCTCAAGATAGGGACAGGTACTAGGCACTTGTGAATGCAGTAATAAACTTTCAGGTTCTATAAAATGTGGGAAATTTCTTAACTAGCTGAGGACTCTGATCCAAGGTGCTGCTTAGTTAGTATTCAGCTTATCTTTAATAACATATAGAAACCTACAAACATGCATTACATACACTATAATATTTGCATAAAACTCACTGTTTTTAAGGGCACCACAAGTATAATCAGGGGTGAAAAATATTTTCTAAGACCTACTTGTCAACACAAAAATTCACTTCTCAAAATTAACATTTATCATTTAGTATTTTTTATTGGAATAGAATGCAGCTGAGGTCAACATCACAATTGACAAGTGTAGCACCACATACTTCTGGATCTCAAGTGCAACACAACATAGTGTGATCAAGAGGGTGACAATAATGACAATACACATCAACTCCAAGAAGTGCTTAAGAAAAATCACACCAAACACATATATACACAGGAAGTAGTGCTTTTATAAAGACATGTAGTCTGAAGCCCACCCATGCTATCAAATAAGTACCGACGGCTCTTTCCACAGAGGTAATTTAGTACCAAGGTTAAGAATAAATAGTTATACCTCCAATCCCCAATATGTATTCATGCTATGATGCTTAATTAAGCAAAGGGTCAACTTCATCTATTTTTTTAGCATGGGTAGGGAAAATTAAGTCACTTGGGGCAGATGGTGTTTGGCCTCAGTTTCAGAGAAATGCTCACATTTATTATTCAACAGCAGAGAGATGCTGGAACACAAGGGCTAGTGATTCCTGGATAACTGAGAAAAGGCGACAATTTTCATGTTTAATACCATCTGCTGTTGCTATGAAAAAAAAAAGCCCATTACCACTACTCCATACAAAGTTATTAAATATCCGAAGATGATCATGCCGAAATACTGGTACATAATTATTAAGAAATCAACACCTGATATTCTTATTCGTGATTTAGGCTATCATTTCGATACTTTACATCTAAGCCACTTTGGGGTTGGTTAAGTCCATTAAGGATACCGATCCTGTAAGCGGAACCATAATTGTTTTCCCTTCTGAATCTGATGTAATCTTCTCCAAACAATCCTTTGAATCTTGAAATTTCGTCTGTGCCATTCTTAACGTTCGTGATGTGTCTAGGAACATGTGTATCTCCTGAAACATAAAACCACTAATCCTCAGACACTATGTACCCTTATATACCTAACAACTCCCACAGCACGCTGCGATAACAAATTATAATGTGAATCATATTTACAGCATACATTGTAATGAATACCTGGTCCAATTGCTGTTTCAACTGCATGAGTTGCGGAAGATTTAAACTCGATAATTCGATTTGTTGAAGCACCGGCCCTTCCTTCGTCGCCATCTTTTCAAGTTACAGTATTTTGTTTTCGCGTATCAGTGCTGCCAATAGTTGATATGGGATCACCCCAGGGCCAGTTCGATACCCCAAGTCGTTATCAACCTGTGGGTCACGGACACCTTGCGGCCTGGGGATTATTCCAACGGCTGCGTGAAAACACATAACTTCGCAGCAAGTCCTCATCCTCTAGCCAACGCTTGGTTTCCTCTGTTCTGGGTTGTTACTTTTTATGAACGTAATGTTAATTCACTTAGAACGGTTAATGAGTTTAGGCCCTCACAGAGCTTTAACTTTTGGGCCCGGCCTTTAAAGTACACTATTATAGCGGTAGTGGACAGACCTCGCAACCAAAAACATCTACAGAGTAGTGGACAGAACTCGTAACCAAAAACATCTAGGCACATACGCAATCCTTACGCTAAGAATATATAACTGCAATTTCTACTTCTTGCTGCCCTGAAAGATTCATTCATTCATTTTATTTGTTCCGTAGATCCTTACAAGGTTCTATCACCTATATGGATATGGACACAGTCAATACTACTATGTATATAAAATTTTGCTTAATAAAAAATATTGCTTAAACCAAGCATTGTCATAATAAACAAACACAATTCGTATAAATATTACATTACTGAACATGAAACCTTGTACAATATTCATAAAACCAAACATAGTGTATATTTCTTATAAAGAACAACTAATAATACTGCAACACATCATAATTCTTAAATTAATCACATTATTGAACCATAAAAACATGTTACTTATAAAGAAACAATCATACAGCAATATATTATATCTATTAAATACACATAAAATAAAATAAAAACAATAATCATACAGAACTATGATCTTTCTTGATATACAATCAGAATTTAAAATGTCCACCACAAGTATTATCTGTTGAGGAATTCATCTACACTATAAAAGGAGTTTGTTTTCAAGTAGGTTTTTAAAAGATTTTTAAACTTATCAATATTACCAGAGGTACATTTAATGTTTGAAGGAAGACTATTGTAAAGTTTTATTCCTGAGAAATACACCCTCTTTTGGTAACAGGCTAGAGAAGCCTGAGGTAAATGGAAATCACTTTGATGCCTAGTATTTAGATTATGAAGTTCTTGATTCATGATAAAATTTTCTAAATTGTGAATTACAAATAACAGCAACGATAAGATATATTGCGATTGCAAAGGTAATATATTTAGTTCCTTAAACAAATTCCTACATGAGTCTCGACTTCCTCTTCCCATAATAATTCTTACAGCCCTTTTCTGAATCTTAAAGACCTTAGAACTGTGTGTGCAATTGCCCCAAAAAATAATTCCATAAGACATTATTGAGTGAAAAAGGGCATAATATATTGTTAATAATGTAGTTTGAGACATGTATGGTTTAATTTGTCTTATTGCATAGCAAGCAGTGCTCAGTTTATTTACAAGATGGTCAATATGAGTTTTCCAATTTAAAGAGCTGTCAATCAATAAACCTAAAAATTTTGTGTGTGTAACGTTTGAAATTGATCTACTGATATCACTAATTTGCAAGTGGGTCAAGGAGTTATTCTTAGAAACAAACCTAATGTAATGTGATTTTTCAAGGTTAAGAAAGAGTAAATTTCTTTTAAACCAGTTATTAAGGGACTCAAAAACAGTTTGGATATTCACATTATAGGTGCCAAAATCTGAATGTCTTAATAGAATACTTGTATCATCAGCAAATAAAATGGGTTTAGAACTATTGCTTATTTCTTGTGGAAAATCATTTATATAAATAAGAAAAAGCAGGGGTCCAAGGATGGAGCCCTGTGGAACACCATGCTTAATCCTAGCCCAATTTGGAGCAAAAAAACTGTTTGTATCCGTATCATATATTGACACTCTTTGATAACGATTGTGGAGGTCAGATCTGTATAAATCATTATCTATACTTTGTATACCGTAGTATTGAAGTTTAGACAACAATATTTCAAAATTTACACTATCAAAAGCCTTTTCAATATCACAGAATATACCACCCACTATTAGTTTGTTATTTAATGCATTTAATATTTCATTAGTAAGAGCAAAAATAGCATTATCAGTGGTAAGTTTAGGTCTAAACCCAAACTGTTCCTTAGCTAAAATATTTAATTTATTTAAGTGATTTAATAATCTGGATTGCATTATTTTTTCAATGATTTTTGAAAAGGATGTAAGTAAAGATATAGGTCTATAATTTGATAATTCCTGTCTGCTACCTTTCTTATATAGAGGTTTTATTGTTGAATATTTAAGCCTGTCTGGAAAAACGCCTTTCGAAAGAACTTTGTTAAATATATAATTCAAGGGTGATATTATGAAAGGAGAACTTAATTAAGAATCTTTGAAGAAATCTCATCATACCCATATGAACATTTAGATTTGAGGGATTTTATTATCTTTTCTATTTCCATAGTTGTTACAGGCGTATATTTAATTCTTGCGTATGTCTTGTGTGTTGATTGTGAAAAATAATATGCTGAGCTGTCTTTGTTAGTATAATTATTATGAACATTAATGAATACATAGATCTCTATACTTAAAAACGTGCCATAGCGTCTAACTTTTCACCGGAACAGAGTGCTCCACTAATAAGGAAGCTATCCACGAACGTTAATCAGAAAAAAGATCACTTACGCCTTATATTACACAGAACTCAATGCAGTACAAATAAGATTGCGTCAACACCACTGGTTACGCGAACCTTGTCCACTACACAATTTCACGAATAACAGAAATCTCTTCCATCCGAATAACAATAATTATACATCAAACAATTTATATATTACTCAACAATTGTTGAGTTATATTAAAATGCACGGTGATCACAACGTAAAATTTATATATTGTTCATACCATGCATTGTCGATAATCAAATCATAATATTCAGTCCAATAAAATGCACTATATTGTTTCCAAGCATTTTATATTACAATATCTTGTTGATCATTCCTACGTTTTGATCCCTTATGGCGGCGGTTCCCAACCTTTAATGTGTGTGATCTTAAAGTAGCAAATGGTATGTGACCCGCTACCCTACCATGTAAACGGCAATAGTCAGTGATATTTACTATAAATGAACTAATACTAATGCCTTTTCTTGAACATTACATAACATTGCCATTTATTAAAAGAATACTTAATTTTTAATGTTACTTGTCAAATCCAAGATTTTGTGGGACAATATTAAATACACAAAACATGCAAGAAACAAATATTTATTTAAATAACTCATACATATGCTGGTTAGACAAACCATTTACTTCCAAAAAAAACTTTTGAAACACTGAACATGTAGAACATTACATAAAACGAACAGAACAATAATGTAAAAAATTTAGCAACTGAAAAATTTAATACATGTGTTATTTATTTTAAATAAAGCTTATTACATTACTAACGTTGAAGTTAATGCAGAGATTAAAGTGGAATAAATTTGTCATACATTGGACCTATGGATACTTTGCATAAAATTTGAACAGTACAGTCGAATTGACTCCCCGCCTCAATATTACTGCAACGTGGAAGGAACATTAGAATTACTATGGCTTTAAGGACAACTATGTTGTGCCATACTATAACAAAGTGTGTTCATTAGTTATTTAAAATGTAATTGCTCCAGTATGTTTAAAATTAATAAACACAGATGCAATAATTACATTTTCTCAATCATTCTGTTTGAATTTAGATACAAATTTTTATTTTTTTTATAATTATCGAGTGCTCCATTAAACCATCTCACGACCCTACGTCAGACCCCCTACAACCCTGATTTGGGTTGCGATCTGATGTTGAGAACCACTGCTTTATGGGATCATCATCAGGGATTCATATCAAAGTAATACTTCACAAAACTGTACTAGCAATCCATATACACATTACAAAGATACAAGAAGTCAATCAGTTAAAATGTAGGCGTTTGTTGTGTAATGGATCCTGGTATACTGGAAATTAATGTTAGAAAACACTAATTTCCAGTATATCAGGATAATTTAGGTCATTATTTATCTGACAACTACCTACTGCCACATCCTATCAATTCATTTATCATATTAACATAGCCCACTCAGCTGACTGTCAGCATTCATGGTGTAGTAGCAGTCGGAAGTGACAAACGAGAGTTGTCAGATAACATAACAACCTTGTATTACAATTTACGAACATCCCACAGCCTGGAACCATATTACATTTTGGGTACTATTCGACTTGAATTTGAGGAAAAATGGTCAGGCTAGAGGGACTGTGCAAATTTCATAAGCCTCGGTTCCTACGTGTTAAATCCATTTCATTTTGTCTTATCACTTCCCCTAATGTCTACATTAATATTTTTTCCCATATCTTGTGTGTCTTCCAGATGGCTACTTTCCAAGAGACCACTTCACAAAAATCTTGTGCGTGACATTTGTTTCCACCATCATAACTAAATATCAATCCCATTCCTCCTTGATTGCACTAAATTAACAGTGTAAATGACACATTTCTTTGTTATGCTCCCAATTTACACCATTTCTCCCAGACTGAAAAATCATTCTCATTTGGAGAATACTTGTTGTTAATAACAGCAAAGTGCCCATTAAAACTCAACAGGAAATCAGAACTTTTCTCTTCATATTTTAGTATCAAATGTTGTAGAAGATATATACTCTGTGACACATGCATCTTATTCAGGACCACTAAGACATGAACATTGGTACTTACTATTACTCCTATGTGTCTCAAGCAGTGTGCAATGGCTTTAAAACTGTAAGTAAAACAATTTGAATTGGCTCAAGGCATAGCATATTCGTAGAAAGACAACAAATAGACTTCCATGCAAGTTATGTGCAGTGTATACTAAAATCAATGTGAAATAAAGGGAGGTATTATGAAAGGGTGAAACTAGGGAAGTTGTTTGATCAATAAAGCTTTACAGCTTCCTCAAATAAAAGTTATGTAACTGAACTGAAATTCAAGAATGAGTGAAATATCGAATGAGAAATCAGAAGGAAAGCTTGAAAAGTCTGTGAAACTGTCACTTGTTGAAACAAAGAAGACTCATTTGAAACCACCATTTAAATTATGTTTTGTTTTGCGTGAAGAACCAGGCAGGTCTTATATATTACCTTCCAAACCCAAAAAAAATTCATGTAAGTAACATGCATTCTATGACATAAGATGCAAAGCAGAGCTCTTAGATTATTCATTAGCTTCTTTATGCACTGTGCTGAAAAACCAAATACCTTCCATGTAGACATGTCTGTCAGAAACTAACATATGCTCAGCCAGTCAAGAAATATCCCATATTTTATAGAAACTAAGGTTCATTATTGTGTTGATTAACACTAAAACCATCAGACAACTTCAAAATATACTTATTTAACACCTCTACGTGTTTCGACCTGCAAAGCGTCATCATCAGGAGAATGTTTTCCTATCAACAAGTTTTTACAATCAAGTGATAAAAAGCTTGAAAATATCAATATATATATGCAGCTAAATTCCATGTCTTAACTAGAGCCTTCTTACAAGATTATTTTGTCCTCCATCTTCTTATGTCTTCTGTGATATCATCATTTTTTTCCTTGCTCTGTTTACTAAACCCAGGTCTCCACTTTTTGTCTGCAATAGCAGCTACAGCCACTGCATATTCTCAGGAGATATATATATTCTCTTAAAGACTCCCAGTTTTACCTCATTATATTACACTGTGTTCATTACTCAATTTTCAGTATTATTAGACAAATATTCTTGTCCTTTGATGCTAAACCATACTACATAATGACTCATTCCATTGTTCTATAATGCAGGCCTTTTGATAATATTGTATACAAAGCCTGTCTTTAACTTTTGCTTTCTATAAGCACAAGCTGTTAGCCACTTTAACACTTGCTCTGTTTTCATTTTCAGTTTTTATGTACATACCATTAATGTTGTAGTTTCTTCTAAGAAAATTGAATTCAAAGTCATCATCTGCACATATTGAGCACATCACTCATCCTGTGTAAACCAAGAACAAAATCACATTGGAAAAGCTCGTTTGACTCTTCAAAACTTTCAGGATAATCTGTGTCTGTTATCATCAGAGTTCACAAACAGAAGATTTATATGAACTAGTAAAAACGGTACAGACCACAAAATTGCAATTAGCAGGGGTTCCTGTAAACAAAAGCCCTGTAACTGTGGGCATTCTGTAACTGTAGTAAGTCCTGCAGGATAGAACTGGGGCAGATTGTACTAGATGGTAAATGAATATCAGTTGTATATGTGCAACTCTGAACCATCCTGAAACTATTACATTCATACGTCTTAAATCTATTAACATTTGGTTCTTGTCTTCTTGTTTCATTTACAGCAATTTCAAACTATAGCACTGATACTTATTTAAAGAAAATGACTTGTGCCTCAACCTCCTCCCAAAATATAAAACAACATATGAAACACATAGTTTTCTTAATATGTGAAAGAGAAGGTAAATTTTTGCTGACAGAGAAAGACAATTCTGTGTGACCTGTGTAATGAACTGTTTATGGAACAAAATATAAATTGTTTTTCACTGATTTATTGCACTAGACCAGTTGCTCCAACATATAATATTGACAGCAATCTTGTGTAGGATTTAAAATGACTTAATTTTGATATACCTGTCTGTTGTATTTCAGTTCCTATTTTAGCTCCCAAGTTTTACTCAAAATATGACTGTCAAGTGCTAGAAGATCCAAGTATTTTTGAGGAGCTGAAACGATTACAAGAAACTGGACCAAAAGAAAAATATGCTGAGCCTGTCACAGAAAATCAGAGGTAAACTAAACTGTTTCAGGAGCATAAAGACAAGGACATTGCTATATTCTGAAGTGTGCTTATATGAATACATTTCATTTTCCATCAAGTCACATGAGAATACTTCCATTAAAGGCTTTTGAAATAAAATAAGAATAACTTTACAGCTGTAAATACTTGTGTGGAGAAAAAACTGCAGGCAGTTGAAAGCTGTTTTTTTCTGATTAATAACAGATCAACCAATAGCTGAAAAATGTCATAAAAAGAAGACTATTCATTTACTAGTGTTCAATCACTTACCATTCCTATTAGCTTCAGATGGAGTGGGGGTAACATACAATTGTTCTAGTGGCTCTACATTGTATTTAGCCCAGCATCCTTCCTTAGAAAATTGTGCATATGCGGTTTTATGCTGTCATATAAAGGTGTAAATTTAAAGTCTATGTGTATTGTTTCATGCAGAGATCTAGGTTTCCTGGAATGACTCTAAAACAAGAATTACATTAAATTTGAGGCTGTATAATGGCTGAGTTTAACAGAATTGTTCTTTCCTAAAAATGAAGAATGAGCAACAAAAGAAATACAGAAATAATTACAAACATTTAAGGGAACCTTCAGTGATTTTAACCTTTACTGGAAGTGAATTTTAATCGTACATGCAACAAGCCCAACAGAGTGTTACATTTTTTCAATAGTCATGCCATTATTCCTGACAAAAAAATTGTTGGTCGGCCAGGCAATAGCAATGAAAAATCTCGTTTTAGAATGATAAAGATTGTGAAAATTATGTATGAGCTTAAAAGAGATCTTTAAAAGAGTAAAGTGCTTCAACAGTTTCAGCAAGAAACACTAGTTTTAAAACTTGCACATTTTAACATGGGCAAATTTTTTGACAGGTATGGCTGGTACACAGATCCAGAGCTTGACTGTGACAGAGGAGACAGAAGATTGTATTTCCCAAGACATGAATCACAAATGGTGAAAATTAAATCGCTGATTGATCACGCAGATTCTGTGACAAAGTCTAAATGATGATAGTTTATATGACTATGGGAAAAATAAAATACAGGTTGACTACAAAGATGTGAGCAATTACAAAAATGTAATGGTAAGAAAGTAACAGCCACACAAAAAATTAAATGCACAATGTTGTAAAGTGCAACTCAAGAAGTATTTTCTTTTGGTATCCTATGCAAATTTCTTATGTGCTCCATTTGTGCCCTGCACAAAACATGACAGTTTTCAACTTCATGCCAAACACTTTACAATACAAACTGTCCAGTTTTTCAGTCACTGTTCATAGTCAATCCTTAAGTCCTTCAGGGTTACAGGCACTGATCTAACATAAACCTCACCTTCCACAATTCCCCACAGAAAAAATTAAAGGGGGTGACTCAGATCTGGAGATCAGGGAGGCCGGGAAGTAAACTCCCTTGGCTAAACAATTGCTTTGGCAACTGCCTATTCAACAATGTTGTCACCTCGTTGTGGACATGTGGTGGCATTCTGTAATGTACTGACCATTTGACCACAATGTTTTGCCAGAAAGATGGAGCAAGAATATATGTTTGAAACAAAACAAAACACCAAAAACAATAACGGCAACAGTGACAGCTATATGACAACAGCATTGCTAATAAGCATCTTATTATGGAGTCCAGCAGAAGGAATTCATATCTGATCAAAATACACACAAATCCTCACAAATGTAGATTTTCCATCAGTCCTCATCCACTTATAATCAATGTCCAATATTTTCTCTAAATACACTAGACATAATAATAAATAAAGTTACAAATCATACACATGCAGAGGATTTCAGGATTGAAGTGTAATGTGTGGGTTCATACAGACAATAAGGGCAATACACACTGGTACAACATTTCTTTATTTAATTTCTTAATGTTATGTTCATTCTGAAATGACTACGGCCTTAATCTTCTCTCAGTCAACAACATTTGAAACTTCTCATTATAATGGCACTTTCAAACCTTTGTTTTTACCAAAGGAATTCTCTCCAGCTTGTAAAACATACATAGAAACAATAGCACTGTTCCTCTCCTCTACAGTTGAAATCTGCTTTCTTCATTAAGATTTTTCTGTAACAAGTCAGTTCTCACTGTGACTTCCTTTCTGAATTTCTGTCAATGTGCCAACATGGAGATCTGATTTATTTTGTGTGTCAACTTGATATGAAGACCAGCAACATCTCATTCCCTTTACCTTGAAAACCATTCAACATCTTAGATATGTATATTGTCTTTTGAAAATGTAGATGTTTCTGTGTGGTCCCTGTTTGATTTGTTCATCACTCTATGAATGTTAGAGGTAATTGAACTGGCTTTTGTCCTACATTTTAAAATCTGTGTCATAATTCCTTATCTATTGCATTTCCATAGTGATATGTATAAGTACTGCATAACAATTTAAGTTATGCAACTGTAAACCAAAAATGCAATTGCTGGTTCTTCATATCACACAATATTACTAGTCATCCCCTATTCATGCCCTTTGTAGATATTTGTGTTTTTTATTTAGATTTAAAAGGTGTTAATCATTAAACTTCATTTGCAGTCCTTCACAGAAGTTAGTTTTGGACTTATGGGTGTAAGTATCCAGACTGTACTTTAAAAATCATATTGCACAACTTGAATTTATATTCTGCTACACCTAACTAAAGTTGTAAAATTAAAGTTTAAGTGAAGATCTGACAACAGCATTACTTCTTCTGCCCCTGCTGTGGCTTGATATGGCACATGAAAACAGACCCAATGATCTTGATTTCATGTAGCAGTGTAGTACAGTTAATTTAAAGCCTCTGTTCAAATGTGAACTGCAAATATCTTCCTCTCACAGAAGAATCATGGGGATGTGTCCAATGGAAATAACAGCCATAAATTTGAGGTTGTCACAACAGGGTTGCTGGAAATTCAAGCCGCTTGGAATGTGATGCTATGTCATTGGGCAAATAGTACCTGACATTTTAAAGGGTCATTTATTCATTCATTTATTTCATTTTCCATGGATCCACACAAAGTTACATAAACCATTGGATATAGAAACAGTCACTGAAGGTACATGTCAGATAGTGCCTTTATCTTCAAAGTGCATCTTATCGAACTGCTTGACCCGAAAGAAAAAGGCACATCAACCCTTTGAAACACTGGGAATTGCTACTTGCCTGATGCCACAATGTCACATCCAAGATGGCTAATATCTTCTGAAGTAACAGCCTTTTGGGAAGATTTGCAAGGAAACAGTCATGGCTCCATCATTTGTAAGTTATTACAAGAATGTACTGTTTCACCTTTAAATGCTTAAATTATATATATGAGACAACTGTCCAAGAACAAGGTGAAATAAAACTTCCTCCCTTTCTAAGTTGCAGAGAAAGTTACAAGATAATTTACTGAAAAAAATATGCTAATTGAAATGAAAGACTATTGCCAGATGCGTCTCAGTGGACATTAATAATCATACATGAGTGATGAAAAAATCACAGGACTTTTCATGACTACATCATTGACATTAAGATAAATTGCAGTGCAAGTGTCTCTTGTTTATACTATTTAGCTGGACATCATCTGTGTTAGAAATTCTGCTGTTTTGAGATGTAATTAGGATTATTGTAATGTGCATAACTGCATTCTTGTATAGTCCCTGAAGTCAATAAATAACAATTAAATGACTGCAGGTGCATTTGGAACACATAAATGTTCAAGAAGACAATACTTAGGTGCACAATGACAAAATCAAGTGACACAACACACTGTAATTATAAACATATTCTCTGTTACATAGTGTGGTTAAGTGTGTTAGAAAATAAGATAATGTAGTTTGTGTCACGCTTGAATTATGCAGCCCACACATATGTATACTCTTATGAGATATGGTTCAAGGTATGTACAGTTTGAAAACTGAGAAGGTTCTCATGGCAGTGACTATGAAGATTGTAGTGTCTTCTAGACTGTGACACCATATACCTTAGTCCTAACATTTCAGAGAAAACTGCTGCTTCCATCTTCAGAACAGAAGAGTAAGCCACGCAGTAAACTGACGTCCAGGTATGGAGAAGACGGGGCAGGAACTTGGGCTGTGAGGAAACCATAGGCAATGGTTGCTGTGAAAGGTAGACCTTTCTTGTTGGCACTTTTTTAGTCTAGGTGTCCCTTTCTCATGTAGATTAATCTCCTGCCTCCAAGTTGGAGGCAATAGGTTTCTCTGAATATAGGTACTCTCTACCAAGCTGCGTAATGTCACATCACAGAAGAAAAGAATTTTCATCTATACAGTTTAATTTCAAATGTAAGAATTTAATGTGAAATATGAGGATATGTTTAATTTGAATCACAATGTAATCTGAGTTGGCATTATAGGAACAAATTTTAATTGCTTCTGGGATGCATCCAATTTGCATCACATTGATGATACACAGTGCCAGCAGTTGAAACACCCTAATATAACAAGATAATTGAATAAATTTATAATATAACATTGCTGACAAAATAATTACTGATGTCTATTTGTCATATTTGATGCACAGTTTCCTTATATGTACAGTTTCTGATCACTTTTTGGTTTGCAAGAAAATGAAACAGATAATTGAAATGTGGTATATTGAAATTTAATAGTGAAAGTCTTTGAGAGAGCCTTGTTGGTAACCTATACATAAGTGCAAATTACTACAAAAGTAGTTTACCAGTGCTAACAATGTATTTAGAAATTGACAGCAGAAGTATGGGATGGTAAAATATATGGGCAATATATAAACTAGCCGTACCATAATCCCAGTGAAAAGCCACTTCTTGTTTGGAGGTGAGGAGGAGAAATGGATGAAGCTAGTAGCTTTTTTGTCTACACAAGTGAAATTAGTTTGTAACTCACAAAATTTTTAAAGTAATAAACAACACTCAATCTTAAAACACCTGTGTGTTTGCCGGCCAAGTTTCATAATCATAAAAAATCTATTCACATTTTAAAAAAATTCAAAAGAAAATACTGTCCCATAATAACGAACTGTCAAGCAGCTTCGTAATTTTGTCATGCAGATAACACTTCATACATTGATATGGCCCATTAAAATGTCATATGTTTTATAGATAAATTATTTTATTTACTGAGAACGACTTGCTCACAACTAACAGCAGCCTTGTATCTGACACAAGCACTTTATTTTACCTAATCCACAACTGATTAAACTACAACCATTAGTAGTCACACAGTACAAAAGTGAAGAGTATTGGAGAAATTCTGTTTGTACAATCCTCTTCATAGCCACATCTTTCTATAGGAGGCCTATGTTGCAATATTTACGTCCAGAATCCTGAAGCTTTAACACTGTCATGTATTCATAAAAATAAATTCAGTGTTATATGCTATTTTGTATTAGTCATGCACTTTCCTTTATTGTGGTAGGTACAATTATAACAGATGTTGAAAGACTTTCTGATTGTTCATTTTTTAAGATGTTAGCAATAATTCTTGGATGTCGAACTTAAAATATATTAGCAAACCATGGTTCCCCAGTGACCCATAGATCTACCCAGTGCTTGTGTTTATTATTAGGGGCAATGCCAATGAACATACATAACATCACCATTTTCTACATTTCATACCACATGGTAAATGTCGGTGCAAGATGGCAGTGAATCTAAGAATTACACGACTTGCAAAATCTTTACAAACATTAAAATACTTATGCATAAAATAATTCTCATAAAAGACCTAAGAAATAAACACTGCATTTCAATGCAGTCTTAATGATACATGGAGATTTAAAAGACTATGGATTATTAACTCAAAAGGTGACAAAGGGGACATTACTTTTAGATGGGCCGTTACACTTACTCATTTATAGTCAAGTACGTAATAATCTCTGTATATCCCATCAGATACATCTGTAAGGATAATCAGCTAAGTAAACTATACCACAAGAATTATATGAGTCTCACATCCAAGTACATGTATATGTGTGTAAATGTGTACAGTTACAGTTCTCATTTATGAGTGATTAAAAATCCAGGAAGATCCCTATCTTCTGGAATGTAATGCCAAGTTGTTTTGTAGACATGTGCCAATCTTCTTGAAAAACCTGCTGCCTGTCTCTTCAGCTGTCACTCTTCTACACTCAAGATAGAGGCAGCAGGTTTTGGCATCTATATACTAAACCACATGGTGTCACATCTCAAAAGACAGCAAGGTTCGCAGTCACTACCATGAGAACCTCAGATCTCATAAATGAGATTTCAGTCTCCTACAGCATTTTTAATCTTATTATGACATCACTGTTTAGTAACAATATTCAGACCACAATATTTTTAAAAGTTTACAAGCTGTCATTGTTGTACTTCTCTACTGACTGCTTCCTTCCTAGACAGAATATTATTGTATTATGCATTATAATGCTTGTAAAGTGTATGAATAAAAACAGGGCAATGAAAACAACACATTTTTCCTTTGAGTGGCACATTACATTTCTTGTGTACAAATATTTATCATTATAACAGATGATAATGATTAGCCTTTCACATGTTTTCTACAGTCAGACCTCATACAGCATAGAATCTGGACATCACAGAGTCCACAAATTTTCAGTGGTTAGAAAGGGAAAGAGGCACATTGTTTCTCTGCTCCTAGTCTGAATGATGTTTTCTTATTCATTCGGCAGCCCAAGAATATGTTTATCACATCACATATTAATTATAGCCTAGAAGTAAAATAATTTATAAAAACAACTAGGCAGGAACACATGGAAAGTGTCTTGGCAGAAAGTGTTGTGTCCAATTATAGCAGGAAAAATAACTGATTTCAATGACTTTATTTTCAGTATGCAGCAGTGATTTGTATTTGCAACAACATATATAAGTAGCTAACTTATTATATATAATATAGCAACAGTATGGATGTCTATGTTGTTTTTGAATCTGAAATGCAGCTTCTGAATACTCTTTTCAGACTGTTGCTCCTCTCATGCAATTTGTTGCCGGCCTCTCACCACAGAGTTCCAGGCTCAATCCCAGGTCAGTCAATGTGGAATTTGTGGTGGACAATGTGGCACTGCGACATTTTTTTTCTGAGAGTATTTCGGTTTCTCACTGTCAGTATCATTCGACCATGGCTCCACACTCATATTTCATTTATCTACCATACGCGCTATATAATCTTAGCAACTGATAAACATAATTAATTATAACACTTCTTCTTGTTCTACACATAAAAGACAGATTGTAAATACAGGGTATACACAAGAGAATGGTGCGGTTTCAATAGTGAATACTATTGAAACCGCACCATTCTTTTGTGTATGCCCTGTATATTCAAAGCATTTCTTACAGTGTAAGACTACATAGTTACACCATCCTTTGCAAAATACATTTCAATAACCATTACTTCCATAACAACAATAAAAGATTTTATACATCTGCAATGCCTTGATTTTTAAATTTTAATATTCAAAATCTGTATCATATTGAGTAATGCAAGTTATCAACAACTGTCATGTAGATCATCATAAATGTTTGAAAATACAAGTAGTCCACATGTTCAGTACAAAATACAGGCCATTTTATAATAAAATTATATCAGGCAATGAATAAAGTAATGAACGTCTTTGTTAAACCGACAAGCATAAATATAAAAACTTTAAGTGGAATTAGAATCCACAGTTTCTTAAAGTAATTATGTTAACTCTTTGGTTCAAAATTTTTTGTAAAGAGGTATCTCACAATTCAGATTTATGATATCCAATACTGTGCAGAATAACTAAAATTGTAAGTAGTATTATGAGATGAGTACGGCATGTGGAACACATAAGAAAGAGAAGAAGTAAATACATTTTTATTAGAACACCTGAAGGGAAGCAATGACTTCGAAAAGTTAGGCATAAATGCAAGGATAATATTAAAATGGATCTTAAAGAAATAGGGTGTGAGTAAGTAATCTGCATTCATGTGACTCAGGATATGCACCAGTGTGGGCTACTGCAAACATGCTACTGAAATCTCAGGTTTCATAAAATGCAAGGAATTCCTTAGCTTCTCCAGAAGGACTTGGATGCATGGAGTGAACCAGTAATTAGAAGGCTAATGGCTCCAAGTTTCAAACAAATGCTCTTCAAATAAGGAACCTAGTCAACTGTCATGGTGACACATCTGCAGGTTTGAAGGATATAGGGTCTAGCTAGTGGACTGACAGACCAAAAGCTAACTAAAAACGGAGACTTCCATGACTTGCAAGTCAAAGTGTCTTTCTAAGTTAAACCATTCCTGCGGAAAAAAGCATAGCTTGAACGTAAACCTGTGAGGATGCGGTTCATTTATACAGAAAACTTTCAAATAATGTGGCCTATCAGAACTGTGGGAAGAAGAGAGGCTAACAGGAACTGTGAATTGGGACTTTTTTTTCGGCCATTTCTCGCATCCTATTCTCCAAACCTCTCTATTTTGCTATTGGTCATCTTCTAGACCCCTTCTATGCACGTCCTTTTCGACTTGCTTCGTCCAATCTTCTGGGGGTCTACCTCTTTTTCGTCTACAGGGTGGGTGCCACTGAAGTATCTCCTTTGGCCAGCTATGATCTCCCATTCTTGTAACAGGCCCGTACCATTTCAATCATCGTTCTTCCATTGTTTCTATCACAATTTTTCCCATATTCATTCTTCTCTTTATTTCTTCATTGGTGATCCTTGCAGTCTTGATACCCTACAGCTTCTTCTCATAAAGTCCATTTCTACAGCTTCCAGCCTTTGTTTGTCCCTCTTCGTTATTTCCCAAACCTCCGATCTGTATAGTAATATGCTTTCTACTATTGTCTCATATATTCTTTCTTTAGTCTGTTTCTTGATGTTGTTTGTCCATAGGATGGAATTTAATTTCTTTATTGCTTGCTTAGCTTGACCTATCCTATTCGATAATTCATTTTTACTGGATCCTTCACCCGAAATAGTAACTCCTAAGTATTTGTAATTGTCGCAAACCTCGATGACCTGACCATTTATTACCAAGTTGTTGTTATGTCGATCCCCCACAACTAGATATTTTACTTTGGCGAAGTTCACTTTCAGACCGGCTCTGTCATAAGTTTCAGAAATTTTTCGCATCATGTATCATCATCATCATCATCATTTCTATTCTATATCATATTCGTCGGCTTCTATCAAAATTTGGTCATCTGCGAATAGTAAAGTGTGAAGAAATGTTTCATTGATGTTGAGACCCATTCTACTACATTTGTTCGTTAAACTACATTCGTTAAACGTTATAACATAAGGATGCAAAAAATCCCCATTCAGGGCCAACAACAATGAGAAATGTAAAAAGAAAATTTACATATATACAGCCCTTCCCATGCTCCAGTGATGGGACTGGATAATGAGAAGTTAATGAGCTTTAATGTACAATGGCACAGGTAAGGTAATGTCACATCAGATGGATGAAATTATCCTGTCATTGCAGAAAAGCCTCTGCTTCACTTCCTTCAGGGAATGGATATGGGACTACCACAACCTGCTTAGGCAGAAGCCATCCTGCTGGTTCAGTATGTTTAGGTGCAACCAAATCTCTATTGCTTCCTGTATGAACCCGTCTGTGTGCGTCAACTTCTTAGCCAGGATGCTGGTGTTACAGAGTGGGATGTTATCATAACATTCACTGCCATACATCTATCTATATAATCAAATCACATTCTCACATAATCACGTCAGTGTGTCAACTTGGTACCACCTCATTCAACCCTGAAGATGGAGGCAGCATGTTGCTCCAAAGTGTCAATATCAACTTACACAGCCACTAACTAACTCCATGGAGCAGAGTACTTCTTGAGAAGCTAACAGGTCCTCAGCCAGTCAAGAAATTCCCTGCATTTTATGGAACCCAAAGGTTCATTATCGCATTCACAAGAGCATGCCACCTGTCCCTATCCTGAGCCATATCAATCCAGTCCATATGAATGAATGAATGAATGAATGAGTCCATGCCACCCCATCCCACTTCTTGAAGATCCATTTTAATATTATCCTCCCATCTACACCTGGGTCTTCCAAGTAGTCTCCTTCCCTCAGGTCTCCCCACCAAAATCCTGTATGCACATCTCCCCTCCTCCATACGTGCTACATGCCCCACACACCTCATTCTTCTTGTTTTGATCACTCGAATAATATTTGGTGATGAGTACAGATCATTAAGTTCCTTATTATGTAATCTTCTCCACTCCCCTGTTACCTCGTCCCCCTTAGGCCCAAATATTCTCCTCAGCACCCTATTCTCGAACACTCTCAGCCTATGCTCCTCCCTCAGTGTGAGAGACCAAGTTTCACACCCATACAAAATAACAGGCAAAATCTTACACCACACAATGTCAAAATCCAGAAGACTACAAGAAGAAGTTGGTTTTAATTGATATGTTCATATTTGGGGCGTGAGGCAGAGGGAATAAATTTTACCTGTGAATTTCCATTCCATTTCCATGACACTTTCTATGTGTTCCTGTAACAAAGCTAAAAAGTGTGGCACATGACTAGCCTAGTGGGGGAAGGTCTGTGGAACTACAGGGGCCTATTTCACCCTGGTAACTTGTGTTGGCACCACCCTTATTGCTGCTGCTGCTGCTGCTGCTCACATTGTTCATTGTTGGTGTGGAGTGATGGCTCTCCTGTAAGGAGATGGAAAAGTTACAGTCCTGTTAGACTTACTCATACTTGCAAAATTAGAATTATAAGAATCTATTAAATTTGACAGATGAATGTGATTCGTAAGTAAGAAATCTGGAAAGAATCAGTGTCCAGCACATCAGTCATAACATTCCATTTGCTGGTAAGCAGACATAAAAATTATTTGCATATATGTGCAAGAAGATGGACCAGTTGACTAGGGGTAGAGTGGCCAAAAGTTAACAAGAGAGAGGGCGCATCAATCTCTACAACATTTGGACTGCCTATACGTAATACAATGTTATGTGCCAGAGGTTTACCGATGTCCCTTTTCCCACAGTTAGCACACTTTAATATTTCTGTCAACAAACTGTGTTTGAGATCTCTGGTATTATATGTCATCAGTGTGAACCTTTACTAAATTATGTGAAAATCAATTACAAAAACTACTGTGCCATGATTAAAATTTTAAAATGTCATAACCTAGAACATGTAATGGGCAAGAGAATACAAATATAGGACAAGTACTTTGCACATTGACCTGCTTCCTCTTATCTTTAAATGAATGTTCACTGTTTTGAAACTAATCTGAAAAAAAAAAACTTTACCGCCAAGTTCATTCTTTTTTAATTTTTGATTTTAATAAAAATCCTTAGACTGAACCTACACTGTAAATTATACTAAACCAAACTAAACTAAACTAAAATTTCCATGGTGAAAACAAGCAAGGTACTAACATTTCAGCTCTATGACATTCCACTCTACTGAAACTAGAATTGTGGGTTTAAATTTCAGTTTCTTGTAATTTCAGAAAGGTTTATGCAACTAGAGTAATAATAATAAACTTGGATATTTGGATTCCTCAAAATGACAATATTAAACTGAGTCAAATGAGGATAGATTTTCAGCTAAGTCAATGAAATGTTGTATAATTTGGATGTCATTTATTTTTAATCACAGTAAATCCATCTGTCAAACTTAATAAAATTACACTATACATAGAAGCCTTACAGCAATACACATTTCTAGAAAAAATTAATGTATTTGAACAAACGTGAGCTTTATTGTGTATAGAAGCGACTAATTTTTTAAAATCTAGCTTCCTTTCTTTCATTTTGTTAAAGACCTGAAAATGAAATGCAGTGCTAAAGCATATTCATAAATGTTGGCAGCAAGTGCCATATGTAAATGAAGACCATGTGCTTAAATGTGTGAATAATAAAGAAAGAAGCATACGAATTATGTGGTTTTATGACATGAAACTTCAGCAGTTACAGAAATGCTTACATTCATGTACACACATCCTTCTAGTGAAACGGAGGTTGCAAAGTAATGTTACTTCATGTATTGCATAATAAATGCCCACAAATTATTCTGCATGTTTTCTGAAATTGAAACTACATCAACAGGCATATTATTGTATCTGCCACCTTGCATCACCCTTCACTCAGATTACTTCATGTAATGGCAGGCAGCACAGCACTCGCCATGAGTTGCAGTCCAACCATTTTTGTCCAACGTATTGCAGTTAATACTAGGTGCCTAGTCACCATAATCAGAGAAGGTGCTGGAAATATTCTTCTTCGGTTTGCAAACACGTCACACACAACAAACACATTCATTGCATATCAAAGTCTTGTAAGTTAAGTAAGCTGACAGCAAGTGACTAGCAACAGTTGTGATATAAAATAATGTCCCTATATAATGCAATGTAGGCTGCCAGTATGTGTAAAGAAGCCTCACGATACTAGTTGTACAATACTTGCTTCATCTAATTTTTTTGAAAGGTGAAATAAATCACATAACCATGTTTTTTGTATATTTCTAATGTACACTCTGAACAAAGTTGGCTCATGAGCTATTCATGGAAGATGATTCAAAAAGTAGTAGCGAAAGACCTTCAGTATTTTTCAGTACAAATTTTCGTAATGGTTACATAAAATCAATTATGAGAGAACATTTACCAACAGATTCCTCCTTTTATAAAATGTTTATATAGGCATGATTAAAGTAAAATTACTTCTGTCCTGAAGTCCAATAGCTTTAGTACACTTACGAGTACTTTACATTTTGCTGAAGCTTAATGTCAACCCACAAAAAACACTTGGAGGAAATGCAAATAAGCAGTACAGCAGATATAAAAATGGGTTTGGAAGTGTAAATATAGAGGTTAAATAAATTTTGGCATAGTAGAATAATAGTAGTAAAGAAATAATCACTTGGCAGCAACTGAACTCTATATATTCATAGGCTATTTTATCATGTTACACAGTGAGATATCTTAAAAAAAAGTATGTGTGTGTAGATAAGAGCTGTTAGTACACATCCCCTACTAGATACTGAATAAAACAACCACACTGCATGAGCCAGCAGTGTTAACCCTGAAACAGCACAAATTGCTGACAAGAATGCTTGTCCATTCCACTATTATGAATTCTTTCAAAAAGTGCATAAATTGAATTCATTACATGGAGACTGCATCTGTCTACAATCTCACAACAGAAACCTCTCAACTGATCTTCATGAAATTAGGTTTCTGAGTCTAACATAAAAAATGTGGTGTGAATATAATTTTCACAAATTTTGGTCTGATATTACCTCTACTTTACAATTCTGTCTGTTTGGAACTTTGGAGAGACAGAAATGTCATCTGAGGATATAACCATCTGGTTGCAAGAAATTCTAGTAAGAGGGTTGCCATCTATGGTTTCCTAGACAGATCCATCATTTGCACTACCCTCAAAATGGAGGGTTCCCCCTTCTTCACACTGGGCCATGTTGCCTTGGTAAAATCCTCATGTCATTGCCCTGTTGTCCATTGAGGACTTGACATGTAGTCTTTGTTCAAGGATCATGTTATACACTGGAATATTGGGTCTTGGCAGCATCTTTTCTGGAGCCTACCCCTGTGACTTGAAAGCACCTGCTGGGCTTTTACCCAAGTCCACCGAGTTACAATATTAAACATCTGCCCTGTGTGAAATGAGCTGACTTCATAGCCTACTAGAAAATCAGTGCTGTAGATTATTACACGAAGGCTTCCAAAATGCACCACATTACAGTCATACAGATCTTGAACGTAGAGATAAGGACATGGGTTCCATCCACAGAACAGAAAGGTAACTGTCACACAATAGCAAATTTTCAGATTCCAAATGTCTCTTAATAAGAAAATATGATCATTCTACAAAAGCACAGAAAATGTGGTACATTAGAATGCCATACTCTCAAACTGACAGATACATGATGGAAGATTATGGTTAGTGTATTATCATTTTTAAAAAAGACAGCAGATATTTTGGTATTAAAAACCACGGAATGTACAACAATGGGCAGCAAATGAGAGCAATGTATCTTTGTGTATCAGTCCGGTACTTTTTGTCACACCACACATTATGAATACAGTGGTAACATAATGCACAAGTGCAAGTGGTTTTGAGGAACACGTGCAGTGATCATCTTCTCTCACCTCCCTGACCTCACTGACAGATGGTAGGAGTTCGTCTGTTGACATTGGTGTCTTTGGACTAGGTGTTGGCGCTGCCCCTGCTTTCAGACTTTCCTGCTGTATTTGCGTTTGCATCTGTAGCTGCAATTGGCGTTGTTCCCTCTGCATATTTTCACGTTCAAATCGTCTAGTGCTGTAACTACGAGATGAAGAAGCATTGCTGTGGATAGATGTGACGCTTGGACGACGAGAACCTGGAGGTGAACAACATCACAAACACAAAGCAATGCAAAATGCGTTCAGGTGTATCCAGATGTGACCAAAAAGTAACCGGACTGATTTTATTTGGTTCTTCATTCACAGTGTCATTTGTTATGGACAATACAGTTCAGCTGCAACCAGTGATGTTCTAAAGAAAGGATTAATGGTTCTGATACTCTAAAGATATTGCTGCTTTAGACCTTGGAACATGCAAATAAAAGAAAAACATTTTTAGTGCGATCCAAACATATTTCCTGAAACAGAACTGAATGAACAGAAAATTTGTAGTCATAACATGTAACAGTCCTAGATTTATATCCACCTGAGGTTTACAGTACTTTCATCTGAGCTGCGTAATGTTTCATTTCCAGTCTATACTTTATTGTTTAACAATAAATAGGCTACTATTTTTACATTACTACAGTCAGTAGTTGACAATATATTTGCAATGAAAGCAAACTTTACACATACGATTACTTAATATGCATAAATTATATCTCCCTAAATAGAGTAACTTTAGTAATATGTCACTATCAAATTAGAAATGCATTCACAGATTTGCAGAAAATTGTTCTCTAACTTGATGATATCCAGCTCAATACACTGTACACAAGTGTTGTCACTGACAGTAAATCAAAGAGTGGAGTAAGAAAGGGAAAGATATATATGAAAGTTTACACTTCCATTGTTTCATTATATGGTAAGGGATAACTATGCCATTATTTTCATATTTATGGTTTCATTTCACTTTGTCAGTTTCTAGCGTATATGCAAATAAACATGATTGTGTTGATAGATTCATAATTATTTAGTTGAAAGATTGTTGTGAAAATTATGTTTAAGAATTCTTACATATTTTGTGGACTAGTATTTTCAGTGAATTCCAAAACATTAAACATTTTACTTGTGTAAGGTTGTTGTAATTTCAACAGGACAGTTTTACAATTCCTGTCTTTAGGTATAATTTCCACAGACAGCCTTCCATTGCCCTACTTTTATGCCTTACAGTGGGGCACTTGGGTGATAATATGAAATCACAGTTTCACTGAATATGCATTCTGTAAACTTGAAAAGTTCTTGAAAGACGGCTTAACTGAATAAGTGGTGTTGCTATGTGCAAAACTTTTTTTTCGGAAAAGGTTGAGGCTGCAACACCGATAGAAAATTAGTCACCTCTCAATTGCTTTATAAGAGTATATTCTTTTTGGAGCTGACCTCTACCTGGCATACATACCAAAACTCTAAGAATGGCTTACTACATGGGGATGGAATTTTGACATGTAGATTATCTACATCAACTATACCAAAAACAGTATAACATATCAGGGACATAGTAAACTGTTATTACATGTTATATAACAAAAAATTATTATTACCAAATATTTCCAATGAGGATTACTGTTTTCAGTCATGGTATAAATTATATGCTAAAAAATTTTGCCTTGCAATGAAAGATATTTCTGACAGATTCAGAATATATTATGAGTACAGGAAATAGCATTTTATATATTAAAATATTCAAATATCCATTTTCTGAAAATAAAGACACTAATTAGATAAATATATACTTGCAGAATAACAAACATATAGACAATTATTTATAGTAGGTAAGTGATAATTATTAGATCAAATTATATGAAGAAAGAAGGTAACCACTAACTGTGCCACTCGCGTATCTGTGGGCCCTCAGTATGTTAGTCCCCATTCTCTGTATTCTGCTTTACATAAAATATGTTTCTTTCATAGCTACTGATCCAGAGTGTATGAACATACTTTCTGGCAAAATTAGAATGGTATACTGCTATCCTGATTTTAATTTGAAATACACATTTCAAGATTACATTATTCTTATAGTACAGCAAAATGGGAAGGAATACCTATTTGGTAATATTAGCAAATAAAAATATTAGAATTTTAGGCATTTATAATGCATAATAAGTGTAGTCGTTAATAACGTATTATACATAATACACATGTAGACTACAAAGAAGTGGTATAATATGCATAGAATTTTGTAAAAGCAGTGACTGGGGACACTGATTCCTCAAAACTGTGTGGATAAAGGAGCAGCTCCCATTTGTAAAAATGTCATTTCTGTAGACTACTGTGATTAATAATAAATTCAGTCCAGTCTATCTTCATGTTACTTCAGTCACATCCTGTTTATGTTTATACAGTACTATATTCTTGGCCTATTATTTTACATTTTAAGCAAGATGTTTTAAAAAACGTTTTATGTATCGTTTCTTGTACTGATCATATAAGTTAATATGTAGCACTGGTATATGTAGAACACCATAATTGTGTTGATAATTCAGTTGAAACGTTGTTATAGATTAATTCACAGTTATGACAGGTGTCTCCATTCATATTTCAAATATGTTTCTAGCACGACAAAATAATAAGATACTACAGATAAATGCAATACCATAAATTACCTTCATAACAGTGTCTGTAACAGCTGAATTATCAATCCAATTGTAGATAAACTTCAATAAAGGCATGCAAAATAAACAACTAAATCACAATTTAAGCAATTATATGAGAATCATGTAACATCAAGTTGCACATGAATGCATGCATGCACACACACACACACACACACACACACAGACAGACAACTTAAAAACTTTCACAGACTGCCTTATTGAAAAACTGTATACTGTACCATTAACATTATGGTGATAAGTACAAAGGATGTTCAACAAGTAACGTTTCATGTGCCACAAAAATTGAAGTAGTTGTCATTATAACGTTAAATTTATTCCACTGAAGTATCAATATTTTTCAACATAATCCCCAAGCACAGTGTGCATTTCTTCCACTTTGGCACATTCCACAATACTTGGGATGCAGAAATGTTTGTTCTTGAATGGCTGTGAATGAAAGAGTCGGATCTACCACAAAGAAATTTTTAATCTCTGCTAAGATTGGAAAAATGCATCACATACTCGGGGATTACGCTGTAAAAACAATCAAGTGAAATAAATGAAGCACATTTAAAGACGTAATGATGTCTCATTTAATTTTTATGACCTAGGGAACTTCACTTATTGAATATCCTTCATATTTGCAATCCATGTGATCAAATTACATCAAATGTATTCCCAGAATTTGAAACAAACTGAAAAACAACTTAACCGTGTTTCATTTTGCCATGTTACATGCTTGTAACTCTTCAATGGGTTCCAAATATGCGAACTTATTCAGTATATTAGAGTGTTCTTTTCAAAATTGTAGTGACAAATACGAAAAATAAGGGGATTTAATTTCTTTAATTTTAAAATGGACATAGCATTCACTAAGGTAATAGTTCGTAACTAACTAAAATACTGGTACTGTCAAAACTGTTCTTAAAACTGTATTTCAATCACCTTTCCAGAAATTCTACAATCCAAAACAGCCTGTAAAATAAAACATAAAATTACGTGTTCCAAACACTTCAAATTACCACAAGTACTCTTAAAGCATATGTTCCTAAATAAGGCAACTGGAATTAAAGCATCTCACACATTTATCTTTCCAAGGAAAATCTTAGCAGAATGAAATTTTACATCATTTATTACTAACTACGAAACATATTAATCTTTTTGCATGCTTGTTACATATGAGCCCCTGAAAGGTAGAGTGGTGTAAGCAATGTTTTCTTTACTTGGAGAACTTACCACAGCTTTGCCTGTCAACACAATGGGATTATCATCACAGACCTTGATGTGTGCTGTGCTCTGAGAGGTAAATTAATAATTACAATTTACAACATTCTGCCTGTTCATTGAAATCGGTGCTGTCATAATGTACATGAATTTGTCTCATTTTTTTTAAAAGACTGATTTACACCATTTTGACTTTCAAACGCTCTTAAGTTTGTTTTATTTCATACCAACAAATGCACATACACATATAGTGTCAATAGTTTATTCGTAACTTTCCCCTTCCCCGATACGTATTTCGGCGCTTTAAACCATCTTCAGGGGGTCTCAGAGGTTTCTAGCACAGACCAAACAGCTATACAATACGTCGTAACATCCGTATTATGTAAAATATGATACACATGTAGTAGTCAATGGTTGTCTAATGCATACAAAATTGTATAATAATAAGATTATTATTAAAATAGTATAAAATTATCAGACATGTTACATAGCTTAATGTAACTAGGAAATTATTGGCAATATGGTCTTGCGTTTTCTGGCGTGTGTGTTTTAAGTTGCCGTATGATGGTCATCTGTATGTTCTGTTTGGAATGCTTAGTGTCCTTACCGTACTGCTGCTGTGTAGTGACTGTGGTGTCACGTATCGGGGAAAGTTACGAATAAACTATTGACACTATGTTTATGTGCATTTGTTGGTATGAAATAAAACTTTCACTTAAGTTAAAATGCAGGGTAAATACAATATTAAATTTAGTGTTGCTCTTAAGTTTGTAACCTATACTATATAACACTGTCATGGGTTATGCATAAACAACAAATTCACGTTTTTTATCCCACACAAAAGCTTACAAACAAGGGTGCTTGGAACACCTACCTAGTATTTCACACACATGCAAATAAGCACATACACAAGTCTTGTGCTACCATTTCACAAATGTTAAATCGAATGAAAATTTATTCGCTTATTGCTCTTGACTACCATGGAAGAGTGTATTCATAGAGGCTGTGCGGCAAGAACTCCAGCGCAGAAGAAGACAAAGTCTTCCAGGAGGAAGCTTCAAAGGAAGCCAGTTAATTATCCTGCTTCTGAGATGGTTGATAATGCCATCAAGAATTTAAAGGAACGTGGTGGGTCATCACTGCAAGCTATTAAGAATTGCATAGCAGCAAGTTATAAGGTGGACTGGGAGACATTATTGCCATTCATCCTGGTGTATACGAGGTGTAATAGAAAAGTAATGAGACTGGCAATGCTGTGCACGAACCGACAACGCTGCTGCCTCCCCCTTCACATGGCAGTTAGGTTAACCCCTGCCGTAGACTCAGTACAAGTTTGAACTTGCTGCAGTTGCTACGCGATTGTTGAGAGCGTCTGAAGTGAAGTTGTGTTTGTGACGTGCGTTACGAAAATGGACCGGCAAAAGTTTGAGCAACGGTGTGCCATCAAATTTTGTGTGAAGCTTGGCGAATCCGCTACTGTGGCTTATGAACAGTTACAAAGGGCTTATGGAGAACTTCCCTATCCAGGGAACAAGTGTTCAGATGGCACAAGTCCTTTTTAGAAGGCCGAGAACAAGTGGAAGACGAACCTCGTGCGGGAAGACCTTCAACCTCAAACCTCGTATTATGTCCTCTTGACATTTCTGTCAAGTTGGTGCAAACTACTGGAACAGGAGCCTCTGGGTCTTTCAAGTTAGCAGCTACAAAGACTGAGAAAGCTGCCGTGTCTACTGCACGAGTTCAAGGGCAGGCTGGGGCTTTGTCTGGGCCAAAGAAGAAGGAACATGCACCTAAGCCTAAGGTAAAGTCGCCCAGACTAGCTGCCGTGAAGAATCTGGAGAAGAAGAAGCGACCTTCGCCAGCTAAGCCTAAGAAATTGCCGCCCAAGGCTGAAAACACGGGGAAGGTTCCCACCAAAAACCGATTGCACCACGAACTAAGACCTCAGTGAAACATAATTCACCGAAGAAGGCAAGCCCAGAAAAGAAGTAAAGACTGGGTATGAACATCACATTGAGACCAAATGTATGGTTGATACTAAGGTCATAATTTCCATTGTGTTTATGTATTTTGCTCCAAGTGTGTATAAAAAATATCAGCACAAATGAAAAGTTGTTGTATGTTACTCTCCTTAAATTCAGCATATATTTCATGGAAAATTCTTATCATCATATTTTGAATGTATAATATAAAGATATTTGGCGTATGTATAACAGGGAGTTCTGGGTAGAAATTTTCAATGCCTATTTGCTGAGATTAACAAGAACAATTAATAACTTCACAGCTTAGCAACCATTTCTGTGAACAATGTCCCCTCCACACTAATACAGATTCTGTTGACAAATTTGCTCATAACATCATAGCCTTGCATCACCACCTCATTATTCATGTTCGCATTATTTACTGGCATGATATTTATACAAAGTTTCATTAATGTCCAGCAAATGGATGGACACACACACATACTCATGTGACATTGTATTTATAAGGAATAGGATAGTCAGTATAACTATGCTATAGGCTGGATAATCTGGGTTATGTATACCGGCAGATGCAAGAGATTTTTCCTTCTCCAAAATGTCCAGACCTGCTCTGGGGCCCACCCAACCTCCTATCCAATGGGTACAGGTGTTCTTTCTTTGGGACAAAGCAGTTGGGTGTACAGTTGACCACTCACCTCCATCTAGTGCCAAGGTTAACCATGAGTGGAACTATACCTCTACTTCCTCTATAAGCCTTCATGGCCGGGACAGGCACAATTTATTTTTGTATAAGGAATGATAATTAAATTCAAAATTAAAAATCCTTTTAAATGCCCATGCATTTTTAACTTACATTACTTCCTTTGAAGTAAGCTTATGAAATCATGCTGTGTCCACATTTTCAACTATTAAAATAAATGAAAGATTTTCAACAAGCTTGGTATTAACAAACACTTGGAGCCTATCACAACACTACACTCTTCAATGTCCTACAATCAGTATAAAACATGGTGGAAAGAAAACATGTGAAGGGGAGACACTGATGTGAATTTTATGCATTCTGCTAGAGGAGAACCCAAATAAGTGCCTCTGCTAGGATATACGGGGAAAACATTAACTAGTAGCTTTTCTGCACAAGCTATTACATTACATTCAAATGTCAGCCAAAAGATGGGCTTTTCAATACTGACTACATCATAAAAATCTATATTTAAAAAAAATGGTACACACAAAGAGTAGTACTATAAACAGTGATAAAATAATAAAATATCACATTCCCTTCATTTTCTTCAATTGTGAAGTTTTCTGTGTACAAAAATGAAAGGATTTACAATACACCTTATACTTAATTTTGAAAGGTTTATTTGATGTATTACGCAATAAAAATAATAGGTTTGTGTATCTGAAATGGATTGAAATGCTGACTGGGCAAATAACATGTTTTTTAAAAACACCATTTTTTAATTTATTGGCACATAACATTTATGAACACTTAAGTGCTAAAACTGAACATTATTACAATTACTAAGTGATACAAAATTATGAGCAAGTGAGAACAGACACTGCTAAGGAAATGTACCATAACTTCTGTCCCAACCTTTTTGCTGACAGGAGCACTGACTGAGGGTCAAGATGACGTTCAAGTTGATAATCATACACACATACATACATACATGCATGCATACAAAGCTTAAACACAGGATGGAGTGCTATGGGCAGACACGTCTTTGACAAGCAAAAATGTTTTCAACATTCTGCAACAATGTTTCCTGTTGTGTTTCAAACACAGGAGTGTAAAGTTTTACAAATATCATGACGTAAGCAGTCCTATCATACAGCTCTGCAGGACATGTGTTTGACAGGTCTGATGTACAATCTTTTCCCTTTTACTCTTTATTAGTCATCTTTTCTATAACGCATTAATTTAAAACAATGTATATAAACAATAACAGTAACAGTGAGGCACAAATAATACAAATATGCTAGCTGTGCTAGACTGTTATCATTACTATGTATAACTGCCCAACGGGATGAACAACATAAAGATAAAATATTTGTAAATCATAATCAGTATATAGATTTCTTGCAGTTTTTGAATATAGTATATTTTAGCACTTCTTAATTCATAAAAATATAAAATTTAAATGTTTAGTTTCTCAGTACCCAATACTAGTATGATTACTGAAATATGACATAAAATACTGCCTTTTTTACAGTCCTCTATGTAGGTTTGACAGTTTAAATTAATGTAAAATTTAGAACATTTCCACAGGAGACAAATGCTTTCTTGTATTATGCTCAGATAATGTACATTTCTATTAAATTAGAAGTGTTACTGGGACTTGGTCTTGTTTAACTGAGTAGCTGTTTCATGTAGATTTTACATGGATAACCATTAATTAAAAATGAATGCCAGTTTTATAGGCACAAAAATTTCACATACAAACGTATTAAAGCTGATAGCACATAAACTAGAATTATCATGCTGTTTAAAACCACTAATGATCATGCAATTTACAGATACATATGTACTACAAAAATTAAATACACACAGAAGAATAATACAAGCAGCAAGAGAGCAGTGATGAAGAATATTTTATTCAAAATTGAGATGATTTAATCAAGTGTGTATAAAAATAATTGCTTCCCCTTTATTCATTGTAATGTGAGATGCACAGATCCTACACTTCAAGCATTTTGTAATCCTACCATGTGTGTGTGAACAAGATGAACAAAATATAATACTTGTAGAACATCTACACATCTACAGTTGCCCCAACTATCTACATAAAATTTAACAAATGTAACAAACAAGGTAAGGGTTGTAAACCTCTGTATGTAGGCCTAACTAAAATAAAAGCTGCCACATGCACATATTACAAACGCTTATATTAGGTCATTTTATAATTTCAAATAATATTGCCAGACACTTTACTCTACACAAATGTAAACAAATCAATCTATATATAACAAAATAAAATGAACAGAGTCATAATGTGGTTTAAAGAATAATGATAAAATTACTCACTTTTTACTGATCTTAATTCCTGAAATTAACTAATGTAAGATAACTAAGTATACATGTACTTTAATTAACTGGTATATGTAAGCATCTAATAGCAACATTTGATTGACAGAAAAATGCTACATACAGCATTCAATGTCATCATGTTGTGCCAGTTTCGTCAGAGTGCTAAAACATCAAAACACTTAAATGTCACCACTGCCATCTTGCTTTTGTTTTTAATCGTGATAAAAAAACTGCCACGAGCATATTTGTCTTAGTACAAATGAGGAAATAACTTATGTCTATAATTGTAAGATTTGAAGTATTCACAGTGGTTTTGCTGAAGATTCAAGTCTTCTTGGATATTACACAATGTCAATGGGTAAACAGTTACTCAAGTTTCAATCAATTATGGTGCCTTCATATTTGGGGTCAAGCAGTCCAGGACACGTCATGGATTGCTTGACCCTCAAGATGAAGGAATTATAATTCTTTGAAACATCAGCAACTATTTATCTAACAACACGGCCCAACATTCCAGAAGACATTAATCTTCTATAATTGTAATTTAAGTCCACTATGACATGACTAAGAGCCACTTGATTAATCCAAAGTGTCCAGGTGTTACTGCGATCTAGAAGAAGTACGGAGGACCAGTTCTACCAGTTAGTCAGTAATCAGTCAAAGAACTGAGAAAAGTATTTACTCTTTCACGTTTTAAAAATATAAAATGATTGTTAAATTTCTTAAGATGTGTAATTTAAGAAGAATATATCCTATATTGGTGTGTTCTGTCTTCTTACTAAAACAAGGCTGTGATATTAAAAGTAAGAACTTTCATTGACAAGGAGCTACCTTTTCCTCACTTCTTAGTAGATTTGACAGAGTGCTCTTAAGAGATTTAATAATGCATTAAGGCTGCAAGTACGTTTTCTGCAAACAGCTGTTACTTGAAATGTTATTACTCTTCAGTGAATGTTTTCTTATAATAATATATTTTCTGTATTTGAAAGTTTAATAAAATTGGTGAAAGAATGTAGTATCCCTGGGTTTTCTTACATTCTGTTGTGTTACAGTAATTTCAAACATATTTCCACTATACTGTATTTTCTTTCTTCATTCATGTGCAAATTCCTAAC
Source organism: Reticulitermes speratus (assembly GCA_021186555.1). Classification (NCBI taxonomy): domain Eukaryota; kingdom Metazoa; phylum Arthropoda; class Insecta; order Blattodea; family Rhinotermitidae; genus Reticulitermes; species Reticulitermes speratus. The sequence goes on along the minus strand of JAJKFL010000003.1, from coordinate 39,762,854 downwards.
TTGCTTGTAAACCACAAATTTAAAACAGTGGAAAAATTTCAAGGATATATGTATAGCTTGCACAAACACTGCGTTTTGACTGTCTGTATTTGCATATACCTTCATACAGCAGGAATTATGGTGTGTAATTCTGTTTATTGCAGTATTTAAATTTACTTCAATAATGTTCAGTATCACAGTTTGTCTAGAAACAGAAAAGCATCAAGCTGAAACTTCATGAGATTGTAAGAAATTTGAATTTCCTTGCACAAATAAAAAAAAATTCCAGGGTTATTAGCAATATGACCCATATTTGTATGTTTGTACTACAGAAGAAGGATGGTAAGATACATAAAATTATTATGTATGTGTGTAAGAATATGTTATTGATGAGGCATTAACAGAGCTTGCAAGTGAAATAAAATAATGTTTCTACTATAAAAACAGACATTGAATAGCACTGTATTCCACAGAAATATTTTATGTTTTCTGATTTGCACTTTGGTTTTTACACAATAAATTGATTTCTTAAAGTTACAGCCCATTAAAGAAATACAGAGTGCAAAAGTAGATTTTTTATGCTTCTTATCAAATTTTCAGCAGTGGTATCTTTTGAACCTTTCAAATACTTTTCTTACTGGTATGTCCTGTAAAATAATGGGTATCAGAACCATAATATTATATTAATAGAATATTATGGTATATATAAAGACTATATAAATGGTATCAGAACCATAATATTATATTAATAGAATATTATGGTTCTGATACCCATTATTTTACAGGACATAATTACTAAATGACCATCAAATATACAAAACCAAGAACAAAAACAGCCAAAGGTGTAGAGATAACAAAATAATCCACACTGCTGCATTTTACTATTTTAACACGAATTTTGACGAATTTTTAAGGATTTTATACTCTGTGTTTTTACATATATTTTAAATTCTGACTTTGTAAGTGATTGTAACTTATATACAAAGAGATTGCACTAGTATAATGGCAGACATAATGCTGGATGTAAAATGAACGTAGTTTATGAACCCCCTGAAGCTGGCCTTATATAAGACCGAAACAAATGTAGGGGTTGATTAATACATAATAAAAGTGAAAGTGAAATGCATTTCGTTGGTGTTTTAAACAGTGAATATGAATATATGTGTTGTACCTCCCAACTACATTGTGGATTAGAGATTTTTTCCCATTCATCTAGTGTCAAAGCATTTTGGAAGACTGACCTGGAAATGTGCATAATGTAAATTTTTACTTCATGTTCTAGAAACTATAAGATTATGCAGAAACTAGTTCTATCCACTGAGCGATGTTTAAGAAAATACAGTACATACTTTGTGTTTTACATTCATATACATGCAGTAGCTGAAGTCAGTAGTGTGGGTAGTATGGACAGAGGATAAAGTAGAATAAGCTGTTTGTGGAATAACATAAAGGCTATAAATGTTCACAATTTAGCAAGGTGGTGTTACCAAGAACACATACTAAAGACACGCTCAGAACCAGAAACCATACGAAGGAATGAATCATATGTTTATTTAATATATAGAAGAAAACCTTCGTAAGTTCAACTAACAGTAGCTATCTATCAAACCATATAACACTATTCAAGTAACATTAACTATGCTCCAACGCATCACTATCAAGTCAGATAAAAGGCTTCAAATAAATACACACAAGCTGTCTCCATGTAAAGCTGCCTACACTACCCTCATTGAATTACTGAAGATACGTTTGCTTATATTCAACACAGCTACAGTCAACTACCTAACAAACAATATTAACCTCATATCTTATTATGCCTGGAACTGCGTAGTCTTTACACGTTTTTATATAGATTATATAATACTACACTTGTAAGTTTGAGATCTCAAACCATTAATTGCAGCTGTAAGTCTTCCTTTTTATTTTCATGTTCAGCCTGATGATGGATACTTTAGCTAGCTGAAATATGTAGCAGTTCTTAACCTTTAAGAACAAAATTGTGTTTAGATGGAACATAATTATATTATCCCTTTTGATACTGTAAACACAATGGTCCTGAATCACCTTAAGATTACACTTGCAAGTATTTGTGCTTTTGCCCACTGTAATCATACGTATGTCACAAATTACAGACATTATCACTTTATGCTTGCTAAAAATTTTGATATTCTATTCCATATTATAGAAAAGGATGCCAATAGCAGCACATGTGTCAAAAGGGCCATGAAACAGAGTTCCTACAACTGTGGAAACCACAAATTGTATGAGCAGGAGTTACATATACCACATTAAGAATCACAGAGTCATGACCAATACATGGTCAGAAGGAGTAAGGTACTATGTCCCATCCCACCCAAACTACCTTGAATGACATAAAAGAAGTGATTTTCCTGGCTTTGTAACTGCTTCTGGTCTATGCAGATGATGTTAATTTATAGGGAAAACAAGTAAAAGGGGCAGTCAGAAAGTAAAGCCTCAAATTATTTATCTCCTTAATATTTTCATGGGAATTACCACCATGTCAGTGAAATCCTTGAATATTCTTTATCATATTCTATTAGTCACAACTCTTTTGCTTAACAGATGACAGCACCACAGTTTATTCTACAATGGCAGAGACTGACATGTGAGAGTTTTGGTTGTTGAAGGTGAGAAGCCAACATGCATTAAGGGACATATGTTTAGGTTGTATGGTGAAGCTACTGTGTATGTGAGCACTCTGACAATGGGTAACATGGATTAAAGAAGCTGAAACTGGAGGAGTGGCTGCACTTGCACTGCAGTCATGCCTTACACCTGCCACACTGATGAAGCTATTGCATAACAGATGAATTATGCTCTACCCTATCCCATAGTCAAGGCAGTGTAATGATAAGTATTGAAGACCTTGGCTGTTCCAGGGTTGTGCTCTTTGGGTGCCACAAATGCTGACCAATGCACACAGACAGACAGAGTGATCGCTTCTGACCTTCTGCACCAATATGACTCTGGAAGTGTGGGCTTCCTGTGTCAATTTGTCTTGGGGGATGAAACCTGGATCCATCATTCTGAACCCGAATCGAAGCAAAAATCGATGGAATGGCACCATACAACATCCCTACAGGAAGAATTTCAAGAGGGCACCGTAAGCTGGAAAAGTAATGGTTACAGTCTTCTAGGATAAGAAAGGTGTTATTCTTGTGAATTTCTTGCCCAGGGGGACGACAGTAAACTCTGACCACTGTACTGAAACACAAGTTCGAATGCTGGCCTTTGTTGAGTTCGTCTCACAAGAAGATTGTCTGCAGTGTTGCTTCCTCTGTGACGACACTAGGCAACACCACAGAGGCCATCAAAGAGTTTGGATAGACGGTGTTACCACACCTATCCTACAGTCCTGACCTCACACCATTAGATTATGACCTGGTTGGTCCTTCCAATGATGAGGCAGTGCAGAACATCATGAACCAGCGACTGCGAAGGAGGAAGAGCAACTTTTACCATGCAGGAATACATGCTCTTGTTTACAGGTGGAAAAAGACTGTTTACAAAGTTGGGGATCATACCGAAACATAGCTATGCCTTCAGCAATGTTGCAGTAACTTCTGTGAAATTTTTGCGTTTCCAACTCGTAAATAGCATGAAATGAAGAACTGGTGGCATTACTTTCTGATTGACCCTTGTACATACTACAAACATAAACACAGAACCTTACAGCCTTTATTAATTTCTTGTAACAAGGACAGTCTAGAAGTAAATGCTGAGGAAACGAAGTATATATTCATGTCTCGTCAACAGAATGCAGGACAGTCACAACATAAAGACACTAATAATTATTTGATGTGGCAAAGTTCACACATTTGGAAAGAACACTAACCTAACTGCATGACTACAGAAATTAAGGTAAAGTTCTCCCTAGAACAGGCCATGAAGGCCCAAAGGGGGAGTAGAGGTATAGCTCTACTCTTTCTTTAACCCTGGCACTAGATGGGGGTGGGTGGTCAACTCCACGCCCCGGCCGCTTTACCCCCGGGAAAGAGACCCCGTACCCATTGTATAGGAGGCTGGGTGGGCCCCAGGGCCGGTCTGGACAGCTGCGAAAAATCTCGCCCCCACCGGGATTGGATCCCCGGACCGTCCAGCCCGTAACGAGTCGCTATACCGACTAAAATTAAGAGCAGATTAAATTCGATGAACTCCTGCTACCATTCGGTCCATGGCCTAACATTTAGACACTTGCCTGGGCAGGCTGAGGAAGACCACAAAAATCCACAATCACTATAGTTGGTGTCCTGGCCAAGGTTCAAAACGGCCATGTCTGACATCAACTCAAAAGCTTTACAGCTTGAGCCAACTAGCTCAAAGTCCAACTAGGTATCAAGGGGCAAACAAAAATATCTTTGATAATATTTGTTATATTTTAATGGAAGTTCAGGAAGAATTTCCTCTACATCTATTTCAGAAACAAAATCAGGCATATTGTTATTGGTTTAAAAAGACAGGAAAAGTAATAATTTAAGAAAGACGTAGGCTTCAGCTACTGATGTACGCCTGAACTCACAGGATTTACATATCTATTTAGTAGAGTGAGAAATGTTTGAAATATTACTGTTATTACAAAACTGTTGAAAACAGACCACACAGGAGGTAAAAGTTATCAAAATTTCTAGGAATTTCATGCTTCTAATTATCATCAGTGTCTATCTTTAGCTTGCCCAGAATTCACCGATTGTGAGCCCATTTGTTTGTGTGAGCTCCACACTGAATTGTTTGAAAATGTTAAATACAGACACATGAATATCAGAAGCCAAAGAAAATGGTGCATATTTAAGAAACAACTCTGTCATTAGCCCTAATCTGTAATAACACCAACACTGGCAAATAATGGGGAACGCATCAACGGTTGGAGGAAGTTTACCGGTACGCTGTTGCTGTTGCTGCTCTTGGTCTGGCTGACTGTTGTCAGTGCTAGTTTGCTCAGAGGCCGCTGTGGCCATGGTAGTTGTGAGATGGCACGAGATTAGCAAGATGGCGGCGGCACGTGCCGCACCTGCTCGTGATGCAGAGACTAACACTCCTCGGCTGCCCCCACTACTTGGACGCCGAGAGAACCCTGATGCTATCGTCCCAACACTACGCTGACTGGAGGCCCGGGAGGATGGACGTCCTGCATGGACTGCCAAAGGGATCCCTAAAACGCAGCAAGACCTCACAACAGTCAGATGATATTGTTGTGGGCCGAATTTTCATTAAACTGCAGTTTACCAAGCATCATGACGTTAAGCTAGCTATTTTACTGTCTTGCAATCTTCAGTTAGTTAGATGAGTAATAAAGTTGGAAAGACTTAAGTCAGCAGATAAACAAGATGACAAAGATGGACACAACTTGTTTATTTATTGAACCTGTGGTTTCAAATATTTCTATTTAGGAAGAAAAGGGAGTATGAATTTGTACATATCCATACAAGTACGAATCAATTACGGTTATTATCTCAATCACACAGATACATTTTGAAGGGCATCCTCCTAGAATTGTGCTCCTGGTAACAGTAAAACTTCCAACTCTTGGCATACATACAACACTGATATCCAAATTTTCAACACCATTCTTCAAAACCACTGTATGAGTTTGTTCTTGTAAGATATGTTACAGTGTTTCACATGAAATGATGGTTACTTTTCTAAATGGAACACTTGTCTAGGCTATTTAGAAATCAGTAAGGTGTCCATCTGGCAAGAGTGGATTGCTACATAAATTCTGTACATATGATGGTTAAATAAATGTTATTGCAAAATGCACATTATACCTTAAAACATATGTAACTATTTTTCTTTGGGGAATAAAATTAACAAACAAATGCAAGAGTGTCCTTTAATTGTGGTACACAGACACACGTGGTAAATGAATACAGTACATGCATTTTTTGCAGCTCTTCATTGTGAGCATGCCAAGGAACTACTCTTCATATCCCCAAAATATGCATGACTTGGATTATTTTTCTTCTTACATTCATAACCTGAATCATATATCTTCATATGCCCAAAACATGTGAAACCTGAATAATTTTTTATCCCCAGAATGTGTATAACCTAAACAATTTGTCACTATGCTCTTTCCTGAAACCTTTTAAAGTTATCTCACCAGTAAATATTGGCTAGCTAAACAGGAGATTAAGTCAGTGTTGGTCCACATCTTCTTTCTGCCTTGCAACCACCATTCACTTAAATACCGTATATTCTCGAATCTAATGCGCATCCGAATCTAATACGCACCCAGTTTTTGGCGACTTCTTAAACGAAAAACAGTTAGTTCGCGATTCTAATCCGCACCTTTCCTTCAACCACCCCCTTGCCCACGGGGCGACTGATTGAATAATATTGGATGTTACCAATGCGTTAAAATCCGACGCTACGCCTGTGGCCGATGAGTCATACCGATAGAGGCGAGGCCTTTCTCAACAGACGTGCGCAATCTCGTCTGAAGCCAGCTGAGCTTTAGTTGTTGAAACGTGGGAGGTGCTTGTTCCAATTTGTCGTGTATCGTAGTTATGGAAGAGGGACACCTGAAATCTAAACGACTCTCATATACGGCGAAGTTCAAACGTGAAGTTATTTGGTGCGCAGAGGAGAATGGAAACCGCAAAGCCGCTGCAATTTTTGGAGTTAATGAAAGCAACGTTCGACTATGGCGGAAACACAAGGCAGCGATGAGCGGGTGTGACGCAGCTCCTTCAGAAGTGGCGCGGTGGGTGTCGGCTGCATGGAAAGCCATCCCGGAGAGTATTATCGTCAGATCTTTCAAGAAGTGTTGCATAAGCAATGCTTTGGACGGAACCGAAGATGACATTGTATGGGAGGACGATGTTGAAAATAAAGATGATAGTGACTGGGTGGAGAGCACGGATAACGATTCAGTTATGAGTGATGACGGCGAGTCTGATGAATAATAAATTATAATAATAAATAATAAAATAATAGATTATTGTATTGTATTGTTCTTACGGCACGTATAGCAGCTCAATCATTTTTCCAAAATCCAGCTCTAGACCGCGATTCTAATCCGCATGCGAATCTAATACGCATCTGATTTTTTAGCCCTCTAAAACTGTAAAAAGGGTGCGCATTAGATTCGAGAATATACGGTATTTTCATGAAGACAGTGTAAACATTTTTGTATATTCCACTTATGTGTGGTTCTGCAATTTTTTTACGGTGATACATACAACGCTATGTTTTAACAAATGTAAAATAGCTTATTGTATGAGAATAATGTAAACAGTATAAATATTTATTGTATTTATTTTGTCCTGAATCTCTTGTCACATTTGTTAAACAACAAACAGAGAAATTATTATTATTATTATTATTATTATTATTATTATTATTTATTTAACATTCCATAAATCCAAGGATACAGAATGTCATTAATTTATCTAGGCATAAAAATTTAAGACTAAGTGTAAAGGCTACACAGAGCCAGTCATGAGATTAAATATTACATGAAATTAAAACAGTAAACCTAGGTCTCATCATAAATAATGAATACTTAATTTACCACTTGTAGCAGAATAAATAATATAGTAATTAGACAACAATATAAAAACCTTAATTACTGGAACCAAGATCCTTATTTATTTCCAGCTATAATATTCATCCAAGGTGTAGAAGGAATTTGTAAGAAGAAACATTTTTAAAGCTGATTTAAATTTATTGTCATATGATAATTGCTTAAGATGTAATAGAAGGTGGTTATAAATTTTGATACCCAAATAACAAACTCCTTTTTGAAATACTGTTAATTTCACTATGGGGAGATGTAAATCATAATTACATCTTGTATTAAATTTATGAACATCAAAATTAGTTTTGAATAAACCTCTATTCTTAACAACAAACAGTAGTATAGAGAATATGTACTGGGAATGGAGAGAAAGGATACATAATTTTTTGAATAAGTCATGACATGAATCTTTGCTATTAGAATTCATAATAACTCTAATTATTCTTTTTTGAATCTTGAATATGACTCTACTGTAGGCTGAGGTACCCCAAAAAATTAAACCATACATTATAATTGAACGAACCAAGGAAAAATAAATCGTCCTTAGAACTTCAAGAGATATAAAAGGTTTAACAGATCTAATTACATAACATGCTTTATTGAGTTTAGGTACTATTTCATCAATATGAAATCCCCAAGACAAATTATTATCAATTACTAATACTAAAAATTTAGCATTATAGATTTTAGAAATTTGTTTATTTTCATACGACATTTGAAGGTCGGATTCATGACTATTTTTAGTTAGGAATTGTAGAAAATGAGCTTTATCCAAATTTAATGATAACAAATTGCTTTTAAACCAGGTATTTAATTGTATAAGAATACTGTGTATGTCTTTTTTAAACTCCTGGAGATCAGAATTAGTAATTATCATGCTTGTATCATCTGCAAATAGAATTGGGTTGGATATATTGGATATGATTTTAGGTAGAGCATTAACATATAGAAGGAAAAATAGGGGAATAGAAGGAAAACTTCCAGTGTTCAAGTAACTGTATCTCTGGACTAACCAAAGTAGTTTGCATGATTTTAATTTCCTTCCTTATGAACACCCCAAAAACAAGAGTGTAATAAAGTCCATCAACAAAGGCCACACTAATAATAACTAACTACTTAAATTCATGTAGTACAATCCTTGAGAAGCTGATACATTCTCAGCTAGTCAAGACATTCCTCACATTGTATGGAAGCCAAACATTCATCACCATGTTTACAAGATCCATCCACTTGCCCCTATTCTCAGCCAGAAGAATCCACTCCATGCCATCACACTGTATTTATTTAAGATCCATAATTATTATTATTAACTATAATTGGACAAAGAAAAGAACTGGCACACATGGCTACTCATAAAGTGTTTTACCCTAGTCGCCTAGTTCCATACATATACTGAAATAAGAGTGCTAATAATTATCAAAGAGGAATGATAAAGTTTTACATTGAAGATTAAAGTCTTCTGGGATAATGCATGTCAACCAGTAAATAGTTACTGACAACTTGAACGATGATAAGTCCCTTCCTTTTCAGGTTCAACCAGTCCAAGAAGTGGACTTCTTGGACTGGTTGAACCTGAAAAGGAACTAAAGATGACGGCAATATGATCTTTGGAACGTCTGTAACTGTTTACCAGTCAACAAGGTATCCCAGAAGTGAATCTTCAGCAGTCCTGCTGCAAGAACTGCAAATCTCGCAAGTTCTACTCACACACTGTCAATGCTATAGATAATTTCTTCTTTATACAAGACTGGGATGTAAAATTAAATTAGTTATGTGTATGCATGCATTTATATACATGCATGTGTGTGTGTGTTTTAAATTGTAAATAATTATCTCAAAGAACTACTGATAATAGAATAGTAACAGGACATTACCAGCTTATGTCTAACAAGTAAGAAAAAAGAAGGAAAACTGTACAAACTAAATAATAATTTAATATTTTCAGTCAATGATTTGCTAACACAGATTATTTATCCAAGCTCTGCTTAAAGTAAATTACAGAAAGATTAAAGTAATCAATATTATCAAAAGAATAACACTTACACAGATTCTGAAACTCTATGGTTAAGGAGATACAGGGAGACATGTAAAGCAAAGAGACAACAAAAATACAGTTATTCTACACTAGACACAACACATAAGTAAATAACACCAATTATTAGATACTTCTGAACTTAGTACCAGGTATCAGTTAAATACAACTGTAAATTAAAAATGTTTGTGAACACTCTGCAACAATTCCCTTGTTTGTCAGTGTGTTTGCTACAGTAAGAAATATAAAACAGTATAAAGTTATATTACAATTCTTGTCACTTTGTTCACCATGGGTCCCTACATGGACTACCCTGAGACTGAATCTGGGTCTCCATGATTAGATGGCAGTGACTAACTACCTGTGTAATGGCATGGCCTGCTCCTTGGTATTACACAGTTCATGTAAATTCCTGTTTCATTTATATGATGAACCAAGTTACCACTACTCTTTCTAAGCCAGAATTTCCAGCTAACACAGTAACACATGGAAATATGTGTTTCAGGACAAACCAGAGGGGTAACTAGAAGGCAAAAAGATGGAAGAAAAAATGTAATTCCAGAAAACTGAATTGGCCAACATGCAACTACATCTGGATTTGGAAATAACTGTCAAATTTGTGGGAGTAACAAGACGTTACAATAATATTTTATATGGAGGGAGAAACAGTAGAAATATGCATGCTGAAACTGTCCATACAGTTTTCTATAAGTCATAACTAGTACTGAATAATGTAATTTGCCTTACTTAACTTCTTTAAATCATAAACATCTTATTACTAATCCTGACAAGTGATATGAGTCTACACACAAAACTTCTCAAAAGTGATTCTTTAACATGAAAGTATATTAAACAGTCAAAATCCAATATAGTGCCACTGCCTTTTCACCACAATTTGTGGCCATGTATTGAGGGTGGCTGTAAATCAAAACACTGTATAACAGAGAATTTCTGTTCACAGACTTGCATGGGCGCTATGTGAAGGTGGTGTTATATCAGGGTTTGATCTATTTATTTTGGTAATTTATATACTTCCAAAATGTTTTCTTGTACTGTCAGATTTACATAGATAAACAGATTAGTAAATCTGGCTTAACTATTTTGTTGTACAGGGACATTTGACAGGAGAAATGTGTGGGTTTGTTTAGCCCTTCAAGTAGATGGTGGTCCAGATTGGTTTAAACTCCCAAAGTACATTTTAAGCTTACATTTTAATAATTTTTCTGAATGCGAATTTGAAGTAAGTCCTTTCATGTTAAGTGCTTCTGATAGTCAGCTGAATGTCTATAAGGGAAAAAGGGCATTTAAAAAAACAGAAAAGGAAACAGCATCTAAGGAAGTGTATTGTGCCTGAGTTTACATTGTACACAAAAATCCTATTAACAGCTTACATCCAAAAAAGAAAAATTACTTTACAGTTTTACCAAGACAGGGTAATTTTGTATTCAGAATACAGAAAAAAATACTTAAAATATATGTCTGGTAAACGTAATTTTATTAGTGTTTAGAATTTTAATTTAGATCCTTAAGAAATATTATCATCACAATGCTATTTGCAGTGAAACTACATGCGATATATGATACTCTTTCTGTGACAATAAATATTCAAAATGTATACTCACAGAATCTCTAAGACTTTTTGTATGCTCAAACATGTCATTAAGCCCTCAAAATGCACACACCACAGCTATTGTTTCTATAGGACTAACTCTGAAACATACTTTGGTGTCATAAAGGCAAATATTAAGGTCTGTGTAAATATGCCAATAAAGTGGGAATTGTAATTGGTGTATATGCTATGGCTAACTCTGATATTTAGCTAAGGTTAAGACTAGCTGGATAATGTAACAACAGCCAAACTCTGTGAGACTGGCATATTCATCCATCCTTGTGACTGAGGCAAAAGGTTTCTCTGAAATGTTGTTAAGCATATAGCAGACCACACAGCATGACATCCAAAAATTGTAACCAGGCTCTTTAGATAACATTCACAAATTATGATGATGATGATGATGACGACAACACAAGGGTTTTGCTCTTTCATCAGTGCACTAGTAGGAAGTCGACTGTGGAATGTTATCACTTGAGCATCCATGGGACACTCAGGCTCCCAGTATTGCTAAAATGCAACATAACTTGAACTTTGAGTTGGTCTTAGCCAGATGGCTATTATTCATGTTACAATTATCTGCGTAATGTCGGAATTGTGTGTTTATCGCCTTATTTTGAACCTTACCTGCTTTGGCTGATGTACACATTAGCCAGTTTTGGAGTTCAGCTGTAACATATAGTTCACTGCTCTGATGAGCAAAATCAACAAAGGGTTCAATGAAAATGGATAGACAGGTTGGCAGGTATGTAAACAGAAAACTGATGGCTGGACATAATGTGCCCTTGACAAATTTATCTTGTTAAACATGCACTTTCTTAATCATATGAACAGGACAGCTACATTTGCTCTTGTTCTGTCTACCACATTCAAGAAGTTACAAATAAACATGGCCAGACTAATCATATTACATTTTATATAGGCATGATATATTCTTAAAAATAACATTTGTAACCTGTAGCTTATACCCAGTAATATAATAGACTGTCATGGTCAGACTACATCTTGTACTACATGCAAGTTTATATTAAAGTGATACAAATAAACGAGCAGAAATTTATGGGAGTATAAATTGCATATATGTAGGTATATAAATACTGAAAAACCACATAACAAACACAAAAATTAAGAGGAACAGTTCAGAAATACTGCCACCCCTTCTTTGGTGGTTGGAGAGTGGTGATGTAATGGGTTTGACTGTACTGCCATTTGTAACTTGAATATAACATTGTAAGGTATGTATGTATGTAAGTAAATGTGGGACAGTTTTCTCACCACAACGGTTTACACAAAATTCTCTACTTATTTGGAATAGATATGTATAGGGACATAAAAAAACAAACACAAGACACAAAGACCTTTTATTTTCATATAATTGAAAAGTTAAAAGTAAATTATTAACCTGCATTTGTAATGAATTATTTAAAAAAGGCCATAATATTATATTTCATTCCAGTCCCTTCCAGATTAAGATATTATTAAATTAATAATTATGTTTTTGGCACAACAATTCTTAATCCTCTTTATAAACAGCAGAGAATAATTTATTGCATGCCTTCATGAAATGTAAGGTTCACTTCACTTTAAAAAAATTGTTTTAAATTTCACAATTAAGTTACACATTCGGATATTTTGGCTCTGGGTTCTTGAGCAACTTCATATCCCCATCCCATTACTCTATGTTCATTCTGCCTTTTAGAATGTATGCGCCTACAGATAAATTATGCAAGAGCTCAAAACTATTCTATCCATAATTTCCTCCATCAGTGTCTTGTAAATTATTTTTGCAGATTTGCAGATTTATCTTCAGTCACACACCATTTGAGTTGAAATTAGGATTGGATTTATTTTACTATACAAATAAAATGTTATTTAAACAGATAAATTTTGCTGTATTAATAAAATCTTCTTTAAACGGATAATCAAAGTAAAATGGGTTGTCAATGATTTATGTTTCTGAAATATGAAACTATGATTTTGGGGTTGGACCACATCCAATAAATTTCTTCATCATTACCATTAATTTCAGGTATAACAAAACATGTTTTTCTTGGCACAAAATGTACTCATGACACAGCAGAGTGATACAGATATCTACATTCTGATTCAGAATGCTGCACTGACCTGTCTCACTGGAGAAGAGAATTGGGGGTGCAAGGTTTGCATTAGCATAGTGCCGAGGTCTGGAGTAACGTGCCCTGCTGAATAGCTTCAGCACAAAACAAATGAGTGCTGTAAAAATGGCCAACCCTGTAGCAACACCAAACAGTGTTGGAACATCCGTTGTCAGGATCACCAAGTCTGAAAATAAGTGTCAATACATTTAGACAGCCGGAAAACCATGACTGATAAATCTAGGGTAAGGAAGTGTTTTTGTTAAACCAAACTCATTATAACAGATATGCCTAAAAGAAAGTGGCTGGGCCATTTGAAATAATCATAACATGAATACCAACTGTCCTTACTCTTACAAATATGTACATTCCTGGCGAGTTCATATAGTAAAGTTTTGTAAAGTAACTCACCATTTCCCATAAGTACAAAGTTATATCTGGGAGTAGTAGCTTACCTAGTTTTTTTTTTTAAAAAACACAATCACCTATTGACTTTCCTTCTATTTGGCCGAATAATTTAAAATTTGTTGAGAGCAGGAAATAATTTTTTAAATATTCACTGCAGCACTATGTGGCTGCCCCCACTCCCCCCCCCCCCCCCCCAATTGCGTCACTGCCTCCAGATGCATTCATCAGTCTCTAAGAATTCAGAACTCACTTTCTCACTGGTGACCTCAAAAAAACATAGGCTTCTGAAGTGCACACTCAATGCCATAACTCCTGTCATGTGCAGTATATCCAACCTAACTACCACTCAAAAAGCAGGTTAATGAAAGTTCTCACTCGACGTTCATGTTCAATCTGTGGTATGTTATGCTATGTCTCGTAAATATGGAATCATAGTTCCCTTTCTCAGTTTATATTAGTTAGGTTTGATTCTACTAATTTAGTTCAGCTCAACGAAAACTGATGCATACAATGCCATGCCACCAGGTGACTCGGTCTCCCTGCACTTTTATTCAACCTTCGTGTCAGTCATAACGATTAATAATCAAGATAAAAAATGTTGTACGTGTTATCATGGGTTAGACTATTCGTACCATGAGTAATGGCACTCATTTCTTTAATTATTCTTATTTTCACTTAGCAGTTTAGGAACAGTCATGTTAAAAAGAGAAAACAACTGTAATTCTACTCAAAACAAAACTACAAGATAAATTTTAAAATGAAACGTTATCTGTAATTTTGTACAGTGCCCACAGACTACTTGCTTGTTTTCATAAATACTGCAGCTTGAAGCAGTGTGGCATAAATGAATTATTTTAAATCACAAATTTCCTCAGAACAGTATGAGGAGTGGACGACTTCATTTTTACACTTAATGTTGTATATCGCTTATCGTTGGTCCTAAACCATGATTTCTTTAATGCACTCAACATTTCACGAATCCTGTTCACCTCACGTTTCAATTGCAATGGTCAGGTACCACTGCTGCACTCTATTTGGTAGAATAGTCAATCAGTACATTGCTACAGTATTACAAACACTGGAAATTTTACTATTGTAGAAATTAACTCCTAATAAATTATACATGAAAATATTTACCTCCATGAAACAGAATATAGATGAAATTATAACACATTTCAGAGACAGTAAAGAAAATTGGATTACAATATTGACAACAAAATGTAATGTGATATTATGAATTTCAAAAAACCACAATCATTTATTGAATTTCCTTTCATTATATTCAATAATTTAAATTGTGTTGGGTGCAAAAAATCAAATTCTTTTTTAAATATTAATTTTTCCACCCATTTTGCCCCCCCACGAGCTGTACCACTACTTGGGAATTACATTCCTAAACAACCAAAAAGTGACCAAAAATAAATTATAAATCAGCAATCTTCAACACATGATCTTCCATATTGAAGCATTTATCATGTTTATCCAAAAGCACTTATAGCCAGCTGTATGTTTGCTGCCGCTCCAGGCAAACAAATCTCCGTCCCTCACCAATTATTTTGTCTTAGTTTTTACCCATACTTGTCGGAACTTTGCATTAACTTTTTTTTTGGACTGCTCAAAATATAGAAAAATAAAATAAAAAAAAATTTGCCATTAGTGAAACAAACAAATTTCCAACTGGTATACTCATTTAATGCTGCGCCTGTAAATGTGCCGCCCCAGGCATGGGCTTGCCTTGCTGGTGCCTAGAGCCAGCTCTGGAAGCATCCTACATATCAATATAGAAAATAATCTTCCAGATCTCGTTACAACAGTATCACTACAATGTAAACTAATTTGCTGCCTCATAAGTCTGTTCTGAGTTACCAAATACATGGTGATAATTCAGTGATGTGGGGATAGAATTTTGCGCATAACATACCAGAATCTTCTCATCATGTTTCCAGTATTGGATCAGTAGAATGTTAGTGGCAATTAAAGTAGTTCATATCGAGATAAGTCAAGCTCTCTTCTGTCCAAAAGAAATTACTAATTTCGTCTGGATTTAACAGTTACTGGTACTGTTCATTATTCATCCTAATTTCCATTGAACTCAAACTGATAACAAAATGCACTTACAATGTCATTTTCTCTGTCTGGAAAGGATGTTTACCATCTCTTCCATTTACTTTACCTCAAGAGGCATTAAAATTCAAAAGTCAGGAACATATAACATGACAGTATTTGGCACAGTTGTGAGAAGCAACAGAACAACCTGGAAATGAATATGTTGGTCCTGAAAGGATTAAAAAAAACTGACTATAAGCTTATGAACTGTGTGTGAATTTAGCCGTGAGAACTATCTTTGTTGTGAATATTAGTTAAGTAATAGCAAGAAGAAAGATACATGTCATAGTGCACTAGAAACATGATCCAATATCTTTGATCAAAAATTTACCAATAAATATATATGTTGTGAGGAGAATTTACATAATGACTGATCTTGGTGTTTGTTCTTCAGGAAAGAAACACCTTTGACACTAGCCATAGAATTTGTTTAGCAGGATGTACAGTTATTATGTCATCATATTCTGTGGTAAATCAGTATGTCTGTATTTTCTACTCTTTTGTACACTACACAGAATAAAAAAACAGACATAATTTTTTATACAGTAGTTCTAAAATTGTAACAAATATAAATTCTGAATCAAAATAAAAGGCAGAGTCATTCCCTAGAAAGACCCAAAAAAATCTAATTTTCAGTAAAGATAATGTGTGCCAGAACTGAACTTCAAGCTGGGACTACATGGATTTTCTAAATAACAAACTAACTCTATGGAGCAGAAATCTTCCAGAGAAGCTAACATTTGCTCAAGTAGTTAAGAAGTTGCATACCTTTTAAAGCTTGAGATTCATTATCATGCTTACAACAAACCGCCACCAAAATCTTATCCTGAGCCAGTTGAATCCAGCACACACCCTCATACTATTTATTTATGATCCAATTTAATATTATCCTCCCACCTATGCCTGGATCCTTTGGGTGCCTTCTTCCATTCAGGTGGTTTATATACATTTCCCATCTGTCACAAACATACTAAATAACCTATCCACCCCATCCTCTGAATTTTTCCACCCTAATATTATTAGGTAAACAATACAAAGTCAAAGAACTCATCATGCAATTTCCCTCTTAAGAAAAATACAGAAGATAATCTCTACCTTCAGAACAGAACACCTTCTTTGTAGGTCTCTGAAGTGCAACAGTATGGTAACCAGGTTTGCACTGGCAGATGGCATTGTGGTTGATTTGTACACATATGGCATGCTGGTCAGTAAATGCACATGCCTGCCGGTATAAACACTGGTCACCCAGACGCACAGCTGTAAACAAATAAAGAAACCATAAATGAATGAATTTGATGCACTGATGGATGGCTGGATGAGTGACCAGAGTGTTTGATATATTGTACCTCAACTGCACAGGATAAGTAAACTGATGTAATATGAAACATAATTCACAAACCTGTATTTATGCCTTACAAGAAATGCATACAAATATTGTTCAGGAATAATATTAAGAGGAAGGGTTAAAATCACATTCCTTATATATTATTTTGTGACTGAAGCTTCATTAGTTCATAATGCACTGATTTCATCAATGTGAATACTGTATTTGAACTTGGGAGTGATAATATATAAAGTGTATAACAACAGGTGACTGATTTGGTAAATTATTAGCTAAGTTCAGGAAAACATTTCTCCCATCAAAACACAAAGAGGAGGTACAGAGATGTAATCAAAATTTTCTGTGCTGTGTTGTTGTTGTTGTCATATAGCCTAAGTAAAATATTAAAACGAAAGTAAATGTTAAAATGTTGCCACTATTGTTATAAAAAGTGCAAGGAAAAACGATCTTTTAAAAAATAATTAAAAAGAAATGTTTAAAACAGTGAGACAAGGAGTCAACTGTAAAGGTTTTTAGTTGTATATGTCTTACATTAAAATTACCTGTTACTTGTTTAACTATGTTATAGAGATTGCACTGTACAGAAAGTCAATCCATGATCTTTTAAAAACACTGTAGTTCCTATGGATGTTATCTGTGGGTAAGTGATTTATCACGTAGTCATGATCACTGGTAATGCATAAGTACACATGTGGCAAAATGCAGAACTTACTAATGTTATTGCAGGTGGTATACACAGCTACCACACCAACGTTTACTAAATACGAAATTAAAACTTATGAGTTTGGAGGAAATCTTATTATGGGGTCTTGAATTCCTGCTTAATGAGAGATATTTAGAAAATGTAATTTTTAATTTCATTCTTCTTTTTGTAAATTATAAATAAAAGAACAGCAGCTGCACAGAAACTATACAGTATTTAGCCATCAGTTTGACGGTATAACTAATGAACAATTTATGCTGGGCACGTGAAATTTTGTATAACAATACAGCATAACTGAGACCACATTTCTGTACCACATCATCAGAATCCAACTAAATACACAGATTAGTTTATACACATCTTATTATTTACATAAGTGTATGTTATTTTTGCCTGTTGGGTATTTACAATCTTAATGTTTTGCACTGTATATATATAATATACCCTTATATTTTTCTCCCTGATGATGGCTTAGTAGAAGCCGAAACATGTTGGAGATGTGGTAATGTAAATAATAAGATATGTAAAACTAATCAGCGAATACACTTGGACTCTAACAAATAATAACACAATACACGGGCAACACAAAATGTTAAGATCTGTACCATACATTTCTAATACCAGTATATTAATCGCTGCAAACGTGGTAACAGAGAACATATTTGATGTTATATCAAAGAAAGTTAAGGATTATGGTAAACTGCACACAATGTAACTTAAGTACAGAAATGCATCATTAACATTTATAAATATTTTCAGTTTCAGCTAGCTTTTCTATGTAATTACACAATTCAAATGAGAGGAGGCATCTACGCTCTATTCAGAACTTGTATTTTATGGCAACACTCACGTTTGGCACATCCTTTTTTGGCCCCAAGTTTGACTGGATACTTCTTCTCACACTCGCAGTGCCTAGTGTCCTGGTCACAGAAAACATGTGGCAGATCCGGATCACAGGTGAGGTCACATGGCGCGCCCAGGAATGAACCCAACTCTGTAAAACAAATTTTTCATTTTTCATTCTTTTTCTGGTTTTCGCTTAAATTAAACTGTATTGGAATTGCTTATTTATTATAACAATTCTACAACAAAGAATATGTCGTTGCTACTGTGATCGTGAAGCCTCGATAATGAGGACGGATTTACGAGCGTTTAAAAACGAATTTACATGTAATGAAAAACAATTACTGAGGTTAAAGCACCTGTTTTTCATGACACAAATAGACAGTCATTCGTTCAATTAAAGAAACATTCAATCTTATGTCAGCTTCAACATAAAATTTAAAACATTTTTTGTATAAATTGAAATCAGAGCTCAAAATCAAGATTCCCACATGTACGGGGGCGAGAAAGGAATAAATTTTTGACTTCTTGTTTTATCCACTTCCCATACTAGTTTATCAAGTGCGCAGAAAGCAATCAAAAGATAGCTTCATAAATTTTGTTTTCAAATCACAGTCAGTATAACTGTCCATGGGGCTTTCTTGTTAAATTTGTGTTAGATTTGAAACTGGAAAATTCACATCATATCGTTGGTGCATACAGTTATTAGAACAGACGGTTTCAGGAAAACATTGTAGTGTGAGCCCTTCCAAATTCATCCATAAAAATTTCGTTTGTCTAGAAGTATTCCTGCGGTGTCGCAGAAAAATCCCATAAGCCTCCTCCCGAGCACGTAAATCCAAATTTTATTTATCATAGAATATATTTGGCCTCTTATATTAAAATGTTCGAATTGAACTCCTAGATATAATTTGTTCTAGTAGCAAAATAAGAGAATCGGTCAACAAATAAATGTACATGGCGTATCATTTCGTAACTAGAGATTTGGAATTCGTCGCAGAGCGATTATCAACCGCTTCCAGCGCTGAAGCAAAATCTTGGCGGCCACAAATTGAGAGATGATTGCGAGATGGGAACAGCAGTGACACGATATTTGGTGAAAAAGACACGAACTTCTATCAACAGAGAACAGGAAAGCTCGTCCAGCGATATGATAAATGCTTCAGCTGTAGGAGCGACTGAGTGGGAAAGTAGTGACATGTCACTGCAACTGAATGTGAAAAGTTCTTATTAAAATCAAAATAAAAAATGCAAAATGTATACAAAGTAAACTTATTTTCTGTACGAACCTTTCGTGTTATAGAGATACACGATTTTTAGCCCAAACATTACTATCAAGGGCAAAAAACAGTTCAAAATGGTAATTGTTAAAAATGTGGGCTTTGCATCACGTTAACTCAGAGCTGTTCGTAAGGACGTTACCGGGGATAGCTACCTAACTTTTGTGTGAATTAGTGTGCCGTGTTTGCTGCAATCTGACTGCATAGTAAGGAAAACAATTTCACATTTAATAGTACAGCTTGAACGAAATTAATAACTTTCACTGATTCGCCTAATACAAATCGTAACTTACAATCAGATGTCATTCTTTTATCTGTGAGAGTAGCTTAATTTTGCATCACGTGTTACGACATTTACGTGAAATGCTACTCCACTCTTATTCCTTATAACTGATGTTGCTATGTACGCTAAAATTCCTGTACACTACACAATACATACAATTTTAAGTGAATAAGAACACTAATTGTCCTGTACTTCCAGTTGGCAATTAGCAAAAAATATATAAAGTAAAATAAACCTTCAGAAAATCAGCTGCGTCTACTGTTTCGTAGTTGCGAGGAACAGAAAATGCTCTTATCAACACAATCCATAAGTTCTGACAGAAAGCTGTCTGCCATTTCTTCTATGTAAAGTGGTACGCTGTCCATTTTTAGAGGATTTTCATCAAGCCTGCACTTCACTATATTTTGTGATACGAGGAAAGATATATTTTTGGCTACAGTGTGGGGGAAATTCTTATTACCTTGAAAATCAATAGACAGTATATCCTACTGTTTGGACCAATATTAGGCTTCCGTTTTAAACATCGGAAGTTTTCCTACAGATGGCGCCGTCAGGGCCGGACTTTAGGGGCAGGCCAACTGGGCAGCTGCCCGGGGCGCTAAGACATCACTCGATAATCGGAAATATGGCGCCACTAAACTCAGGTTTTAACATGCGAAAGAATTCCACCGAAAATTATCAGCAATTTGGGAACGCGCTCTCTCTCAAGAAGGTTCGCCAGCTCTGTCCTAGGCCGACAAAGTGTAAAAGATATCGGTTTTAAAGGACACCAAGTTATTAGCCTGGCCGGGGCGACCACACATCACGGGCAGCCCTCTGTGCCGTGGAAGTACACGAGGAACTGAGCAGGCAGAGCGGGCGGCATCACCGGTTGCTATGTAGCAGCGATGACGTCCGAGCTACGACGAGCAGTCCCGTGACGAAAAGATTTCCGGTACAATAGATATTTTTGCACGATAAATGGCGAGACATAAAGAAAAAATAGCAAATAAGAAAACAATAATTTGTACCAATACTACAGAATTGAAAAACCGAGGCAAATTTTTACATGAATTAAAATGGGAGTGGAGAAACCAAGTTGAAAAGACGGTGCACGGTTTAGAGGAGCGGGGGAGAAAATAATCAGAAATACTTCTTTGTATAGACCTATAACAATTTAAATGAAATTAGAACCTCTCAAAACAGAATAAATTGTATAACTTAAATTTTAGTCATTCGTAAGAAATATAGTGCATATGCCCTGGCAAGAATCTTGTGTTACCAGTCACTACTAAAAAAATGTATTTGAAAACTTAACACATAAATTTGATTTGCTTTAATTTAATTACGCTGTCAAATACACAATCCATGAAAGGTTTTGTAGATTCTGTGAACATGTTTCGCTTTAACCTGTTGTACAGATTAGGTATTTAAATATTAAATTATTCACAAAAGTAGAAAGAAATGCCAGCAACTGTAATACTTCCGTAGTACTAAAAATATATGCAACGTAACACTGGGCTTTATGAATTCAGCTCGAAATTTCTTGTTTCTTGTCCCAAGAGATTACAAAGCAGTAAATGTGCTTGCAAGGAAACTGGACTGCGCAAGACTCGGGCACCAGGTCGCCGTGGCGACTAAATTTTGTACGGTGGCCCACAGTACTCGTGGATCCTCAGTGTGATACTTGCTTCATGTCACCCTACCTGCTCCTAGAATTTTGAGGTGGATCCTAGAATTTTAAAAATTTGTGCACCCCTACAAGGATCTATAGAAAGTGTAAGTTAATCAGTTGCTTTTCCATATTTGGTTGCCAAACCAGTCAGTACTGCCGACTCTACCCCTCAGTGATTGGGGAAAAACTGAATTTAATTACTGCCACATCGTACCAGATGATTGAATTCCGCCATTTTCATTTGCACTAGCCACGCAAGGCATGTCATTCACTGAACAGAAATTTTAAAACGCCAAGCACGTAGCGTGTTACTGACACACTAACGTACTTTGCGGCTGTTCTTAAATTAGACGTGTGTTCTCCATCCCTGAATAAGCCGTACACCTAAGTCACGTGTACTGCTTACTGCACCATAAATTTGATAGCCAACTTCAAACAGTAATGCGCCGTGCAACCTAAGGACCAATAATTATTAATCTGTTTGCAGTAGAACGTAAGTAGTATATGTCTTTATTTATCAGTTTATGAAGTGCGTCATTTCGTGCAAATAATTAGGACCGAGCAGGTTGCTGTAGAAGCAGTGACCTAGAATTAAGGTATATTGTAGGCCTATTTGGTGGTCACCAGAATTAATTGATTTCATGAATTTCTTGTTATTGTGCAGAGAACATCAAATGCTTTACGACTAATGGCATCAATTAAGTATTGTCATGCGGCATGTCAAGTGTTGCATTGCGCCCTTTTTAGGCAAGTTCGCATAAGTCGCGAAAAGCACATATTTGCTTCGTCAGGCCCGTCTGTCTGCCTACCTGCCTGCATGTCTGTCCGCCTGTCCGCGTGTATCAGCGCGGCTCCCACTGGACAGATTTCCGTGAAATTTGACGTTGGGGAGTTTTATGAAAATCTGTCAAGAAGTTCCAAATTTTGTTAAAATCGGGCAACAGTATCGGGCACTTCACGTGAAAATCTAAATACTTTATCTTGTTGCCGGCGACTGAGGAGGTATGAACATTACACGAACGCGCCACGATGTTACGTTTTACCTACACTGCCTTTCTTGTTCATAAACATAATAGTCCCTCATATTAATTTTCGAGTGTGGTAATTGTCTAACTTGGCAGTGCAACCATATAAGTAGTTAACCTGGAAGTTGCCTCGTAAAAATAATATCCTATCCTAGCAAGCATGCTGTCGTCATCACTTGCCCTTTTAACGTACAGGGAAGTTCGGATTGTTAACTTAATATGAAAGACGCCTTGTGCCTCGGCGCGTGTGTTTCAACGTTCGAAATGTCCCGGAGGCAATCGTGTATAATCAGTCTTCAGCACATTATATCAACTGTTGTGCAACATTCAGTGTGTACACACTCCATTCATATTTTGGACGGTTTCGCCCATCTTTACAACATTGCCCCAAACGTGGACCTACTATCTGTTGATCATTTGAAGTTCTATATGTACATCTTGCTTGTACAATAACAGCTTTATCCCCCTAATCATCTTCTATTAAAATTTTGTATATTCAAACTCGTTTAATTCGTCTCAACTAACTAACTCCATGGAGCACAGTCCTTCCTGAGAAGCTATCAGGTCCTCAGCTAGTCCAGAAATTCCCCGCATTTTGTGGAACCCGAAGGTTCATTACCGCATTCATAAGCGCCCGCGTTTAATTCTTATTTTGTATAATTTATTTCAAGACACCACTTTTTCATATTTTTGGTTAATTCTTATCCTGACTATTGTGTCTTTTCATAAAGCTTTCTTATATCTGACGTTACGGAACCTTTGAATACTGATGTTCATCTAAATAATGTACTAACTTATAAATTCAGTTCATACTTCACAGAGAACACAGTCCGCATACTTTAGAAAGACCAGTCACATAATGATTTTTAGGGAATCAATTGCTGTTTATTGTGCGAATCAAACAAAAGACACAAATACCCCTCATATTGTGTGTATGACACGTACGCCAGTATGGGTCATACACACAATATGGGGGTATGAAGTACTTCTGTGCGTAATCTCTATTTCATGTCTGCGATGTGGAACAACAGTTTGCGATAATTATATGCAGTCGTCTGTGGTACATTTAGCCTTAAGTATGCAGTACGTTCTCGTGTGGGATTGTACAGTGTTTGGCTTAAATATGTAGAAGAGAAAAACAAATTATCGCATCGTCGTCATGTTTACATTTTCTGAATTACAAGCCATACCTCATATCATGTATTTAGCGAAGCTCACGATCTATTCCCATATTAAACGCCAAATGCCTAACTGCAGTGTTTTATCAATTATTTACCGAAACGAGGTCTTCCAAAAAGGGCGCACATCAACCTATTATTTTTCTTGTCATTCAGTCCTTGGTTCTATATTTCAGCCTATTCAACACCCTTTAAAGTTTCGACAATTCAAATAAACTTCAACTCGAACTAATCCTTTCATGAATCCAATTTTTGTCCTTTCAGTCCTTGACAGTGAAAGTTATACACTACAGTTTTGGTACACATTTTTGCATTCGGTAGAGCCAGACATTTCACATGAGGTAATATCTTTACCTATTTTGCTTAACTTAAAATTTAACCCAACATTCCACTGGACAGAAACCCTGTGGGTCGACTATGATCCCATGGACCGATTTTGATTATTTTTGGTATGACATATCTCATAATCACCTCAAAACTACTGCCAAAATTTAAACTTTCTCTCTATATTTTCGAGTGAATTATGGCCGTCACAGGCAGACACAAACAAACACAGACATAATATAACATAACATAACATAAAAAACAAACATATTCTCTTGTTACATAGACACGTGCGCATATGTGCGTTTCACTGTATATTACTGGCACGGGAATGAAAGTAATGGGTTGGTTATTGATGCTTAGACAATGAAGATTACTTCCGTGCTTGAAATAAAAATAACTTAATGGATAAAGTGTGGACTGAATAAAGCAATCGAGTTTAGAGACAGAACAAGTACAACACTGAAAACATGAAAACAAAACGTACGAGAGTGAGGAAATCCGCTGAAAACGAGAATTAAATATGAACGGAAGGCACATTATAAGAGAAGGAAGGCGGTGTATGACAGGGTTACACATTGCAAAAACGGGGCACGGGAAGAAGGGGATCAGGGAAAATGCGCGAGAGAATTCAGTGTGATGATATGGTTGCCATAGTAACCGTTGTTATGAGAAAGTGGAACGTACTCGGAGCTCAACCTGTCTTGCACATTTATTGATTTTCCGAACCTTCACTTCCCACTTCTCAAAAATTATCTCTTGTTTATACTTGAAACTCACGTCACATCACTTAATGTGATTTGGAATATCAGCGATTATAGCAGGGACAAGATATCTTTTAGTTACGGTTTGACATAGAAGGTATGTAGTTTATTCAGTGTTTACTTCTATAGAACTCATTACACCGAGTTCATTTCTTCAGATAGTGGTAAATCTACAGCATTAGGTGGATGAAGCCTGTTTCTAAACCCTGAATTGCAGTGTCTGTGTGCTTTCCTTGCCTCTCTTGTACCTGGACGACCCGTATAATACCCTGTTGCAATGTTGTTGCCATTAAAAGCAATAGTCTATTCTTAACTTCAGGTGGACAATTTGTTGGTGCCGTAATACACTTCCAATTACAGGTCCTAACCTATAAAAGCCGGATGCTTGAAACCCCAAGCGCTCGTTTAACGAGCAGTTTCTTGTTCCCAACAGATGGCGTTGCGTTGCGTTGATTGAAGCACAAAATTGACCACTACTACACTGTTAGAAGTTCCGAAAGGAAATTTCAAAGAATTTTATTAATTAAACACACGATTCAATTATTTTTGTTATTCTTATTCATATGATGTGTAGGCAAAACTTTCTACACTTTGTGGTTATGAATGTGGATTCTGTTTTGGTAGTAAGACTTTTGTTATGTTTAGGCCCAAAACGCAGTACTGCAACTCATCATCATTAAGTTCTTCTCCTCTAACCAGCCACCCCCATGGAGCAGACTGGTTGCAAACCTAACAATCTCTTGTATGGTCAAGATATTTCTTGCCTTTTATGGCACCCGCAGTTTAATTACCATGTTCGCAGAAGTACGATACTGGTTCCTATCCTGAGCCAGACGAATCCAGCCTACAATCTAACACCTTAGTCGGAGGATCATCCCTTGTCGGCTGTCAACATCACCATCAATTGTAAATTGATGGTGACGGTGAGTTCCTACAAAAAAAACCGGGAAATTTCTTGAACATTCGAAAAAGTATTAGGTTTATTAATGATTTTGTTGACTTTTTCCATCGTCTAACTTATCTAAAATAATTTAATAAACGCAACACTAGGTTTCAGGGCCAGGATCGACACCTTCTTCAGGCTTGCTTCTAAGACATAATATTATCACATAATTACAAACGCTGTTATATAACACAAACTAAAGTCCAACCAGTGAAAGAAACAAGTTCCAAAACGCAGACGTAATTTGTCCACTGACTTAACTTTAGTTTTTTCAAAAGAACAGTGTTTATAATTGTGTGACATGTTTTAGAAGCAAGCCTGAAATGGGTGCCGATCCTACCCCCAAGACGTAGTGTCGTATTTACTAAGCTCAATTTAATGCGTTAAACGATTGAAAGAGTCCACATATTTAATGGGTATAATTCTGAAATAATGCCGTCAAAATTTAAGGAATAAAATATTAGCTTCTCAGAAAGGATTGTGGTCCTTGGAATCAGTAATAATTTTAAAGCTCCTCACAACTATATTTTCTACTATCACCTGTTACTTCCTTCCTCTTAAATCATCGTTTCCTCCTCGGAATAGTTTTTTTGACGTGTTCACAAGGAAAAGTTGCAAAAACGCCCCTCTTCGCTTCGCCTTATCTATCCGTCCGCGTGTAACAATTCGAGAAACGCTGATAGAATTTTCATGAAATTTGAATTTTACGAAACTTTTCCAATTTTCATCAAAATCCGAGAAAAACAACGATCTTTTTGCTGCAGACCTACATGTGTTTCTGGAGTGAAACTCTCTGAAGTACAGTTTTCATTATATGATGCAGCGTAAGTTATTGTTTAGGCTGGCTCGCTTTTGCAAGTGTATTCGCGTTATAAATTGAAAAATCCTTACTTATATGAGCAAAAAATGATTCGAAAAAGAGGTGTTGGAAACAACAATTCAAGCCCAATAACTTGTTCCTGTTAAGAATTGTGGTTTTGGAGATAATCAATAAAATGAGAGCGAATACTTTACAATTATTATACCACGCTTATAGTTCCTAAATTTTCTCCTATTAAATCAGAAAAGTATTGGACCAGATATCGTGTATCAGTCGTAAAACAGCCAAATAATTTTAGAAGATTCTTTTTTCAGTTAATGCGCTATTCTTTCCCTTTAATATAAGCGCCCTCTACTGAAATACGAATTTCTTATCGAGCAGGTGGATACTGACGTCATAAGTCTGAAAGTGACGCACGACTGACGCAGTAAAACCCTTGCTTACAGCGTCATTGCAGAATCTTTATTATTTGCATCCCGTTGTGTTATATGATGAAGTATTTAAATAGAAGTACACCGCATCACAGTTACCACGCAAGCACAATACACAAAACTAAAACCTCATTACGTTCTAGAATAAACCTGAAAATGACCTATACAGGTCGGAACGTGTCCTAAAAGATCATATACTATTATATTTTCCCAATGACTCAACAGCCCCTTGGGGGCCTAAGCCGCCTCATTGTTCGACGCTTCACGATCACACTCAGACACGCCACATTCGGTAGGACTCCTCTGGACGAGGGATCAGCTCGTCGCATAGACCTGTACCTGATAACACACAACACTCACAAGAGACAGACGTCCATGCCCCCCGGCAGGATTCGAACCCACAATCCCAGTAAGCGAGCGGCACCAGACCCACGCCTTAGACCGCACGGCCACTGGGATCGGCATATACTATTATAGTTATTATATTTACATATAACGATAGAAAATATTGTTGTGCAGATAAGGAAATCTATACTTCTATGTAAGTACCTCATCACTGAAGAAGTTTCACATTCCATGTGTCTACTTCAAAACCTATGTTTAATACCATAAACACGTATTTTCAATACTGTGTTAAGTCTGACCACCAAATGCAAAAGAAACAGTACGATGTGATTTTGAAGTATTTGGTTTTAGTATTAACTGCTGAAATCAAGAATTCCTACGATGTTTTGGATGCCGTCTGCGACTTATCTTTCAGTGAAACGAGAACATGCCTGTTTTACTGACACCGTTATATGTCTGCGTAATCATCATCTGTGAACTGTGTAATATCCCTCGATCGCACACGACATTTTGCACGAACAATCAAACACAGATTTTGTTTTCTCCGCGGCGACTGAACGCAAACTACCTGCCGGCTGGTGGGTGTGTACACATGACACGGCTGATTGCAGGATCTCGGCACTCATGAGGATGTCGTATTGGAACGGGCGGTGATTACATAAAGATGAGATTTCGGTCCATGTTAATATAACACTTTGCATTCAAAACCAATCAATGAATTGACACCTGAAGCTTGGCAGACTGTTGTGGGACATCTTCATATCGCGTAGGTACTTTGTGATCTGCCTCAGTGCCGAATTTCACATGCCTACCTCCAGTGGTTTATTAGCGGTTGCCATCAAACCGAATGGTAAAGAACACATTTGCACGGCCACCATATGGTTACTTTACGTTACACAAAAACATAACTGTAACGTATGTCGCATATTTTCAATTATCTGTTATTCCACATCTTTTCGAAACCTGGAACAAAGTAGCGCCACTGTATTTCCCGCCTCAAGAATTCGCGTGTCCGCCATGTTCTTATTGATTGCAGGAAATTCAAAGAGCAGACTTGTGATATCTTACAGCGGCATTTCCTGCATATGAAAAAGTTTAAATAAAGAGACATCCACATACATACACACACACATTCACATAAAGAGCACGGTGGTCTAAAGAGCTTATTTCTTTCCTTTTTAGGAAGGAATGCAATTATGACTTGGGTAGTCGGCAAGCATCGACCTTCAAATGGGCTCGTGCCGTGACTTCGATCGAAATTTACTCTACTTTTTTACTCTGTAGAAGTAAACGTAATAGTCCTACGTCGTGCACTGAGCAGAAACTGAAAATAGGTTTCTTGGTACATTCAGCCTAATAAATCGACAGCATTTCCTACATCAGAACACGCGAAAGTGACATAATCACTACAAAATTGTTTCGTAGGAGGGTTCGAGAAATTGTATATTACCATGAACGGGTTTCACGGAACCAAAAACGTTGGGAAATGCTACTTTACAGGTAAACCAGTTACGGTCGCCTAGCAACTAGACCAGTGACAAGAAAATTGGAGAAACAGGAGAGAGAGAGGGAAATGTTTCGTTTAACAGCGTTGTCATTTGCTAAGAATATATCACGTCGGTGGTAGATGAACGAAATGTGATTACGGAGGAAGGATGGAATGATAATGAGAGAGGTAAAGTGAAGTGCTACGAGAAAAACCTGTTCCAGTGTCACTCTGTCCATCTAAAATCCCATACGGACTGGCCTGTAATCGAACCCGGATCTCTGCAATGAGGCGCTGGAGACTAACTGCTTGGACCATGGCACGGCCGAAGAAAATTAATTTTATTTAGTTATATAACACGTTTTCATATACTTAATTACTGAACACCTTACATCAGATGTGTTGTTTTTAAGAGGTAGAAATAGCTATGTTCAATAAACACCAACTAATGCACATAAACTTTTTTCACAATAGTTTATTCTTAGAATTCCCCTATACGTATTTCGGTGGTTTAAACCACCATCTTCAGGGGGTCGTAAAGATTATTTTGCATAGACCTTACAGTTATTACATATGTGGTTATATTCGTATATGTAGAATATGAGTGGTCTAATATTGTCCACTTCGTACAGTATTGTAAAATAAGTCACTATAAAATGGAGTAAAAGTTGCTAAAATGATTACATAATTTGTAGTCAGCAAGAAAATAGAAATAGCCTATGAATTTTTAAGGGCGTTTGTTGGGATACTGGTCTGGGGTCTGTGTTAACATATACATGCTGCATCCGCTGGTCTGTTACATTGTCTGGAGTTCTCTAAGATATGAGGGTTCTGACCCGTGACCCGGAGACGAGTTCAGAGCATGGATCAATATGGCAGCTACTGTGTTCGTACCGGTGTTAAGGCTTCTTATTTGTACGCGATTTGTTTAGGAGACGCTGCCTCTATGTAGGCTATACTGTATAGCGCTGACGGTAGATGAATGAATACTCGTATGAACACGGAGCATTCGTGGAATGATAACCGACCGGGGGGGGGGGGGGGGGGACCAAAGTATTCGGAGAAAATCGGGCTCACCACTTTGTCCACCACGCTAGAAAGGCAGTTCTGTGCCCTGTCACCTTCAAAGCCGCAGGTGGCCAAAGAGAATGAAAGTGGTCGAGAATTAGACTCTGCAGCTTGCACACAGGGTCGCAAATGTTCCTGATCCCTAGCACAATTAGGCCGTCATCTATGGGTAAGGTGGAAACTGTACAGTCTGCCATAACCAATCTTCACGTAACGGCAAACACGTATTATTTTTCAGCACGGTCATTCGTTGGACATTTATCTAACTCGCATCTCGTCCACGCTCTGGTTCCGTAAACCCTTATTATAAACTTTTTATGCTGGCCACAGAGAAAAATTTATCGAACTTTTCTGACGTGTCTGTCCCTTGTACGTACAGTATCTGCTAACACATTCCGCTCTCTCTCTCCCCTATAATAGATCCATAGTTAATGGTCCGTTATTATACCACTATTATTAAATTTACTATACGCCTACCGTATTTCGTAGTTTCGATGAATCGTTGAAGGAGTAGGGGCGATGTAGTGACTAAACCATGGTTGGGAAACCGAGGAGTCGAGGTTCTAAAAATGCAGGTTTTTCAGTCAACACAACTTTACTTTAGTAAAACGTTGTGTTTATTTCGTTATAAATGCAAAGGGAATGAATCATATTAAGAATCGAGGTTCGGTTGCCGACAAGGGTAAAGGTAAAGTAAAGGTAAAGTTCTCCCTAGAACAGGCCACGAAGGCCCAGAGGGGGAGTAGAGGTATAGCTCTACTCTTTCTTTAACCTCGGCACTAGATGGGGGTGGGTGGTCAACTCCACGCCCCGGCCGCTTTACCCCCGGGAAAGAGACCCGGTACCCATTGTATAGGAGGCTGGGTGGGCCCGAGGGCCGGTATGGACGGCTGCGAAAAACCTCGCCCCCATCGGGATTCGATCCCCGGACCGTCCAGCCCGTAGCGAGTCGCTATACCGACTGAGCTGTCCCGGCCCTGCCGACAAGGGTAAGAGATTTATATACCTTCAATACGTCCAGAGTGGCTCTGGGGCCCACCAAGTCTTCTACTCAGTGGGTGCTAGGGGCGCTTTCTACGGGAATAAAGGGGGGGGGGGCATGAAGGTGACCACTCGCCTGCATCTAGCACCGAGGTTAAGAATGGTTGGAGCTATACCTCCACTCACCCATATGCCTTCATAGCCCGCACAGGGATAAATGTACATTGACCTTTTATGAATAATTAAAATTCCTAAGTATTAATATATCTTTAACATTCAGTCTGCCCACTTGTAACAGGATAAAAAATACAATTTAGGATAAAGCACTGCTTCAAAATTTAACATGGTGACAAAAAGTACCACAAAATTCAGCATGTAGCGACTAACGAGACGAAAATTGGGTTAACATTATTTTCTGAAGTTGGACACGTATCAGTGAAACCATGAGTATACAATACTGATAGGTCCCACTGCACAGTGAAGGCTATCCAACAAGAAACCAGGGAGGTCTAACAGATAAATTACGTTTCCTTATCGCTATCCGCATATTCTCCATCTCATTAGAAGTGCCACAGTCCGCCGGTAGAGACTCAAATGCAGATTAACACAGGTGGTTCGTAGAACTTTCTGGACACTGCGGGCAATATGTAGAGGAAAGAACGAAAAAACTGTAGGATGACGGAAACAACTGCATGAAAAAAAACTGAACACATATTACTAGGATGATTACGTAAAGGAAGAATATCTTATAGGGACACGTAGCAAACATGGGAAAAATTTATTTTAAAAAAATTAGTTGGAAAACCTGTAGTGACGTCACACTTCAAAAATTTATGCAAATATAGGAGGGTGATAATTAGAAAATATAATAAAATAGAGGGTTTGGGGGTGTGAAATGGACTCAACTGGCTCAAAACAGGGTCCTGTGGCAAGCCACCTGGACACTGTAATGAACCTTCTGAATTCTATAGGTAGCAGGAAGTAGATTTCCTGAGCAGTTGTGCGATCAAAAGATTCTAAAAACAGACCCTGATCCATGGAAATAGTCAGCTGGCTCCTAAAAACTATTTTGAATTGCTGGCAAATGATAATCTAGACCAACTTCGTACCGTATGCTGCTCTAAAACATTAATCTAGAAGTCGTCAGGAAACATTACTGTATGACACTGATGCATCTAACATACTCTGCATCAGTGCCAACAGCCTACTTAAGGGTAATAACGAGAGTGCCTTTAAACACAATTTAGGAACCTAGTGAAATTACCTGTATGGGTGAGTGACTTGCTTGAATGATTGATTGATTGAGTGAATGAAGACAGTGAGACGGGAAGAGTGCAATGTGAACTGCTGAAGAACTGAAAGCAGTAGGCCTAAGGTACGCAAAGGTGCGGCGTACTGGCACATTATTGACGGTGAGGCATTACATGAATATTACAAAACTGGCACGTTATTGACGGTGAGGCATTACATGAATATTACAGAACTGGCACGTTATTGACGGTGAGGCATTACATGAATATTACAGAACTGGCACGTTATTGACGGTGAGGCATTACATGAATATTACAGAACTGGCACGTTATTGACGGTGAGGCATTACATGAATATTACAGAACTGGCACGTTATCGACGGTGAGGCATTACATGAATATTACAGAACTGGCACGTTATTGACGGTGAGGCATTACATGAATATTACAGAACTGGCACGTTATTGACGGTGAGGCATTACATGAATATTACAGAACTGGCACGTTATTGACGGTGAGGCATTACATGAATATTACAGAACTGGCACGTTATTGACGGTGAGGCATTACATGAATATTACAGAACTGGCACGTTATCGACGGTGAGGCATTACATGAATATTACAGAACTGGCACGTTATTGACGGTGAGGCATTACATGAATATTACAGAACTGGCACGTTATTGACGGTGAGGCATTACATGAATATTACAGAACTGGCACGTTATTGACGGTGAGGCATTACATGAATATTACAGAACTGGCACGTTATTGACGGTGAGGCATTACATGAATATTACAGAACTGGCACGTTATTGACGGTGAGGCATTACATGAATATTACAGAACTGGCACGTTATCGACGGTGAGGCATTACATGAATATTACAGAACTGGCACGTTATTGACGGTGAGGCATTACATGAATATTACAGAACTCGGAGGAAAAGATAGATTTTATCTGCTGTTTTCATTCCACAATATTTTCACAATACGAAATAGGAATATCAGTATTTTTTCTTATCTTTAATAGGCAGGCAAGAGACGTTTTCGATATTACCTGCTCTCAAGGGTGAATACCGGCACTTTATTAAAAAACAATGTACGTATAAACGTAACATTGAGGCATTTTCGCGTAACGATTGTTGCCGTGGAAAAGCAATAAGTATTATATATTCTGAGTGTGTGTAGTCTTAGTTATCCTGCATGAAATGCGTATGCGACGTGTAATATTATCATCTGTGGCCTTTCTGGCTCTACCTTCAAGGGTCAAGATGGGACCGATAGGTTGTCCCGAAACGTCGGTAAAGAACTACCACTCAAAGGTGCATAATATCGCAGAAGAGTGCAGATCTCATGATTTCCGATGTTACTTCAAACAAAACTGGAGTTTTATGACCTCTGAAACTGTGGACAAACTGGTCCGTCCGAGATGAAATGTGCTGGTTTGTTGTTTATATAAAGACGTTAACAGTATGTATATCTAGCATTGGTAATTGCAGTAGAATTGTGCATTAAACGGATGGTTGCATAAGAGATCTTTTAACCTTTATTATGGTTATGGTTTTATGGTATAACATTATTGCCTCACAATTAAAATCTTGTCGTTAGTATCCTTAATTTTTCATCTTCTCATGTGGTTACTGCTCGAACATATCGCAGTTTCTTTGTAGTGAGCAAGATGGCAATTGGTGTGCTTCGTGAAGTAGCACACACTTTACCAAGGCTTTTTTTTTTACTGTCAAAATATCGTAGGTTTCACAACGCACGCGTAAACGAAATTTCACCTACGTCCATCAGAAAAGTAGGTCGTTCCTGTGCCGATTTTGACGAAACATGTAAGTGTTCAACAGAATTACATACAGATCTATTGTACTAAATTTCATCCAAATCGGACAGCAAATGTGGAAATTAAGGATGGAAATTAATTGACTCCCGTAAATAAAGTACGGCTTTCACTGTGCCAATTTTTACGAAACTTTCAATTACCGAATACATATTTACGGAAATTTCTTATACAGAATTTTATCCAAATCGGACAAGTGTAGCAAATAGGGAAAAACATAATTTACGCCGTTAGGAGAAGCATGGCGTGCACTGTATTGATTTTCACGAAACTCACAATTGTTTGAAACCTTTCAAAGATCTCCTTCTGATAAATTGCAGCGAGTTAACGCTCGAGATGGGCGCATAAACGCATGTACGTCTTCATACTAAGTGTCCGCTACTTCTGTCCAAGTTTGCCGAAAGTCGGGGTATTTCGATCAGATTTAGCACAGTTCCAAAATATTTAATTTCATGATAATCCGTCCAGTAAAAACAGCACAAGTAATACTACTCAAGATTGAATAATATTACTTGCATTGCTGTACGTTACAGCTTTTTGTAAATCTTATACAGCGTGATTATAGCTTAGGCAATAGCCGAAACATGTTGCGGTTGGTTCTTATACGTTGTGTTCGACGGATACTTATTGGTTTTTACATAAGTAGCACAACGGGATGAGTCACGCTAAAAGGAAATCCGTTCAGCCCTCTCCGAGATTTTTATCATGCATAAGAAGAACGGAAGGACGGACGAATGGAACATTTTTAATAGGCAATCTACTGGAATACGAATGTACGTAAAATCTGTAATTTTGTTTTATTGTCTCCTTATATATCTGCCACTACATAATAATCTTATTGCCTGACAGTTTATTGAAAAACGCTTTACGAACTGCGGAAGTTGTTTGGTGTCCACTGAGAAGTTATTTTCTTATTATGACTGATGAACTGAGCAAGATGCAGAAGGAATTGGCAGTCGCCCTTCCTCAGGTATTAGTCCTGCACGTGCTGGATTGACTGAGTAAAACCGTGGGGAGACTGTTAGAATAGTCACTGTGCTGGTCGAGTCTCGAAGCCACGATCCCACAGACATACATTGCAGTGCTGATAATTTATGTTAGAAATCATATCCGAATCTCCTGCAACTGCGATAGACCTTTAGGCCCATGACTTTCGATGCTGTGATTGACGATGTAGTCGGGGTGGATGTTGGAAAAGGGGCGTGGAGAAGGGTAATTACCATGACTGCAGTAGCCCTGGATCGATCTGGTACCGTAGGATGGGTTGAGTACAATGTAGGGCAAACGCGTTCGTACAGAATTGCTACCGTAGTTACCCCTTCTGCTCACGAAATAAATTTCCAGAGAGGTTTCTCTGCGCAAGCTTCGACAGCAAGTCAGTAAACCCTGTGCAGTGTTCAGATTAGATTATGTTTGTCGGAAGTAGCTACGCACACGTTTGCATACGGACTGCGTGTTCGCTTCTGCACACCACACTGATTGGTTTCGTACACGTAGTTAGGCCTAAATGGAATGACGAACAAGACGCAGGAATATTTTCGAGATAAAGATAGTCGCTCAGCTTCTCAAGAAATCCCACGCCACTTATAAAACCCGACAGTCATTGTCATGTCCATAAGAACAAACCACTTATCAGTGCTCTTAATCAGATGAATCCAGTTCACAACACACAAACTCTTTATCAGAGCTACCTCAATATTTATATCCACAGGAATGAAGATCAATATTCTGCATGCATTTTTCATCTCGATCATGCGTGCTATATGCCCCACCCATCTCATCTTCCTTAATTTGGTCACCCTAACAACAGACTATTTAACTTTTTTTTTCCCCCTGTGGCGCAACAGTCCTACTCGGGCCTAGGCCTCCTAATTATTGAGGTTTCGATATCACACTCAGACACACCACGATCGGTATGACTCCGCTGGACGAAAGATCGGCCAGTCGCAGAGACCTCTATCTGACAACACACAACGTTCAAAAGCGACAGATTCCCATGCCCCCGGCGGGATTCGAACCCGCAATCCCAGTAAGCGACAGGCCGCAGACCCACGCCTTAGATCGCGCGGCGACCGGGATCGGAACGCAACGATTAATACAAATCATAAAATTCTTTACTGCATAATTTTCTCCGCCTTCCTGTTAACTTTGTCTCTCAGTGTCTTGAGATGCAAGCATATATTCTTTTCAGAAACCTGTTCTCTGATATCTGCAGTCCAAGTTCCTTTGCTACAGCGACAGTGCTACCGACATTCCACGACCAAACTCCGGACGTTCCTCCTAACACCGAAAATAAAGTTCCAAACACTTCACGGCGCAATAAAATGTCTTACGACTTATATCTTACGCAGACAAATGTACACTGTTTTATGTTATTTAACACAATTTTTATTAAATGCTGCCCAACATGTTTCTAGCCTATATAAGGTTCATCTTCAGGGGCTCTTTCGTTGAAATTACAACAGCTATATTATTGGTATATAAAATTCTTAAAATGCCGTTAGATGTGCCTGGTTATTGATATCTGAAAACAATATTAAAACGTCCCTAAGTTAAAACATTTAAGATAAAATTACAATTAAAATTCTGTTTGGTAGAACGGTTGTTGATCGTACATACCTGTAACAGTCATTCTGCTTTCACTATAGATTTGTTGGAGGCCTACTGACTGTACAAAGATTAGGGTGGGAGTTTATATAGGTCAAAGTCACGTGAAGTACATCTAACGGCATTTTAAGAGTTTTATATACCAATAATATAGCTGCTGTAATTTCAACGAAAGAGCCCCTGAAGATGAGCCTTATATAGGCTAGAAACATGTTGGGCAGCATTTAATAAAAATTGTGTTAAATAACACAAAACAATGTACATTTGTCTGCATAAGATATATATAATTAAAAATGTAAGGTACAAGTAACGTAAAGTCTTACGACTTCTTTGCGTCATTTACTGATCTGCATCATTTCATTGATCTATTTTTCTGTTTGGTCTGCTAGGACTAAAAATTACGTAACGCACATTTCCTCCGATTATGCGCTTCGGGGGGGGGGGGGGGGTCATGTTCGTTTTGCCCACAATTTAAATTGTACAATATTAAACAGAATTCGTTCGAACTCACTACGGTGCACAAAGAGGGCATGACGTCAGAATAGTCGAATTTTGTTAATATGGAAGAATATGGAAGACAACTTTATAGTTATGGACCTTAGTTAATTTTTGCTTGTATCATTTGGTTCCTTTGACACACAATGGTTAAAATGGATATAGGGCAATTATAAGACTATTACTATGTGTAAATTTCATCCACCTCTGTCCGTTTTAAGAATCCCGTTACTTATATGAGTGCATATTATTGCGTGAAACATCTCTCTGAGCCCTGGACAGAATTTGATAAAACGCGACATAAAGAACATTATACACTACCTACTTGCCTTGGCATATAAGTATTTCATTTGCCTTAGCCCAATTCAGAGCTCACTATTCATAAAATGAATATGTATAGTCTGTCTCAATAAGCATTTATCTGGGAAAATTATTTATTTAATAGAATTACAGGGATCCATAAAATACACATACACATATTGAACAGTGTAACGCTTGTACATAACTTCACAGACTCCCAGAAAGCCAGAAGCACAATAACAATGACTGCACTAATCCATAACCCACATCAAAAATCGTAAAAGTGAAGTAAAACTTTCAGATTATTGCGGCGAATTTGGGTTGAGAGTTGAACATAGTACTTTCGTACTGATTACTTGTGGCTTATTAAAAAATGCTCTCAGTAAATGTTACTATAGGCTACAGCATCCGAACGACAGGATGAGGAAATATAATGAACTGGGAACGACGGCCTGATTTGAGGTCACTTCCGGGCATTTACCTGGAGGCAATCAATAGGAAATGCTGGCTCCCGGACCGAGATATTTGAGACAATTTCGATCTCTTAAAAGCTATTAAAATATACGTAAGCGGTTCAAAGGGCCTAATAAAACCAAAGGCACATTATATGAAGCAGTCTAAAACGAGCTAACAAGCTGTAAACTCGGCAGAGCTTCGTATACCCCTAAACATAAAACTGTTATACAGCTACGTATGTAAATAACTGCGATGCTCTTCACGAAATGGCACAACTGTTGATGCTTTATTAGGTTATAAAGACTGGGCCACACAAATGGAGTGTAATTATGGCTGTGCTCTTGAGAATCTGTGGGGTCACATGGCAGTGATATTGTCGGGCCACAGTGCAAGCCGTTTTGTGCGATGCGTGAAACAAACCATACGGATATACAGAATGCCAAAATAAGGCAAATATGTGCTCTTTGCACACGGAAATAAAACTTTTGAGATACTGAGATAACCCGCCTGTTTATCCCATT
Source organism: Reticulitermes speratus (assembly GCA_021186555.1). Lineage (NCBI taxonomy): Eukaryota > Metazoa > Arthropoda > Insecta > Blattodea > Rhinotermitidae > Reticulitermes > Reticulitermes speratus. The sequence continues at coordinate 39,724,121 of JAJKFL010000003.1, read as the reverse complement.
TATCATTATTTAGTCCAATTATTCAGAACCACAAATTTCGCGTATTACATTTGGAATTCAGTTATCATGCTTCAATTTTTCGATTAAGATTTCGTGCTTTACGTAATGAATTAAGATTTCGTGCTTTACGTAATGGATTAAGATTTCGTGCCTTACATTTCGGATTAAGATCTCGTGCTGTACATAACAGATTAAACTTTTGTGCTTTAAATAACAGATTAAAATTTCGTGCTTTACATTTTGATTTTAAGATTTCGTGCTTTACACAATGAATTAAGATTTTGTGCTTTACATTTTGGATTCAGATTTCGTGATACATTCCAAGGCACATAGAACACAAGAGTGGCGGAATATATGAGATATAAACGGTTACGAGGTTACACACAAATATGGCGATTCCAGCAAGAAAAATAATTAACTAGTAAAATCCTCTTTAAAGTTCAGCGTCAAAATTTGATAAATTCCATTCCCTGCTGATGTTTCTATACGTAACTCAACATCCAGACTTCAAGTGTCATCTCCGTTTTGCAACTGCTCACCGTCCGAAATCGAAGGGTGGACAGCTATCTGATGTTATCTAGGTAGACACCGCCTCCTGCACAGCCTGTATTCTTTCTGACATTTGAAGGTGCACCTATCTGGTTGCTGGTAGCTTCGGCCACTTTACAGTCTGGCTTTGTTAGACATGCAAATTATCAATACACGTGATTACAAACACAACCCATTATTATGCTTGACTAGCGCTATGACATTATCCTTCCTACTTGAATCCTGGTATAGACATAGGTTTCCCAACAAGCCATGAGATTACTTCTTACTAGATGACAAATACACAGGTCTACGAATGTTATATACGCAACTGTCTCCATTCTTAATCATCATTCTCAGTTTAAACCTTTAATTCATGCCATTGTATTTTAATACATTAATCGACGCACTAAGCCATTAATGAGCAACCTGCGGCCCGCTGACTTATGAGGCCCGCGACTGTTTTCGAACAGACTTAACGTATGCCCCTCCCCACCCCTATCACAACAATATTTAAGCCGTAACGGGATTCGTGCATATTGCATGGGCAAATATCGTATGTTAGAAACCTTACAGTGAGAGGAGTGAGGAAAATACAGAGCTTCAGCTTTAAATACGTTCTGATAACAATTAGCACATGCGTATTTCAATCATAATTTTACTCTGTACATGTCCTTACAAAATCAGTGACCAAGAAAGTGGCGAGATTCTCATTGACGTTTTCATTCTTCAAAATAGTGGAAGTTATAAACTGAAATTATAATTAATATATTAACTTACTGCAATAATACTAATAATTAGTAGTAATTATAGTCCTTTCATCGCTTAATACAAAATAAATTTTCCTTGAAAAAAAACCAGAAATTTTTCTTTCAATAAGTGGTTTGCGGCCCCCGCAGGGTTTTAAGGTTTTCACATAGCACTATTGCCATAAAATGTTCCTCTACACATATTACACCACCCTAATGCATGAATCTTTAACATTTTTACAGTAAAGCTGTCGGGTAAGGCACAACACCTGAACATTCAACCATTGGAGAACAAATGCCACAGTTTAATGTCAGTGTGGTTTGATATATTGAAGTTGGGATGTTCTATTGCCTGAACCGCTTCACAATAAAGACGGTATCGTTAAAGATTATTTGTGCTCACCTTTCACATACTTGTAACCCTTTACTAGCTAACGTAAGTAGTAGAACAAGCTGAGGGATCGAAATATCGGGCTATGAGAAATATGTACTGATATGGAGGTTAAGACATCAATGCATGCGTGATTTAAAGCTTCCACAGCGGTGTAAATGAGAAATTCGCTCTTCTGGGGTGTTACGCAACGTTGATCAACTCTGTGTAACATCCTAGAAGAGTGAAGATCACACCAATTCATATTATTCTTAAGTTCAAGTATTTCCTTTAGTGAAGTTACCCGTTAGCGACCCTATGTTGTGCCATGTTGTGGTGACAAGGCTTCCAGTTAACATGAATAACGCTCTACTATTATGATATATGTGACGTTGAGACTTACCAGTGGTATTAGTCTCCTCCTCCTCTTCTTCATTGACTGAGCCACGTTCATCGTCATCACGATAATAGTCCTGCTGGTCCGCCGTTTCGCGACGTTGCAGTAACAATTCTGGTTCCTCTAACTGCAACAATGGCTGTACGACCGCAGTACAGTAACAGCAACACATAAGTAAAAACATGAGAAATCGATTTAAATTATGGCGGCGGCCGCGAGGCGGCGGTCCAAACGCATGCACCACCAGCTGGTGACACATGAGGCAAGTCATCTCATTGTCGTTGTATTTATTCTCTGAGTAACGAGACATACGGTGGCGTTCTCATTGTTATCAACCTGTCTCATTATGAGTATCACTCCTTCACACTTCAGTCACTTATTAGATGAATGCCTGACCGAGACATCGTTCGTTGGAAATTCTTTAGAACACGCAACACTTCTCACTTTTAAGCACTTACTTTCCTGTTAACAGCAGAAAAAAACCTTTAGACATAAGATAAAAGCTAGCAGGCAACTCTCTTAGACAACTGTAACGCGCAAAAAGGTTTAATACATCCTTACTGCAGAGACGCTGAACAGTCCTTCTATACCGAGGTTTTAATTTGTGCTGAAATGTTGTTATGCGGCGTTCAATAATATTTTTAGAATAATATACTGTACTTTCTTCTGGAATAAACATTATAAAATTCAGTATTTTTCTCTTTATCTGAAAGGGCTTAAAAACTGCTACACATTAAAACAGTTTACACACTTTCAGAAAATTAGGGTTTCAATTCCAGGTACAAGCAAGAGATTTCTGTTCTCCAAAATGTCCACACGGGCTTCAAGGTCCAACCAGCCTCCTATTCGACAGATACCGGGGGTACAGCGGCCAGGGCCGCGGCGTGAATTTAACGACTCACCCCAAATAGCGTCGCAGTTAAGACCGAGTGCAGCAATACCTCTACTCCCCTTATATGCCTTCAAGGCTTTGACAAGGACAATGTTACGGCTACTTTTACGCACTGTCAGGCTGCTTCTCTGTTAGCAACGCTACTCTCTTAAAACCTAAAGGCATCCAGAGACGAAAATGGGTAATGTGAGTACCGCATTATACGCCACAAATATCTGTGCACAATATAGTCTTACTGAGGCAGTGAAATATTATTACGATATTCAAATGTGTATGTCAACATTTTCAATGGACTTGCTGTTTATTACACAAATCACATGGCGCTACTGTAGCAACATAATGCAATGCTATTATTAATTTATAATTAACAATATTAAGTAATAAACAAAAATTAAATTATTATTATTATTATTATTATTATTTGTTGCATCTCAATTACGTATTACCAAGGGCTGTGACTGCTAACACCAGGCATGAAGCACGTACGTAGGCTATTTTGTGATACATTATATCCAAATCTGTTAATAACCGAGAAAATAACATTTTAGTTCGTATCCGAAACAATGGCACAATGATAATCAGCTGACACAATAGCCATAATAACGAAACTTCATTATAACACAGTATCGCTCCTTGTAGTGCTGCTGTACAGCGAAAAAGGCAAGAAGCACATCGCTAAAACTACAGTTCAAAACAAAGTGCAGAATTTGTACTATCCTGAAACAGGAACTGGGGTTTAATTAGATTGTTACTTTCGCTTCGTACACAGTATTTTCTTCAAGCGGACATGGTTTCGAGACCGGTGATCATGTAGAATTTAAGACCGGCGCAACTGCTCTGAGATTTATTTTCCCTATTTAACCTCTGTTGCTTTCCACAGTTTTAGTAAATTGACACTAATTTCGACAACACAGTCTTCATTGGTGGCGTCAATAATAAATTGTCTATAACCATCCATAAACCTAATTTTAAAAATTGTGATAGAAATTTTATACAGACAGTATTTTAAATACTGTACTTCCTACTAGGAAAAAAATTCTCCTTTGCCCAGTATATCACCGTTTTATATTCGTAAGAATACGCATCACTATTAGATATGGTTGCGAAACTAACAAATGCGCATAAGTATATGAAAGTGTATTACAAACATAGTATACTTCCAAAACATGTAGGAGGTATCCTATGTTTGTAATGTACTTTCATACACTTTTGTGGATTTGTTGGTTTCGCTACCATATCTAATTGCTCAATGCACGGTTATAGGGCATTTAAAAAGCATCACTATATTAATTACCTGTTTAGTCTATGTATACACCTGTTCACATAACAATACAAACGTACTTTCCACTCAACAGCAACAATTACAGCACATTTCTTGTATTATTCCTGCTAGAAACTTAAAATAAAACACAATACAATTATTTCAGCACAGATTAAAACTCGGTTTATCGTACAGATGCTCGCGTGCAAGGCTGAATGGAATCTGCACCTTTAGACACTTAGCAATTGAAAATTATTAAATTTCTATGTCTGCAAAAAGATCGACTGTATAAAATTAGTACACAGAATTGTATTTTAAGAATCCTTAAAATGTGATTATACGCCGAATGATGAATGATGTTGTAGGCAATGTCGTACACGATCTCAATTTTACCCCGAAACTGCACGATTCCAGATGAGAACGGCTGTAACGACCCAACTGGAAGGACCCAGAGACCTCACGCGGCGCAAGCCCGAACCACTGCTCTCCTTCATCAGCATCATCATCGCTCGCTCTCGCTCCATTTCAAACCACGCCATATTGAAAGACGCAAATTCTCTTTAAGAACTGTATGTTCACAGAGTAAATATTACTGTTCACACAAAAATAGTAAGAATTACAAGAACCAGGGTAAACGAGTGTATACTATAAACTGTCCCTTGAAAACTGATTCAAAATTTACTTCACGGTGTGTCTTTCATTGAATTATGAGGAACCAAAAACTTACTAACCCAGTTTCCTTCCCTTCACAATTTTGAGAAGAAAACGCATATATATTTTCGCTCCGCCGAAAAAAAGTTTACGTTTTGAAACATTACTGATGGGTAAACGCAATCATAGTAACATTTTGTTGCTTTACGTAGAAATACCTGCCTTCAATGCCCTGTACGAACTACCCAGTCTACATGCTCCCTGAGTCGGACCAACCGAACTCTGGCCTCGCGCGGCAGAAAATTTGTGTACTATAAGAAACACCATGTTACGATGAAGTACACAACATTACTCGATTGCTTACCGTTTGTAAATCTGCTGGAAAATAACGGCTCAAATGCTTTAAGCAGGAAGACTGCGTGGTATTCTGCGCACTGTGTTTTACATGCGCCAGGTCCAAGTGGTAGGCCTGCACTACAATACGGAATGTACTGTACTAGTTTACAGTAGGGCCCCGCTCATAAGGCAGGTTAGGCGCCAGACCCCCGCCGTAAAGCGAAAATCGCCGAAAAGCGAAGCACACCCTTTTCTTTCGCTTGCCTGTGCATATAAAAGCCTAAAAACATGTTTACACTATCATTTGTTACGTGCGCAATAGCGCTAGACCTATAAAAACGATAAAGTAAAATGAATTAACACTACTATACAAACATTGCTTACCTTAAAATAGTTTCGTCCTGTGATTATGGTGATTGACGAATGCAAACTTAAAAATTGCATATTATTGGAGAACGTCTGAAGGAGAAAGTGGAGCTTCATCATCTGAGCCTTCTACGGATCTGATTCGTTTTGATGGTGGAGAGCGCCGTATGAGCGAAGCGCCGAAAAGCGGGGCCCTACTGTACTCGTACTTCACTACTGACCACAACGTTTGGTGGTCTTACGTGCCAGCCTGTTGTTTACGTAAAGTATAGCTGGTGTCGGTCAAACCACCTTCTAAACCACCAAACGTGTTTGAACTGTAGTTGTTGAGGAACTGGTAGTGCACTTCCAGACAGACACACTGATAAATATTTACTAAGAATAAGGACAGTTATCACGGCTACGCAAATGTCAAATATTGTTCCTATTTATAAAGAAAGCTAAATCCAACATCTTGATTTTCATTTACCAATTTAATGTACGGTACTTTATCAACTAGGCCCTACCTGTCTAGCATTTAACGCCATTAATGACGAAAATTCAACCATGGCTCCGTTTTGGCCACGGTTTACTGTTTTGAAAGACAATCCTTCCATCCCGACTGTTGAGCAGTCAGCAGAACAGGAACATGGCCTTTCCTCCTAAGAGTTTCTGCCCCGGTCTTTGTGCCACGGACGTCCAAGAACTCTGGAATATTGAACAAGAGCAAAGTTAGATATTCGTGATTCATTATCCGAAACTGAAGTTGAGGCCAGTGTTACAGCACAGTCGACTCTTTTTAAACTAAGCAAGCCAGGGTTACGAGTCCATGGCCCAAACAACATGCGACACTATCGGTACGGGAACTCAGTACCCAAAAAGCTACCCTACATGCCACATGCCCACGGTTTCTTGCAAGGTCACGTTTTCATTGCTGTCACACAGCCAGATTAATTAGTGTTATAACAAGCCCTGAAGCTTGATTCGTGAACATCCACTTACGACCAGGAATCAGCTTTCTTGAGTGTTGCCTCATTAGATTCTTCGGGCGAATGTCGTAGTCAGTGTGCGATATGCATACAAGGAAACGCAATAAACTGTCACAGTAGCGAAACATGTACGTATTGAGAGCTGACTGCACGTATCTTCCAAATCCATTTTTTGGGTTTTCAATACGTCGCCTTGATGGCCCTACCGCTGGATTTCGACGACGATCTGTGCCAGTTTGACCGAATGCATTCAAAACATCAGCCCCAATACTTAAGAATGACTATCTTTTCAGTAGGCCACAACTTTTTTTTTGATGGAGGGCCTCGCAGCAGATGCTACTGACGCACAGCAGCCTTGAACCCTATGAGGAAGATAAAGTTTTTTCTGCTTTTCCATTTTAATGGAGCACCGGTGGAATGAAATTGACAGGGGAAAACCGAAGTACTCGGACAAAAACCTGTCCCAGTGCAACTTTGGCCACCACAAATCCCACATGGACCGACCCGGGCCTCCGCGGTGACAGGCCGGCGACTAACCGCCTGAGCCCTAAGCCACAACTTACCTTATCCTCTTTCAGAATCCTACGATGACGCATTCCAAAGCGTCTCGTGTAGCCGTACCAGGACAAGGGCAATGACGTGGCCCGCCCTAGACTAGTTACGTCTTATCGAAACTCTTTCGACTTTCCTCCCTGCATGTACACACAGTCGGATTTACCCATTTTTATTTACTGATTCTTCTCTAAGAACAGCTAAAATAAATTGTGCTCGTCTCGTTTTTTGACGCGTCCGCAAAATTGAGAAAAGCGACGATTAGCTTCGTCTTGTCTGTCCGCATGGAAGACCTCGGAACAAACGGGACGGATATTCATTAAATATGATATTAGAGTATTTTTCGAAAACATGTTGAAAAAATTCAAGTTTGATTAAAGTCTGACAAGAATAACGGGCACATTACATGAATACGCAAGTACATTTATAATAAAATCTCGCTGAATTCTTCTTAGAATGAGAAATGTTTCAGCAAAGCCGTATAGAAAATTAAAACACACTCTTCATGATCAATTACTTTTTTTCCGAAAATCGTGCCGTTTATGAGATAATGTGGAAAAACATGGTAGAGCCAGAGAGGGCATACAGGACAACATAAAACGGAGCATACGCTTTGCATTCTGGATAACTAGGGCTACAGACACACTCTCAGAATATGAAATACGTCTTGCTTTTGCACGGCAACTACGGTTACGCGAACGTGCCTCAATGTTACGTTTTTACGTACATTGCGTGTCTTGACCTTAGTCGTCATTCGTACTTGACAGACTGGGGTAAGAGACAAAAGCCTTAATGACACGAGCCGTATAGGGCCTGGCTGGAGCAACTCGAGAAGTCACTACGTTGATGCTGCAATCTACGCTTATAATTGGATATACCTGGACAGTGAGCAAAATAGAGGTGAAACAGTGACTATGATTTTGTATGATTCAGTCTACATTTTTATATTAGCTGACAGGGACACACATAATTTGGGGCGGTAGCAGGAATTCCACAAACTGGTTTTAGGCGTTCTTTACGAATAAGAACTCTTATGTGGAGAGCCTTGTCTTCCAGTTTGCTATCCAAAAATACAAATATTAAGATACACAGAACTATAATTTTGCCTGTTTGTTTTGTATGGGTGTCAAAGTTGGTCTCTCACACTGAGGGAGGAACACAGACTGAGGGTGTTCGAGAATAGGGTGCTGAGGAGGATATTTGGGCCTAAGAGGGACGAGGTAACAGGGGAGTGGAGGAGACTACATAACGCGGAACTTAATGCCCTGTGCTCATCACCAATTATTATTCCGGTGATCAAATCAAAAAGGAATGACGTGGACGGGGCATGTAGCACGTATGGTGGAGGGGAGAGGTGCGTACACGATTTTGATGGGGAGACCTGAGGGAAGGAGACCATTTGGAAGACCCAGGCGTAGATGAGAGGATAATATTAAAATGGATCTTCAAGAAGTGGGACGGGGGGAGGGGCGTGGACTGGATTCATGTGGCTCAGGACAGTGACAGGTGGCGGGCTCTTGTGAATACGGTAATGAACCTTTGGGTTCCATAAAATGCGGGGAATTTCTTGACTAGCTGAAGACCTGTTAGCTTCTCAAGGACTCTGTTCCATGGAGTTAGTTATGAAGACAGCATGTCCATTCATGATCTAGTATCAGAGACTAAACCGTTTCAGTGATTTTCATATAATTCGCTATAGTGAATTACTTAGGACGTGAATAAAATTTGACCCGTGCTGCCTACATTTTTCGTCAGATTCGAATAAAATTCGGTATAATCTCCACTTAAAACCAGCGAGTTAATGGTAAGTTTCGTGAAAAATGAAATTTTCCCCGTAGTTTCTATGTTTTTAGTCCAATCTGCAATACCTTTCGTACAAGAGACGTCCACGAAGTGTATGAATTGGCTGCGACTATCGTGAAAAGCGGTGGGGTGAAAACCATACTTCGTTTGGTGGCGTAAAGGAATTTAAATTCACACTTCACACTTGCTCTCCGACTGGGGCAAAATTGATGTAATGTAACTGCACATAACGCTGCCGAGTACTGGCCAGTTTCGTGAAAACCGGCGCTGGGAACCGTACTTTTGTTCCGGGCAAACATGAAATTACATATTGGATGCGCGTGCTCCGTGATACCGTACGATATTTCGCGACAAATGCCTTAGTAAGGCAATGAATACATCATTCGCAATTTTGTTATTGTCGCTCCCAAATACTTGGACTTCGCCATTTCTTATAATAGTACTCTTCGTATCACGACCTTGTTCTGCATTCAGGTGACGAGGCATAAACGTCTCAGCTAGTTCAAGTTTTTTCACGTTTGCCTCTAGGCCAAGCAACGTACTAGGATCAGGGGTTTTGTTTTTATGGTGGCCAGTCTCCAGCACAACTGCGTCTCCCGATTCTCTCTGGCCTTGCTAATGGCGTATTCTAGAGCAAAAGTAAAAAGCAATAACGATAAAGCACACCCATGTTGCCAATGACGACGCGGGATTAGTCACACACTGCGGAATGAAAACTCTTGTACAAGGTACCTTATTTCCGCGGCCCAGCACTCTTGAAGCAGTTCGCATGATAACGTAGTCTTACGTATTTGACACTTTCAGTGTGTCTAACGATACAGCTCTGAATGAAAAGGCAGTGCATTAGACAGTTGTCGAAGCCGTCGCTGACTCATACGACAGACTTTCTGGCAGTTACCTGTCACGATGGCCTGCGTCCAGGCCCAAGATTTGAAACCGGACGTTCTGAATATGGACAGCTAATCATTCGACCGCGACATTCAGTCAAGACGTAAAACAGACACTATTCTAACGCAAGTGGCGGCCGCGTTTTTATACAAGATCTCTCCCAACAAAACCTATTTTATGTATAGACTGCAGTGCCAAGCACGGGTGGAGACGATTTCTCACAATTACGGATACTCCAGCATCCGGTCAGGCAGCGAGAGAGAGGCGTTTCATTTCACAAAGAAGGTAGATGCATTAAATACAATTATGGGGCACTGGAGAAATGAAAACAGACGGGGCAAAACCAAAATACTCGGAAAGAACCGTGCCAGCGCCACTGTGTTCACCACATATCACACACAAACTGGCCTCGGATATAGCCCAGGCCTCTGCAGTCAAGAGGCCAACTACTAACCACCTGATCCAAGACGCGATCCTTGTAATTCCATGCCAACTATAACATTCCTCGTTACTTCAATTAACTGCCCCACCTTATGGATAGTGTTACTGATTCATCAGTTCTCCATAAACGAGGTGATGAAACACATGGAAATGCCTGGAAGAGGAGTGCATATCATCAAATACGACCGATCTGTGCCTCACCAATATCAGCACTTTCTGGCAGTGAACTGCTTGTGTGTCCCATCACAGTAGTTCACAGTTCAAAGAGAATCACTATTTTCAGTAGTAAGTGGTAGCTACAAAAATTTCAAAAACAGTAGAACTGCTGGCTCATGTCCTATGCAACAATTTTTTATGGATCTACCTAATACATTTTCATAAAACATTCCCACAAAAGAATGACACAGTAATGCACACTCAAAAGGGTGGATGCGTACATAATGAAACTGAGAAATGAAGCAGAAATAATGATAATGAGAACACAAAATATGAAGTCAACTTTCGTTGAATTTCTTTATTGATTTTTTCTACAATATGTGTTTTAATATCACAGATACAGTGCTTCTAGTAATAAAGCACCATATTATATTCGGTGTTTGTTTTAACAGTAATGTTAAGTTTATAAAAGGTACGGAACAGAAATTAAAAACATAATAAAGCACTTGCTTGGAAGATGATGGCGAGTGACCAAAACTAATCTTCAAAATAACACCTTAGAAATCAAATTTTAGTACCAGATCTCCCAAATTATGCAAGAAGCCTGGAAGAAAAGAATTTCACAATGGAGTTCCAATGCATGGTATCATTCAAGATTATTATGAAGGATCAGAGTTCACATTTTGGACTGTTTCATACAAAATGACCCTCAACTCTCACTCTCGAACAAAAAGGTAAATCCTTATGAGTGACAGTAAAAACTGCCACATTCCAAAGTGAACATCTTTGAACATCATGTAGAAATACTATGATTTTAACTTCAAACATATGAGAAGATCTCACTCTCCTCCAAGAATCCAATCTAAGCTATCGAATGAACTGTTCCACTTCATCACACCATGATCCTGGAACCTCCAACCCCATACATCACATCAGAATTAGTTAAGATCATTACCATCATTCTTGAAACATGCTCGACTCAGGCTTTCAAAACACTCACAGCATAGTCCAGTGAGGTTCAAAGCATTAGGAATAACAGCTGTTTCAGCCATCTTAACATCATGGCTGTACCGATCATGTCAAGAATTGGTCTATTTTGATGGAATGTCTCGTCATATAACAATAACGCGACATGTTTACGAAGTGTACACACATAGTTTAACATTTCTCATAGAAATGCCTCAAAACTTGACTCACACCTTTCTACAACAAATAATTTTCAATCCACTTCTTCTGCAACATCTTCTAGGTCAATGGAATTTGTTGCACAAAGTATGAATTATGGAACTTTACAAACTGGAACGAAACTCGGTTAACTTTCTGCAAACTTCAGGCATTATGGCCGATGGTGCTCAGGTACAACTCGGCAGCTTTACATCACAACATTCATTTCTGGTCTTCAGCAGTCTCTTCTTTGTACTGCTTGCAATCATCACCTACACCTTGACCTGTACTATGAAAATACAGCTTCCATGATTTGCACAAAGGTGTTCACACTTTTACCATTCCTGATATGTCTCCTTTTGTTGTCTCAACAGTATAATTGGCATTTCAATCAGAAAGAAAACTCTTGGTAATCTCTACAGCAAACGAAATTTTCAAATTTGTACACAAAGCAATGTACACCCAGCACGTTCCACAAGGATAAGCTGTCAACACTGCTCCGTCATTCAACTCCGCTTTCTTTGATGAAAAACAAATTGTACACTCTTCCGTACACTGGAGTTTTTCACACTCGCTGCAATTTTTGCATAATACCATTTAGACACACACACCCCCACACATACCCACAAGGGCACGCACGCACATGCACACGTGCCTGTTTCACACAAACTTACATTTGTATCTGAAGAAAAAATGAAACTATTTGTAGTTTTTTACACACAACGTCACACAAATTCTTGTTCTAACATACTTGATGTCAATGTCCTTGAAGAATGAAAACACTATGTCTTAATAAGGAAATACATTCCCTCACTTGACTCAATTTAACATTAACTTGGGCCATATCAAAAGACTGAATGTTCTGGTTCCTCCAAAACATGTTTCATTAGACTAGACAGACTAAAACAAGGTAATTACGATACATATATACAACAAACATACAGAACACATTACAAAAGAAGTAACTGTAAAATTCGAGCCGTGAGTCTGTGTAGTTAAGTTCCTTCTCACGTGAAGTTCTCAAGTTAATTTATAATGTTTTTTGAACTATCAGAACTTTTGGTAAATGATACTTTAGAGTTTTTTTTATACTTTCTGAGTTCTAAAATTACCATGCTTAGTGCAATTTATCATGTAACTGATTACAAATTATGGTGACAATAAGAACATCTTACAGAGATGCTCTGGGAAATACAAAAAAAGAATTTGTGAAGACAGAGTGTTGTTAATTCACTACCAATTTTCAGAAAGCAACTTAAAAATATGTTCTGTATGATACAATTAGGATACAATCTTGCAGACAAGCACAGCAGAAAATAATACAACACCCACCAGATGGAGGAAGTTTCTACATATTTAATTCTAACAATAATAACGATGACCTAACTGCTGTTAATGAGGTATCATCATACAAGCCTTAGGTCATGCCTATGTCATTAATCACACCCACTTAACGCAACAATGACCATTTCAGGCAGCATGTTTCTCCTACCAATTTTCATACAAAGATCTTGGCACGGTTACTTCACGATAATTGCCACATTAAACCACATAAAGTTTGTAGAATGCAACTCTTCATGCTTGCACTGGACACATAGCCTATTCATTACAGGGTCCTTCACAGCCAACACATACTGTAACTTCACTAGCTGATGTTTCCCCCTTCAGAGTTTGAAAAGTAATACACCATCATGGCAAAATATGGGAAAACAATGCATTAGCCGCTATATAATCACCATTACAAAGAACAAGTGGGATGAGGGGGAAATGTATATTATAAGCCCTGAGTAGTTATACAGTGTGTTAATATTTACCACATTATTCACTTTAAAAAATCACAAAATACCGTATTTACGCACCTATAACAAGAAGACGTTTGGTTAACAACATTCATAATTTCAAGTGGCGCTAGGCCTCTGAATTCCGAACACATCCTGATCAGATGCAGAAAAACTTCACTGAAAATTATGTCAATGGCATTTAGATCCCCACAGGATAAAACACACACAATTTTAATTATGGACTAACAAAAACACTTTCTTTCTGAACTGTAAAACAATGAAACTCAAAAAAAAAATCACCACTTAGCAAATTGTAGCGACTTCCAGTGTTAAAATGTGGCTAGACACACACACACACATACACAGCGCACGTACATTCAGTGTACTTCTATTAGTACCTCTTACGTCTACCATTCCGAGTCGCAATCTCACTGATATAGGTAAATACGGTATTTTAAGTGTCCTCTGCTCACTTTAAACGTCCAGGTCTGAGACTGGTTGCAGCCCATGGGACAATCTGTATTACATACATGCACACGCACACACACACACACAAATCCCACAACTTCCCTTCACGACGACTTGTCAGACCAACACAGCTGTCGAACTGTTTTGAAAATACACCTGATGTAACACAAGACTGACCTAACATTCATGAGGAGGGAAGCTTTCAAATGCACCTGTTTCATCACTTTAAGAAAATTACTTCAGTGCTGTGTATGAAGTGATAAACAGAATGCTATTGTTGCCATTACTGACAGCAATCAAAAGGGAAGGTTCCAACTGCTTCAAACAATGTGGTCTTTGAAGCACCCATTCAGTACCCTATTTTGCAGCAATAGTGATTTCTTCACCAAACAAAATAAGAAATTAATAAATGAATATACAATGGTTGGCATTAATCATTTTTAACTGCAAGAATTTTACAAAAACCGATGCACATAATGATTTGCTTCAAAGGGATTCAAATACTGAATATCAGTTTCCAGTACTATTCAGTCTTTCTCTCCGGTCTTATTTACTACCCAACAAATCATGGAGGTTCTCTTGGTACAACAACAAAAAACAAAAAAAATAAGCCACCAGACTGATCTGCGCTCAAATGGCATAAAGCCCACCTTACCTAAAGAGACAGAGAATCCTCTACAATCTCAGTCTGGCACTTACATTTAATAGTTTTTGCAATAAAACCTTGAAACAATTGTGAGAAAATTATCATTAATAAATCAGGTACACACACTGGCAGAAGTTCATTTCCCGTTTCAGCCACTAGGAGATGCCACCACAACTACAGGCGCTGGAGTAGAAGTTGGTGAGGAAGCAACAACAAAGAGATCTGCCATCTTTTTACCTTCTAGGTTTGTGGTAGTAGAAGCTGCAGAATCCATTTTATTGGTGGTACTGGTTGTGATGTGGCTGTCCAACATATCTTTATCCTCCATTTTTAACAACTCATTGCTGTCGTATTTTTTTGTTAGGCTTTGAGCTTTGCGACGCTGGATTAACCGTGACTCACTTGGAGGAGAAAGACCAAACACAGCCATACCTTCACCAGCTCCATTATGTAAATGTGGCTCCAGGACTGTCAAGGGCTCAAGCAGTGATTGATCCTGGGTAGTTCCAAGCTCGAGGTTCATGCTGAAGTGTTGCAACACAACACGGTTCACAGCCATGGCACTTTCTGCAAACGCAGACAACTCACGAGCGCTATTGTTCCTGGGGGATAAAATCCGAACTCACTTGAAACTGTACGTTTTGCCAAACATATTAGTGCTGCTTAGTAACAACAGTTCTCACACTGTGACCACAAGCTAAATTCCACATTAACTGCTTTATGCAATGCAATTTTACGGTACTCTGACACTCTCTGACCAGCTGATTTAAATATGAAGTATGGCGATTTTGGTAGATTGGGTAGAAAAGGAGGAATTTCATTTTACCAATGTTAGTGTTAGGTGCAGCAAAGGTTTAAACTGCTTAACCCAACATACCAGAATCTCTTAGAATATCCAACATGGAAGTAGCAAGTAAGCTGCCCTAGACATGCAAGATGTGAGGTTCTCACAGCGGTGTTGCTGAAGATTCAAGTCTTCTGTCCCATACACCTTTTGTGGGGTTTTAGGTGACTAACATAACAATCCCCCTTTCTTCCCTTCAGGCACTCTGTTGTGCACATAACCTTTTGGTGTCAGAAAATGACTAATCGACGTGCAGCATGATTAAGAGAAGATTTATATTAATTCTTTGGCACCAGAATTCAATGTGGAATTTAATCTGTAAACCCTGGAAATTTAAGTACCCGGCATTACTTTGTGTGCTCTTGACGGTGTATAAATGATGCTGGACCATTTCATCTGCACACTGCGCATCGACTTAATCGACTTTTAGATCCCAAGTGTAACAATGCACTGTACTGAACTTATCGTACAGTTTAACAATACAGTGTGTTGAACATATCAAATATCGAAAACTTACAAAAGCTCCTTAGGTTTAGGAACAGAGAGTATTAACCACAACTGTCACTTTGTGCCTGTTACTGACACAAAGCTGGTATGGACTGGTACATGAACAATGAAATAATAGGCATTATCATTTAGATCCACTAGCAAGGACAGCATGATACCATGAGTCTGCTACAATGCAGGAACAAGTTTTAGTCTTCTCCCACCTACCAAGAACACTTTTCTCAGGTATGTCAACGCACTGCCCACTGGTCACACTGCTCTGACGATGTGTTAACAGACAAGAAACAACTTGTAACAGGACTGATATTTATAAACCCAAGCTACTGTCTGAACAGCAAACTAACACCACCAAACTGTGATTGGCTGGTGGCTTCTAACAACCGTGCTGTCACATCAAAAATGAAGGAAAATAGCCCCTGCTTCCTCCCTTCCAAAGACCAGATCACACAGTTTATTTTGTCACACTTGTGGTACGATAATCCTCCTCTGACAAACTCCTCTCCAAACTTCAAGAGTTAACTTACTGTACGGGTTGCAGCCTTTATATACAATGCCTTAAGAATCAACCCCACTGCCAGCTTTCTGTACCACTTCAAACATCATAATTTATTAGCTAAATATAATTTTTTCCAGATACAAAGTTCTCCTTGTAAGAAATCAGTTTTCTGAAATCCTGCCAAAACTTCCATAAAAAATACTACATTTTCCCATCTATATAAATATGAATATATATTTATACAGATCTTTAGTAGGACTTTTCCTGCTGTATAAGTTTACTTCCTTCAGATTGTTATACAAAATTTCCCACTTAACACATGTAAAAGGAAACTTTGTTTGCATGCAACCTACCAATTTTATTAATTGGTTTCGTGCTGTCTGGTATTTACTTTTAGATGTTCTTTATGAAATAAAAGGACACTACCTTACATGCAGACCCAGTCCATCTCTCTGCCCATATGTGACCTAGCCTCTCCTTACCATAAGAACTTAACCTGTTATGAAATGTACTGAAGAGCCTGACTTGAGCAGATCCTTTGAAAATGACATGAGCTACAGGTGTTGGGAGGATAACATTCAACTGCATCTTAAAGAAATAGGATGGGAGGGCATGGACTGGAATGATCTCATTCAGGATCGAGACAAGTGTTGAGCTCTTGTGAACATGATGATAAATCATCAAGTTCCTTTAAATTTGGAGAATTTCAGTTTAATTGGATGAGTGAAAAGCCTTTTCTACTTAAGGATGTAAATGAAATTTTACCCAATATTCTAAGTGTTTTGTACAATCTGGATAACAGTCAGTACAGAAGATTACCATGCAATGGCACTAAGCAATTCTGAGTGTGGCGAAGATCAGCACAGTAGAAGCAAAACTTTACTTGGGACAGCAGAAATGAATTCCTATCTGTACTTTCCGAAATTATTGTCTGATTTGAGTGCTATATTACGTTAACATCAATGATACAGATAGCTCGACAGTCTGTGGACGTAACTTGTGTAAACTGATCAAATTAAATTATCAATACTGAAACTTTTAAGAACCAACAAATGTTAAAGTGCAGTTTACTCGTTTAAATAATCTACTTTTAATAAGCACAACCCTCTATCCCAAGACTTGCAGCTAGTGCAAAGAGCTCAACTGAGATAAAACAAACTTAAGAAGGTATATTCCTATACAGTTTTGTTGGAGATGCATGTAGCAATGTATGTGGGTCTTCATGTACAGCATCACTTATGTTCAATCATCTTTGACCAAAACTGCAACAGCCTGACAATTTCCCACGAACGTCCCCAATATCAATTTCAACAAGATCAATCCAGTGGTTCTCAAGCTGCTGTGCATGTAAACACAAAAATTGACTTCAATAGGTGCTCTGCAAAGAAGTGAATGCACCTTTAAAAACAGGTGTAACACCATTTATTGACACATATTATGTGAAAGGAGGCACGTAAACAAAAATCCCCTACTCTGAAATGTAGTTTGTAGTGACAAGTAATGAAACCAATTCGCCGAACTAGAAAAATGACTTCAGATTACACAAGTTTTGCCCAACAAAAAAAACTGCTCAGTGTAATCCAAACCATCCAGAATCAATAAAATCCAATCAGACTTTCACTCTTTCATCAGAGGCAATGGCTGCTCAGTATTCAAGTATCATGCACAGGTCAGAGGTTACCATGTTTACAAATCGCATTTCTGTACAGAAATCAGCGATATAACAACCATCATAAAGCTTCCTGATATATTACAAACAATAATTCAAAATATAAAAGCCACTGTTGCAGCACCTGTGTTGCTCACACTAGAATTTTACAAGGCACTGTTTTATTAATGAATTCTGTTAACATTTATGAAGCCTATGTGGGAGACTGCATTCAGTTCAATGGTACAATGGGGTACATCACACTGCTTACAGTTATCTACATGACCTGACAGCCTACCTCCTAATGATGTGAGGGGTAACAAGAGGTCGTGCTGTAAGATTGGCACCAGATGAGTTTGGAGACATCCAGGGGTGAGTTAGCACACACTCTGCAGACAGACGGCGGCTTGCTTCCTTCACAAGCAATGAACGGATTAGATCCTTGGCTTCTTCCGAGACATCTGCCCATTCACGGTCAGGAAAATCGTAACAACCCTCTTGGATGCTTGTGAATAACAGGTCCTGTTGAAGCACGTAACATGTGAATGTTCTGAACTCTTCACTTACCACCACTGGTCTCAAATATCAGCATTCCAGCATGGTACAAAAATTAAATTGATATTATTAATCTTTTATACAGTAACAACCAACAACTTTAGAAAATACAATAACTGAGTGTGAAATTGAATTCTGATGTACATCAAAACAAAAGTTTATGAAGCATGATCGGGGACTGTGGTGAGCCGATCCAACTCACTTTGCCAACAGATAAAATGGTGACTTACGAAAAGCAAATTCAATGTGGGGTTTGATAAAATAAACTGAAAGAAAACATATTTACAAAACACTCAAAACAATAAAATATATAAGACTAAATATTGCCTCCCACGTGTTCTAGGCGCTGATACATCATTAATCACTTCCACCCTTAAATAAGCAATATCAAAAATCAGCATCAATACCAAAAATATGCCACCCAACAAGGTGCTGGATAAAGGCACTTACATACACCACTGTACAGAAGCATATGTTAAATTCAAGATAAAACTGGAAGAACTAACGTGTAAGACATTAGTATTACTGAAACACACGGCAGCGCTACGTCTTCGTATACATTACAGCACCACAAGGTAAGAAGCATTTACCACACAACACCCACCAGCTAATCACATTTTATATGTTACTGTATACTGTCAGCATGTTTATAAAACCATTACCAAATGAAATCTTTCCCACTATTTCAATACACTGTAACTACTGTTATTACCTGACATGCCTGACAATTTTCTCCTCTCTCCCAACCACAGTCAGACCCACAGTTCCCATAGAATGGTGGGTAGCCACACAGCAAGATATACATAATTACTCCCAGTGACCAGAGATCACACCGCTTATCATACGAGTTAGATTCACCAACAAAAGCCTCCACAACTTCAGGAGCCATAAACTCTGCACTTCCAACCTGAAATCGATAAGAGATTGAAACATTACTGCTGCACATCTTGGCTCAGCAGCTGTTATCCTGAATTTACTTGTGGTTTGCCTCAGTCCCTACAGGTTAACACTGTGACAGCATCTTAAACTAGGCTGACTACGGTCTTTGTTATGATTCAAATTTGCCACAAACAGTCATCCAAAGATCTGACACTATGTAATGTATGCAATGGAAATGCACTATTAAATACAAAACAATTAAGACTGAATGAATGGAGTGAATGAACTGATGCATCGACCGACCAAGAGGTTTGACAAATTAATGTATCAATGCCCTTTCATGCTGTTTTCAATTCATCATTTAAAATCAAACAATCACATGAGACTACACTGGTGAAAAATGTAGTTAAGAATCAAGAGCAAATGCATATGGCTATAAATGCATACATTATATACAGATCTCAACTCTGTGTATCAGGGCTTAAAATCCTTGCCAACCTTCCCTGCACTCTGAAACTGATATGTAAATGATCTCAAATCTTATATCTGATGTACTTCTATAGTTTGTTCAGCATCATTTATTTCCACATCAATAAATTACTCCTTAGATGCCAGTGGTAAGTTGAAGACCTTAGTACTGTGTAACACCAAGGCTTTGCACAGTTAACTTACTGGTGTGAGCAGCTGCGGTGTTGAGAGGGGGGAAGAAGCCAGATTTGGGTTGAACTTAATCCCTGAACTCAGGTCAAAGTCACAAATTTTCACTGGACTCAGTTTGTCAGGGTAAACACAAAGAATATTCTCTGGCTTCAAATCCCTGTGAGCAATACCTGAAAGAGTAGAAAAAAAAAACACACAGATTAAAAAAAAAAGTAAGAGGATAGATCAAGCAGTTTCATGTGATAAGTTCACAAGTATGATTTATTGCTCAAATTCCAATTCTTCAGTATGTCCAGTATGAATACTGTAACATAACAACATCAATTCATTTTATCCAGAAATTTACCAGTTTCGTGCATACTTTTAGCCAGTGGGTCTTCAAAACCACCATGGGAAGCCATAAAACATAGCCTTAACCTGATAACTCACCCCTGACATGCAGAAACTGTAGTGCACTAGCAAGATCCCGTATAATCTGACTTGCTTCCCTCTCAGTGAAGTGGATTTGTTCCTGGAGGCGGGCGAGGAGGGGACCACCATTCACTTTCTCAAACACCAGATAGAACCTACAATGAAAATGAACACTCGGAACGTAAGGCTGTACTGTTCTTGTTCCTCTAATAATATTTCAGCTACCACACCACATGAAGCTGTTGCAATATTACTCTCTCCAACATGCCATACCTAAAAAGCTGTGACAGACAGACAGACAGACAGAGGGAGAGGGGGGGGGGTCACTCGGCAGTTTCAGGAGGCCCATTTTATCAACCACTACCCAGAACGAAAGAACGTATGTAAACTCACGGAGTTTCAGTAACTCTCCACATATGCTACTTTCGTGGCATACCAAATGTCCAGCCAGTAACTAATTCCAGCATGTACACAATATGCGACTTCCTGCCAGTTGTGTTTAGTCTCCGCATTTCCATGGCAGTGTGGCAGAGGACTCAATTCTTCTGCCAGATTAAGTGGCATCATATTCCAGAACAATGGAGTTCTTTATTCAAGTAATTTTAAAAATCAACAGTGATACATAATACAATGTGTGGAGAAAATAGAGTATATTCATATTAATTAAAAAACAAAGTACTGGAAACAGGGATTTCAAATCACATTCAGACTCTTAATGCGTTACTCGGTCTTGGATACGACACATTCCGACAACACTTAGGTCTATGTGTCATAACACATTTTGATGTTCTCCATTACATCTGTGGCACTGAGGAGGCAACTGAAAGGACAGAGGGTACGAAAGTTACATTTTTAAGTTATATTTTTAATGTGCGTATGAAGAACTGTATTCCACTTCAGAAAACACCTATTGCAAGGCATGAATCAGGTAAATCCAAATGTGATTCTTTCCTCACAGCTACCTATTGTCATCAGAGACTATTAACCCTTCGGTGTCAAAGACAACTTTAGTCGATATGCAGTGTGAAGCTGAGAAAACAAATGTCACCTGAAGTCATTGGCCAATAACATGAAAAGTCATGAGTGGCCTTTTAAGTCCTGGGCCTTTTGCAGAGTACAGTGGGCACTTAATTCTGTCACCAAGGGATTAATACACCTTCATTAGACTACACTAAACACAGAGTGAAACTCAAGTCACCAAGCATCACACACAAATACAGACAACCATACTGTACCTTTCTTCATCTTCAAAGAACTCTAGGAGCTGAATGATATTGGGATGACCCTGACAATAATGAAAAGTCTCCACTTCCTTGAACACTCGGCTACGACTGTGGCGTGGAATTTTGTCGATCATTTTCACAGCATATTCCAAGTCTGTCCAGATATTAACACAGGTCTGGACAGATGCATATGCCCCTTCTCCAAGCACCTCACCAGTCAACTTATACAGTTCTGAAACAAATAAGGCAACATAAATTAAGGTCAGCAATTGATGTAAGGTGTCCATTATTTGTCACCTTCAGGCAAAATTTATTAAACCTTATCCATGAACATTTCAAAATTACCGTAAGTAAACTACAGATGTCCTGCCATTTCCTTGTAGGCTAGTAACATTCATAGGAGACCACTTTCATGTATTCATAGACTCGAATCCAAAGGCACACAAAGAAAAAAAGAAAGAAAGAAAAAAAAAAAAAATGGCAATCATATAGTCCAATTAAAGTTCCTATACTTTCAAAATATACTCTTTTAATGATTTGGTAAACAACAGTGTACTGACAGTACATTACAAACAGATATTCTTCAGTAGGTTCCAGTGACTGGGGATATTACGCTGCATAAGCGGGTAAGATCTGACTACCCTTTAGCACAGCATAATATCCCAGAAAAATGGAATCTTCAGCTACATTGCTATGAAAACAAACTTGCACAGTCACTCTTCACTTACAACAAAACCAGATTATACAAACCCTGTCTACTACAAAATCAGGTACTTGCTTTTCCAAGACAGCAACTTGTGTTAGTTTTTGTCAGGAGAACATCTATCAACACATCCCCAACATTTGAAACACAGGTTCCAAATGTACTGATGTTGCATAGTTACCATGAAATTAAATTATAGTAGTACCTCAATGTTTCATTACCCATGTACCTCAATAAATCTAGTACTTACAGTACATAAATTACAAGTTGCATTATCAGACAGTTAAGGCTACTATAAAGTTGTATAATCACAAGCTTAAGGTTACTGTGGCCGAATGTCACAATGACCTTGAATATAGGAGGGACAGACAGAGACAACAGTACATATGATGGAAAGAAAGCAACTTCCAAACACCAGCCAGCATTTCAACCTTCCACCTCTTCCTAGTATAAAGACACTCCTGTGAGTATACTAGACCTCTGTACCATGCACCTTACACTCATACAGTAAGGCATGGCCAGTAGTTCTCAAATTGATGTGGCTTCAAACCAAAGTCTTTGCAGCTGAACTGTTATTTATTATTCATGACTGGTTACTATACAAATTCCATTCAATCCTACAATGATAGAGGATTATGAAACATCTTTACTTTGCATTAAGAACACACAGGAGATACATGTCAATAGTTCTGGCCAAAGACAAGGAAGTTCATGACCCTCTACTGTCATCAGTCCTTGAAGTTACTTTAAATCTGCCAATGCTTGATACTGTCCTGGGTGTTTGGTGTCACTCCGTATTTTATCCACTGCTGGTGCATGTTTTGGAAATTTATTCCACAAATGCAGGGAGATTAGCTTGGCCATGCAGGCATTGAAGGGGTGCTGCATGAAGAGCATGGCCAGCACAAGAGATGTGTGCGCCTTGGGAAGGCTAATAATTTGGAGCCCCTTAAAACTGATATTCTTTTAACTTTTCCGGCAGAGAACAGGGCTGGAGAACCTTTTTGAGGGCGCATGCCCAAACTGCAGGTACTTTTCAGAGAAATTGTTACGCCTGTGGAAACCTATGTTTACTAGCACCATATTCCTGATTTTTCTAGCGATGCCTTAGCACCCCTTTATAGGTTGGCACCCCGGGCAGCTGCCCTTAGTCTGGCCCTGATGATCAGCGATGTCCTGGAGGAGGATCCAATGGATAGGGGTAGTCACCAGGGGTATATCTTCCTAACTGATAAACACGTATCTGAAATCACTATGAGGTAAACAATGGAATCTGGAATTCACAATAACCCATCGCTGGTTATGCTGTGTGCCTGGCCACAAAATGCCAGTGTACCAACATCACAGAGACAGTGGGTCCTTCGAGCCAAAGACTTCTTTCGCGATGTGGGGTCAGTCCAGTAATGGCTGAAGTCTCTAGTGGTTATTAGGTGGGAGGAATGCTATATACATGAGACACTTGTATCTTCTTACTGCAGACTGCACCAATTATCTACCAAGAGTTGAGCTTCAGACACATCTGACACATACCAATCACAGTAGACTACACAAATCCAAACTGTCTCCTGACATACAAACTATCCTTACATCTATAATGCACACAGTTCACAAATACCAATGACGTATAATACAGAAACTACTCGGTGATTGGCATGATAGTAACTGTCACAGCCCAAGAGACCATGTCTTAACTTCTAAGCAACTAAGTTAACCATCACTTCAAAATTACTTCCTTCATACAATTAGCACATTTTTACACACTTACAGACTGTCCTAACTGTTAATGTATTGTTGCATTTACATTAAGTGCCCATGTTAAGTTAAAGAAATGTTTCTTTCTCATCATGGCAAATTATACAAACTCTTATGTTGTTTACACTAGTAAATAAATCTCAGACTGAAGATGTCACTCCACATCGTTCTGAATAGCTCGGACATACCTGAATATTTACAGCCACATAAAAAACACTATAATTAACAGTCACAGGTACATATGCTTGAATGTCAGTATGAAGCAAAGGAGGGACTGGATAGATCAAATTATGTCACACAAAACCTCCTTTTAGAATACCTTCATAACATGGGGTTACTAAATGATGATGATGATGATGTGATGGTTGTGGTGGTGGTGAGGATAGTTTCACAAATACTTTTATCACCACCAAAGTAAAAGTTAATGCAGGGGCATATAGCTGTGTTTCTTGTAATTTTGATAGTGCAGAATGATAACCATACTAAGTGATGTACCTATTCAAAGAATCTACATTAAGTCGAAGTACACCCGCCATTTTGTGTGGATGTGAAACTCGATCTCTCACACTTCGAAGAGCACAGATGGACATGCTGGGCACAAGCAACTGAGAATGTTGGAACCTATGAGGGATGAAGTGACAACACAGGGAAAATTGCATAATCAGGAGCTCCATCATTTGTACTTCTAACCAAACAAAATGAAAATGATCAAATTGATGATGATGAAATGTGTGGCATGCATGAGAGGGAGTATTAACACTTATTACGAGTGACCTTTAAGGAAACAGCATTGGAATATGGTCTCTGTTCATTTTGCTAAGAAATCTCTTACATTTTGTTGGAGACACATGATTTTTAATAACAGCTCTATTCACTGTGTTTCACTGGCAGGACATCTTTCTTTGACACACACATGCTGCAAACATTTGGTCATCACTTCACCAGCACCACTAAAACTCAAACCCATACCTTGGAAACATGAAGATACAAGGCTGGAGCCTGTCCGCTTCTTCTTTTTGCGCTTGCGCCGTGCCTCCTCCTTTCGTTGCTGCACACTATTGAGACATTCATTAGTACCCGCCACCATCTTACTGTCCCCTCGCAGAGTAGACAGAACCTCACCTGCACAACATATCAAACTACAGTAGTAAACACAGACATGATCACATTCGGAAAGATGGGCTACATACAGCATCATTCTTTTCATTCTTCTAAGGCTTGTTTCTTGAATATCAGTTAGTTAACTACTCTGTCTGCATTGCAATTGTTACACCACATATTTGTAAAGGCAATCAGGATTCACTGATATAAATCTGTATGTAGTTAACAGAATGGCACATATTGAAATTTTAATGGTGGCAAGGTCACTTAAAATACTAAAGAAAAGCTTTAGTACTATATTCACGTAACTTAAAAATAGTTTTAAAAGGAAATCTGCCCTCATTCCAACAGATTTTAACCAATGTACATTCTGAATAGGTAATACAAAAACGCAACTTCATAAACTCAGGGGCTACCCATACATAACATAGTCAATCCATTGTGTGGGGTGCAGAATTCCTTAAAAAGTGAATAGAATGTGTCCTACTCAAAACAGCTAACACTTGGCTCTACATTTTTTTTTGTTCATGGTGAAACCTGTGAACACTGGTGCTTACTTAAGAGCAGTGCAACTAAATACCTGTGGGAACTAGACCCCCTTAAAAAGCAGTTCCTTACTTTCAAGGTAAACTAAAGATGACACAGGTCTAACAACCATTCAATGACAATCAATTCCAATATTCACTGCTTTGTCATGTATCATGGTTGATCAATGGGAAGAACAAGAAAAGGTAGTCTATGTAATACTGTGGTTATGAGGAGGACAGCATTGTCTGCTTGGGCAGTTGCACTTGGTTAACAGAGACCCTGCCATTCCCATACACTACTATCAGGTCAGATACCAGGCCCGTACCCAAACTTCTCACTGGCGGGGCGGAGGCTGACCATGAGGACATATATACATATATTATTTATGTTTGATTTTTAAAACCTGTTATAAAAATCATGTCATAAGCATAACTGTCTGTTTGCAACTGCATTTATATACATATAAACTAACTACATGTTCTATGACTCAGTCACCTAATTTAAATTAGAAAGTCTAATCTTCTTGGTTTTTTGGAAGTTTATCGGAGACTTTCTAAGTTTTGTATTTTATTTTTCAAAACTCCCAACGTACTAGTCATCACACAATTTCACTACTGATTTCAGCTGACAGGTAGATCGCATACAACTTTTAATATCATGTCTGGCAGGACTGTAAACTGGCAGCCACCCCTTTGGATGCAAGCCTGAGAGATATTAAAAATGGTGGAATGAACAACGTGTGTGGAGAGAGAGAGAAAAAAAAAAAAAAAAAAAAAAAGTTTTGTCACTATCCTCCATTTCATGTCTTTCCAATCTGACATAAGATAAAGTTCCAGTTATGTGCTTTATGAAGTAAGATAATTGTTTACTGCAGTCTACTCGGTCATGCTATGCACATACACAGCTCCTCTTTTACAGAACATCACTATACCCCAAAACAAAAATATTAGCTTTTTCAGCAAAACAGCATTTGAGATGGCAATTTGCAATGAAGACTAGCACCAGTGACAGTAACATGCAACAGCAGAAACACACAGAACATCTTACAATACTGCTACCCATGACTGAACTCTGCTCCAGTCACTGCCACTTTCCTTGTCAAAGACTTAATTCACGTATTTCAGTTGAATTTCAGAAAGATTTAATGATGCTGTGAACTGATAAGATTATACAATGTTGAAGGCAGACGAATAATGCAGTGTACGAACACTGGTGGAATGATTCTGACAGGGTAAAACAAGTATTCTGAGAAAAACCTGTCCCAGCACCAGAAGGATAATATCCTTTCACGGATGCAATAAAAAAAATAACCCTTTAAAGAACGAAACCCCTTTCACTTATACTGTGGGAATAACTACAAAAATGTTAACACAAAATCTATCATTTCCACGAGATATTGCAAATGAACATACACACATGAAACTTTAACTAAATACTAGACAGGGAAAAGTTTGTAAACAACTTACATGTAAACACCTGTACTTGTTACACAACCGCATTTTTATGCCTGTGAATCGGAATGGTACCATGCACAAAAACAGAATATTTAATTTCAATGAGCAAATTTATTCAAAGATTCCTCTCACGACCCCATATCATCTCCTACCAAGGCTCCACCTATAGTTCACCATGCCATTCACCCCCTCTTTCACGTTCTTCTGCTGTTTGCTAAGTACACAACCGTCATGTTTACTAATGTCACGAAGTCAAAACGCCTCCGTGCTTTAAAATACAAAGAAATATCACAGTACCAAGATATTATGCATATGCGGTATCAACATTGAACGTTCTTGGATTTCATGCTGCTACCATTGTTAACTACTAAGCATACCTCATCGGTAGTGTTAAGGTACAACCGGGGTTTAAATTCTATGTACAGCGTTTTCATTATATGACGCTGCGTAAGCACTGAACTCGTCTAGACCTAATCGGTTTTGCGAGCATATTTGCAGTGCCATGATTTACACCTCCGCAGCATCCCCTTCTTGATCATCACGCTCAAACGGGTTCCCACCACAAGGGGTAAAGAAGTGGGAGCATGATGCTCACCAACCAATTCCAAATATTGCAGAGATAACAGTCGGGGGGGATTATACCTCCACGCCACCCATCACGCCGGGTGATGACTTGGCCCCGAGGCAAACGTATCTTTACCGGCACAAGATACCCACTTTCACGGTTCATTTTTTTAATCACTGCAACTGTGCCAAATTTTCCCCTTCACTAACATTCACACAACTAACAACCGTCGTAGTGCAAGGCTAAAAAAACACTTCAGAACCCACTAAGATTCAATATTTCCTTCGGAGTGGATAACAATGGATTCCACATGAAAAAACACTGCAACACTTACAGCACTCTGCCTCGGATCCTTGCACTTCTTCCAGGATTTTCTCAACCATCACTAATGTGTGGGTAACAAAATGTATTAGAAACGAAACTGTTTCCTTCAAACTACACAGACTTCACGCAATTCCAGCACACGACCCCCATCCGATCACCACTTACTTCCTCTCTTACCGATGTTGACGCTCCGACTGCGTGCTTGAACGTGTAACAGCAGTAGATATTGGCCTCGCAAAGAGCTTAGGTAGACAAGACAAGGCACCACACGCGACAAGGATAGAGAATTAGGAATCACGCCATTTCAGTTCGGAACCATCGACGCGAAGTTTACAAGGTATTCCTTACGTTACCATTAATTTATCCAGACAGTAGTATGAAAACAGGAGATGTGAATGTTACGACGCTGACAGATTATATATTATTACGTTTAAGACAGCGTAAGAAATTATATGACAGATCGGAAGGACAGTGAAGGACGAGATGGTGGCTTATGTTAACTACAATATAAGACCTGAATCTCGGCGACTGAAGTGACAAAAAGTTGTCACCACCAGACCTTGCCTGAATGGCCTGAGAAACCACAAATAAAAAAGGGCAAATACAGCCGGTACCCCACACGATTCGAACCCGGTACCTCCACAATGCGAAGTAGAAATGCTACGCACTATAAAGCAACGCTCAGCAATATTAGTAGACAGCAGTATTTACGAGCGGTCAATTGCTTTAGTACAGGCCCGCTAACCGCAACCCGCGGGCAACATATTGTTGCTAGCGGACACACTTGCAGTGAAAGTAAGTTCCTTTACTACTTCTCCTGGCTAAGCCGAGAACGTCGAAGCAATTCCACCCGTTTCGTGGCAAGCTATGAACGGCAGCTAAAAATATACACATAATTGTAGGTATATTTATTCATTCTTAATTTTGTGTACTGAATCTCATGCTGCCCGCAGGCAGACCAAATTTTGCCGAAGTTTCCCGCATTACATAAAAGGTTGAGCGGGCCTGTTTTAGAATGCCACACGAGAAGAAAATAAATGGTCGACCTCGATAGTCAAATTGTAAGTAAATGTATTAACTAGACGCAGTTCACAGCTGATATAATTCGAAATATGAAATATTGCTCCTGATGGTTAAGACGCACGGTAATGTCTGCTGAAATAAAAGGCGGCAGTTAAATCAAGGGTTTTACCATGGCTCGGGGGAAGGAACAACAACACACAACTTTATGGTGAGGCAACGTACTGTAAAACAACAATCTGGAAGAACAATACGGAAATGGAAGAATATTAATACGTAGTTTCTGAAAATACGAGCTTTGCACACTTTATGCGCTATAATAGCGAACTAGTACAACAGTCCCACCTTAAACAAGGGTCCGTGGCATTGCGTTCATTCAGCAAAATTCTGGGGGGGGGGGGCCTTGGTTGAAACAAACACTTTTAACGTCGAAAATCTACGTATTTCTGACTTTGTACCAGTCCATAACAGATCTCATGACAACACAGAATAGCTGATCGCGTGCATGCCAAGATGGCATAAAAGACGGTCGCCATTTAACAAGGACTCAAGGTTTAAAAAGCCTACACCCATAAGCCCCCTCCACTGTGCTCAGGCTACGCTACCGACAGCTGTTGTTCTGTGTTTATTTCTCCGCTGCGGACAGGAAAGGAGAACGCCGCTATGCTGCAACAGACCTAGAAACTTCGACGTGACGGGAAGTTTACTCTCTTTCGTAGCACAGGCTTGTCAACAACTGCATGTAGCATTGAAACACTAAGAGCTACACAAGGAGAGAGACGCTTACGAATTCCAAAACATAATATTACGTCATATTAAGGAAACAGGGTGTGAGTAGGTGGACAGCATTCATCTGGCTCACGATGTAGTGCAATGGCGGACTGTTGTGAAGATGGTCATGGACCTTCGGGTTCCATAAAACGCAAGTTTGTTTGTTGACTTATTGGCTGCTTGACTGCCATCTTTCAAGCATGGCTGTAGCTGGCTCCCATATCCAATACAAAACTGTTGCAACGGTGCCAGTGTTCGGACTCCCTCATCCTCTGATGAAACAGATTCCCGACAACTATGATCTGTATGATACAGGCAACGTAGATGAGTGTTGGTGATTTACCGTTAGCACAGTATGTACACAGTCTGTCTAAAAAGTTTGTACATTTCCTCGGAAAAATTCGCGGCCGAAACGCGGAGTTTCTTGGAATAGAACCTGTCGTGGAGAATCAGTCGACTCGCTCGCTTTAGGGGCAAAGGTCGCATACAGTCGTTACCTACCTACATGCGCCTGTTGTTTCAAGTCAAATGAGGCGTTACTACATAGGCCGGGGATAGGAACTGTGTAGAAATTTAGAACAGCATTCGCCTGATAAGCTCCATCATCTGCTTATTTACAATTATCATTTTTCCAACACGACCGCAAGTGGTTTCAACCACTGAAACATTTGGGATAATGACATGAAGTTTCAAGGCATGCATTAAAACTACTTAGGCAATCTGATAACACCGGGGCTGTACATGACATACTATAAGCCTACACCGAAATTCCACAATTTTGTAAAGTCATCATCAATTCTAACACGTGCTTTATGTGGACATATGACATCTAATCCTAAGGAAAAAAAGTGTCGTGAATATTTGGTATTCAGACAAGATTAACAGAAAATGGAGAAAAGTACACACTGTGGTTTTTCCCAATTTGTACTCTTCACCAGTACTTTTAGAAGGATTAAATCAAAGGTGATATGCGCGAGACATGTAGCACGCATCGGCAGATGACAAACGTATACACAATTTTAGTTGGAAAAGACGTATCGGGTGACGAAATGGTAGAGTGAAGGATAAGACTCAAATGGATATTTAACATAAATAAGACTGTGGGCTGGATTAAGTTTGCTTCCGGGTTAGAGATCGATACGGGCTCTTTTAAACACGGTAATGAATCCCAGGGCTCAATGAAACGTGGTAAATACCTGAACTGAGCAACTATCGGTCTTCCTAAAAACTTATAGCTTACAACGGTGTCTTGAAACCACACGATTTATTGATATTGTGGGCGGTAATGTGCAGCCAAAGCTATCTAAACACAGGGAAAGTTACGTCGAAAGTCACCCGCCCCCTTTTTTTGTACTGAACGATATTGACTGCAGTTCCTTCTAAACTCTTCCCTGAATCTCGACGCTGTCTTAGCCTTCCACACGTAAGCAAGCAATTTCCGATATACAGTGGGCCCAGGAACCAACAGAGATAGCCTACAATTTTAGCCTTTATACATCTTGTACTTTGAATATGTACCTTTATTGTTAATTTGTAATTGTGTAATTTATAAGCTAAAAGTCTCTGATGATGATCCCAACAAGGGATCGAAACACGTCGGATTAGTTCACTGTGCCTATTGTAAAACATAAACAAGGTACAATAAGAGTGCATTTGTTGGTCTAAATGGTGTGTGGCAATAGACTAGTAAATTAAATTAAGTATGTTTCTTTTGTTTTCGGTTGAATTCCGCTACAGCTTCGAAATTCACGGAAATGTGGACTGTTCAATGGCCAATTTTTATCACACATTCCATGCTCTCTTCTGTATAATGAGCACTTCCCTTACACCCACACAACTAACATTTTAAGTACTACAGGAACTTCCGGAATCCAGTGTTGTATCCTGGAGAAGGGCCAGTTCCCCGGAAAATAGTCAATGCCCGAGCGGAGGGCCGTGTGAGAGACGTAGGTAGGAATCCACAATTATTTAAAGAAAAACCAGTTCCGACGAGAGTAGGATATTGATGCTCAGATATATTGCTTATGAAAATACAAGTGCGTGCTAGTCGCTGTGGTGCATGTACGTTCCAGGAGAGGAGATGACTCGAGACCTGTGCGATGAGTGGTGATGACCACGTCTTGTAGAAAAATCCCCCTCGTAATATCCAAAACAGGGCTTATATGTCATCTCAAGTATATACGTCACAACTCCCTCCTCCCAAACACAACTGAGTGGGACCCTTGTCTCGAAGCTGCCAGAACACCACCATGCGCCCGCAATTTATGACTTGCTCCGTCCCTCATCCTCACATGGTCTCCAGCAATCATCACCCTCTCTCGAAATGTTTACCAATACAAAGACAAATACAAAGAGTACACTCACAAACCATAGTTCAAGTACAATAAACATTTCTACCTACCTTACGACCTCTCATGGGAGAGCATAACCCTAAGTACATTTCAATTAGTATTAATATACTGACCCACAAATTTACTCAACATATACGACACCTCCCCCCCAAAAAGGAAGAAAATTGAATGATCACAAAGTATTCGTTCAATTTTCTGCTTGTGTGCCGCCTAGCGCCTGTCTGTCGCAGTGACCGTGTTAGGACCCCTTCGAAACTTGGGAGTATCGGGGGCCACAATAGTAACAAGTTCGGTCTCATCAGCTGTTCCTGACACTTGGCGAAGAGTTGCATAACTCGACGGCATTGGTAAATTTTCATTTGAATTATGGATCTTCGTAATTATCTTAGGCTTAAACAAAATAGTGTGACATGACCCTTGCCTTCCCCACCAGCTCTTAAAATAAGGCCAACACTTACAACATTTACAGCAGCACAAACATAATAAAATACATATAAGTAAAACACTTGTACATAACCCAATAATGGAGAAAAAGGATAAGGATTCTGTCCTTCTAGAATGTTCCAACTTCCACTGCTGCTCGTTAATCATGGTTTCTACCTCTGATACCTTGTGGCTGGATAACCTCAATTCATTTTCAGAGGTTAATACGCTCCTAAGTGGAGTATCCAGGTGTAACTCATTCAGCGCCTGCCGGCTACTTATGGTTTCACAACAATCATACTCTAAGTGTATAGGGGGAATAATGTCCTTGTCCGTGTTATTTACCTTTGTAATGCCATGGGCTTGGATAACCACAGAATTCCCATATCCTGAACATAGTTTTAAAAAAATGACCTTACCCAATCCGTTTATAATTAAGTCTGTGGGTTCCTGCCCTGGACAAAGGATAGTAAAATGCTCTGGCTGGGGTGCTACATACAGCCACGTGTTTCCTTGCAGCTGTGTCCACAATGTGCTTGTCAATTCAGTTATTCGTTGTGAACAAGTGGGAGGTATGCGTGTACTGTACTGCAACAGTCTCGCCTCACATTCAGTACCTGAATGCATCAACTGTACAGGAGAGTGCTGATTGCATACATATAGTGCAGGGGTTGGTACCTTGCATCTTGCTAACTCGCTTAGGCTAAGCCGAGTGTAATATTGGTTCGTCTTATCTACCATTATAATTTCCTTTTCTGGTTGTACAAAAATGAACTTTGAGGCTGTACCATTTATCTTGCTGGGAAAAATGTGAATGTGGTACATATTGTAGCTCAAGTGCGAAGTTAAAGGTAAAGTAATAACATAAACAAAATAAGTTCCTTGTACAAATACATCTAAATCAATTAGTTGCAATAATTGGGGAGCGTACTCCGAACTCAAGGGTATGGGAAGTGACTGGTCTCGAGGGAAATGATCCTGATTATCCTTCATGATCTGCAGTATCTTCCTAAGTGATATTAGCTGCGGCTGCAGTATTCCCTTCTGTGCATGAATCACAGCATCTATTAACGTCGAATACTGATCCTGCAGTTCCTCAATTGCTCTATCTAACTGCAGCGCATGGTCATTAAGGGCCATCAACATAGATGTATATCCCAATTGCATATTTAAGTTCCCTTCTTCCACTACAATGTGTTTCTTAATATCTAACAATCCCTTCTCTAAAATTCGCTCATTATAAGCCACATCGTGCAAAGTCCTATTTACTGTCCTCAACGTCGTTTTAACAAGGACTACCTGCTCCTTGGAAAGTCGTAAAAATGAAGCCTGTTCCTGTTCAAGTTGCGAAATCTTATCTGTGTAGAACTTTCCATCCTCCTCGTCTAAAGTACCAAATAAAGTCTGATAAATAGTACCAATGAATCCAAAAAGGCGTCGTCGAAATCTAAGTAAATTTGAATCCCATTTAGTTAAATCCATCAAAGTACCTTTCATTAATTCCAACTTAGCAATTTTTCTGTCTACCTGTGTAATAGTGGTCCTGCACTCCGTTAAATTCGCCCAATCAGACCTCTCATGCGCCCGGCAAAAATCCACTGTAAATGTGGCATACCGTTTAACAACATCAAAATTCGTATTAACTTGTGCCAAATTAACATAACTTAAAATCTTCCATTCACTGGTGGATAACCTGGCCTCTCCAACGTGTTCGTAATACAACCCAGGTGACTCGGAGATGGGTTCGAGTCTGAAGTCTAGGCTTCCTCCTTCCAGGATGAGGAAACACGCTATACATGCGGTAAGCCACATCTGGAAGTTACACAAAAAATGGCTTTAGTCGATTGGCGTGCACTGTGGTTTGCTTGCCTCTTCGGAGTTGCAAAGTGACATTTACTCCCCTTATGTCCCTAATTGTATATGGACCTATCCAACTGGGACCCAGCTTCCTGGAGCGGTTCTTCCGTGGGCTCTCATGTTGTAAAAGTACGAGATCTCCTACTTGGAATTTTGGTATATGTATTTGCTTGTCATAGTAGTACTTGCTTTTTCTCTTCGCAGTTTCCAACCTCTCCTTCGCTATGGCATAACTGTGCTGTAGTCTCTGCTTTAGTTCTTGTACATAGCTATCTAAATTGTAATTAACACATTCTGGTGGCTTCTGTAAGTAACCCGGTAAGTTAGCAATGCGCCCAAACATAAGCTCGAATGGTGTAAAGCCTGTAGCGCTATGTGGTGTTGTATTGTAAGCAAACACAGCATATTTAACCCATTCATCCCAATTGGTTTGATCCTGGTTCACGAAATGTCTGATGAATTCGACCAAAACACGATGAGTCCGTTCCAAAGATCCGTTCGTCATAGGGTGAACCGCTGTGGTGTTTATTTTCTGAACATGTAATAGTTTACATATGTTTTTGAATAACTCACTAAGAAAGTTGGCTCAACAATTTAATCCTTCGTAACTCATCATTATCCTCAATGGCACTCCTAACATTTTCTTCCCAACCTGCTTCATACGGTTCCAATTGTACCTCCGGCGTCTGCATACTAACTCCAGTGTCTAAAGTGTTAAGAATACTAACTACACACCGGCCGTTAACGGACTTCGTTAATGTTTCTGCCATGTAAACACCAGGCAATAATTCTTCCTTTGCTATAACCCCTAACAGATTTGCATCACAGCTAGTAGGTACTTCTACCAAAGTTTCCGACCGTGGAGGTAATGTAATATACATCCGCATTTCTGCTCCGTGCTCATCAAACATAACTTCCAAATTACCCATCTGTATAACCCTGTTTGCAAAATCTAGTTTAGCCTTCTTTGCATCCCAAAAATCTCGTCCCAAAATAGCATCAAAAGGAATAGCAATACAATCACTAACAATTTGAAATTTGTGCACAGTGTACATATCCTCAGTTTCTAGTTGCAAGTCCATCGAACCTAGGGTCTGGAGGGTAGCCGTTGAAATCCCTTTTATTGTTACTTTGTCGGAACTATCATACTTTACTCCTGGCTGCAAGCTGGACTCCTTGCATATAGAAATGTGGGCCCCGTATCAATAAGGAATCGTAGTTTCGACCTCCGGCCTTCTGCCACTCTAAACGACACTGTGTCTAGCGCCTTAATACCACTTATACTGCATATAGTGCAACCTCCTACATTCTTCGAGACCCCGGCTGGCTGCTGACCTGGCCCCTTGGCCCGTTTCCCTGTGCCTGTCGCGTGCCTCCCTGCTTCTGGCTCCACGCATTATTGCTCTTCCTACAATCACGCGCATAATGACCCATACTCCCACAGGCATAACACTTAATCATCTTTCTGCTATCCTGTTCGGCAATAACATTTGCTCTGTACCTGGGCCTACGGTACCTTGAATCTGGACTGTAACTGGCTCTAGATTCGCCCTCTGACCTGTGCGCAATCAGGCCTCTATCCTTGGCGGACAACAATGCACTTTCCTCCTCTAACGCTATCTCTACTGCAGTAGATAACAACAGCCTTTCGCCTCGGCTCCTGACTATCGTTTGAATTCTCTCATTCGCCAGTCCCTGAATGAAACATGCCCGCGCCAAATAGTTAATCAAACTGATGGCTCCTTCTAGTTCCTTATCCGAGCACACCTTACTGGTTGCTAACCTCAACTCACTTTGCATCTGGTCTACTCTGGACCCCCAACTTGAAATTCTCTCGCTTCTTTCCTGCCGACTGCTAAACATCCTACATGCATAGTAGTCTATTGTTCTGCGAGTTGCATAATTCTCTTCCAATATGGACTTAACTTGTTCCCAGGTAACTGTTAAATCCCTGACAAGTAACTTTGATCTCGCCTCTCCG
The DNA here is from genome assembly GCA_021186555.1 of Reticulitermes speratus. Classification (NCBI taxonomy): domain Eukaryota; kingdom Metazoa; phylum Arthropoda; class Insecta; order Blattodea; family Rhinotermitidae; genus Reticulitermes; species Reticulitermes speratus. Next base: position 39,687,651 of record JAJKFL010000003.1, on the reverse strand, counting down.
GTAATCTTTGTCTTTACAAACTTCAACAAAAGCACATGGTTGGCAGGGTCTACTAGTTCAAATGCAGTGTCTACATTATCTAAAAATTCCCTTAACGTACTTTTATCTCCTGCAAATGGGGCACTTATCAATTTCATTACTTCTGAAATACTGCAGTAACTACGCGACGTTCCTCCTCCTGTCCCCACTGTCCCAATACTACTATCTTCCTCATCTGACATACTGTTCCTGCAGATCACTCCGGCTTACAAAATGAAATAGGGAAGCAGTGTAAACTGTCTGCCACAATTAAAACACAACCGACACCAGTTTCATAAGTATATAACCACAATCAAAATATCACAAAATTTTGATTAATAAAAGTGGACAAACAGTTTTCACTATGAAAGTTATGAGTTCGGCTTACCTTCCCAGAAGAGTGGGCCGTGAGTCAGCTCACGGGGGGTTCCCAACTTCTTTGAAGCCAATGAGAATGAGATGATACTCCTGGGTCGTGGATGGGTGGCTGAATCCGTGAATCCGTGGAGATGACAGCGAAGTGTACCGGAACCCGCAGATGGACGATGGGCAGAGACGGGACTCTGGATCAACCCCTATCGTTCAGCTGGAACCTCCGGATGGCGATGATTGTTAGCCGGGACCCTCGGATGGACGATGGGCAGAGACGGAACTCTGGATCAACCCCGATCGCTCAGCTTGGGCCGTTCAGAAATGGAGACGGCGGTTCTGTCCGACGACGGCTGTTGGCAGCCCTCAAGGAAATACGGTTCTCTGTCCGCCCCACCTGGTGAGTGTGGAGAGATCCTCGAGCAACAGCGCCTCGGAAGAGCCGATAATGACGTGCAGTGGCAACGTCTAGGTTCAGCGTCGTTAACAGTGCGTCCACTGTTTCCTCCGCCTTAATGTGTGCTTGAAGACGTCTCGCGGACTGGGTGTGGATCCCACGAAGCTGACACCAGAAATTCTATTCACTGTTGTATCCTGGAGAAGGGCCAGTTCCCCGGAAAATAGTCAATGCCCGAGCGGAGGGCCGTGTGAGAGACGTAGGTAGGAATCCACAATTATTTAAAGAAAAACCAGTTCCGACGAGAGTAGGATATTGATGCTCAGATATATTGCTTATGAAAATACAAGTGCGTGCTAGTCGCTGTGGTGCATGTACGTTCCAGGAGAGGAGATGACTCGAGACCTGTGCGATGAGTGGTGATGACCACGTCTTGTAGAAAAATCCCCCTCGTAATATCCAAAACAGGGCTTATATGTCATCTCAAGTATATACGTCACAACTCCCTCCTCCCAAACACAACTGAGTGGGACCCTTGTCTCGAAGCTGCCAGAACACCACCATGCGCCCGCAATTTATGACTTGCTCCGTCCCTCATCCTCACATGGTCTCCAGCAATCATCACCCTCTCTCGAAATGTTTACCAATACAAAGACAAATACAAAGAGTACACTCACAAACCATAGTTCAAGTACAATAAACATTTCTACCTACCTTACGACCTCTCATGGGAGAGCATAACCCTAAGTACATTTCAATTAGTATTAATATACTGACCCACAAATTTACTCAACATATACGACACCAGGGGTAAGCTGCTTTATTCAGTTGTCGCATGGTTACGTTTATTGCTTCCCCGTAGACAGTATTTCAGATGTCTTATGGCTGTTTCTTTTTATCAGCAGCCAGTATTATCAACGCTGCCTTATGTACGAAGAATAAATAAAGATTTATTGTGTACATCCACTGCGGTACACTCATGCTGTCAAGGCCACCGGCACTGGTACATCACGAAGTTCCTATGTATTTCTACTTCAACATTACGCAGTTGGTCCACGTGTTTCAAAGACCTTCGTAGACAAGACAAAGCTACTGACCACATCACGAGCACCGTCATAACAACGTCCACCACGCAGCATTGCCAACCGTAACACAATATATGTTGAAACACAACACATATTTCTGAACCCGAAACTTCAGTTTCACTGCACAGTTTTCAGCTAATTACAGACAGAAATATAACACTTCATCGTGACTCATCCACCCACCACCCACATGACTGATCCACTGAACATGTCATTCCATTGTGGTTAGATGTTAAAGTTGGCAACCATGCACACGGGATAAACAAACACTGACGTATGCTGTGGACGTGTGTCCCAGCGCACAAACCAGTTCCCCTCCATTTAGTGGGCAGTCATGTGAGTTTTCCCACAGGGCATCGCGTGGTTAGGTGCCTATTACTTGTCTGACGAAATTATTGAAATTGTTTGCGTATAATAGCAACACATCTGCACACACCAGGACGATGAGTAATGCTGACGGCGTTATACACGTCGACTGACACGTAACTTTTACGGAAGTGCCTACTCACGTATTTATCAGCAGGACGCCTTGATAATGCAAGAACCTCCCAGCAGATACGTTAAATGAAGTAACTGCAATAACTAACAAATGCACATAAAACGACTAAAAATCATACATAACATATAAAACTCCTACATGTTTCAGCGCCAGGGCGCCATCTTCAGGGAATCCAAAGTACAAAGGTTTGAAAGTACCAACACAACTATCTTGGTATTACATCAATAAAATGTTGAAAGTACTGGAATATTAAGATTATAAAGTTTGTATAAAGTTCGTTCAACAAACTTTATGCAAACTATACAAACTTAGCGTGATTTCAGGCTTCCGCCGCGATGTAGATGAGACCTGCGCTCTTCTGGGATATTACGCCGTGTAGAGTGGCAATTCTGTACTGACGTTTCGGGACACTTATCGGCCCCATCTTCAAGGGTCAAGAAGTCCAACGAAAATGATGGGACCGACAGGTTGTCCCGAAACGTCGGTATAGAATTATCACTTTATGCTGCGTAATATCCCAGAAAAGAGCACTCTCTTTATACAAACTTTATAATTTTAATATTTTAACATTTTATTAATATAATACCAAGATTGTTGTGTTCGCACTTGCAAGCCTTTGTACTTTGGATTCCCTGAAGATGGCGCCCTGGCGCTGAAACAAGTAAGAATTTTATATGTTATGTATGATGTTTTGTCGTTTTATGTGCATTTGTTGGTTATTGCAATTACTTGTAAGAATAATGCAAGGAGTATATACAGGGAATACACAAAAGAATGGTGCGGTATCAGCGGCTTCAGCGAAGAAACCGCACCATTCTTTTGTGTATGCCCTGTATAATGTTAAAACGTTAAATGAAATGTGATATGAGCCTCGTATGGTTGCATCGACACGGTGTACTTATTGCTAGTTGTAACTGATTACAAAACCAACATTACACATAATAAATTTGGGTACAAACCAATTTCTTCCGTCTCCTAAATGTTTGGACCCTGTTGGGCCAACTAAAGGGAGAACTAATATTCGCGCAGATTACTTGCGTTATACGACAAACTAATATAAAAAGTCCTTGATAGATCCTGGGTCGGTGTAGCGAGTGGGTAAGAGCCGGTTCCGATGAATCGTGGTTTCAGTCCCGGTTGGAGCAAGATTCTTTTCTCCAACGTTCAGACCGACTCTGGAGTCCATCAAACCTTCTATTCAATGTGTATTTGAAGCTATTATCCCAGGGTCAAAGCAGCCGAGATATGAAGCTGACCACCTACCGTCGAGTTAAGAATGCGTGGAGCTATACCCCACTTCCCGAACACCTTCATGGCCTGGTGCTAAATGCACAGTGATAATTTTAAGTTGGAATATCCCCGTTGCGTTATTAAATATGTGCAAATGAATGTTGCAGTCAGTGAACATAACATTATATTCAGGAAAAATAAGGCTACACGTTTCGGTTAAAATGATTAGCCATCATCAGGCCTAATTACGAGAATACAAAAGGGGGAAGAGTAACTAGGCCTGGTGATGGCTAATCATTTTTAGCCGAAACACGTAGCCTTATTCTTCCTGAATATAACGTTGTGTTCAATGACTGCAACATTCATTTCCACAGTGACAAGTATTTACTCAGCCCATCTTGTGAAGTCGACCATTTAAATAACAAATCCCTCGCCCCCTTTCGAATCCAAAATGTTCACTACCGTGTCCAAAAGAGCCAGCTAGAGGACAACATAGGCCAATTGTGCCCCCACCGTGTGGCCTTATTTGAGGCATTCCAAGTGGCCCACTTTCCTTCACCTCTTCCGACTAAAATGCATGCATTCGTCATTTCTCACACGTGCTACACACCCGACCCATCTCATTCCTCTTTATATGATCAAACTATTAATAGATGGTACGCTACTCAATGTGTAATTTTCTCCAGTCGCTTGTTATTTCTTCCTTTTTAGGTCCACATATTTCGCTCAATACCGTGTTATTAAACACCTTCAGTCTACATAATCAGTACACGAACCAACAACAATGCACACTAAAATAAGTTCGGGGCAAACGGAATTTATTATATGTCATTACTAACGTAATAAATGTCGTTTGTCCCACACTTAATGTAGTGCGCATTGTTGTCGGTTCTCTGATTACATTTTGTAATGAGTACACAGGTACGATGCAATAATATTAGATTGCCTTCAGTCTGTACTCCGTCATTAGGATAAAAACCCAAATTTAACGTTTGAGTATATACTATCTACTACTACTACTACTACTACTACTACTACTACTACTCTTGCTTACCATAATTAATATCATACTAAGGGTACTGAAGATTCAAGTCTTCTGGGATATTATGCTGTGTTGACTGGTAAAGTTACCGGCGTTTGGACGGATCGTAGAGCCTTATCCTTCGAAACGTCGGTAACTACATACCAGTCGACACGGCGTAACATCCCAGACGACCTGAGTCTTCAGCAACACCGCTGTGAGAACCCCATATCTCGCATATTATATTACAATATTTATACTACTAACCCCCACCATCACTACTACTACTCTACTACTACTACTACTACTGCTACTACTACTACTACGACAATAACAATAACAGGAACAATACTAATCACGCTGGATATTTACCATCAACTTTTCAAGATGGCCTCTTGCTCTGTCAGGAGTATTTGAAATACAAATACAACGGTACAATTTTCAACAAAGTATTTCTTTCTAACTAAAATCACATCCTTCCAGCGAGAGAGTTCAAAACCACGCACTAAAAGCTTCAACTATATTAAGTTATATTAAAAACATAAAACAGTCGATAACACACCTATAATGCCATCTGGCGACAGCATTTGAAATGAGACGTTCAAAACAAAAATATCTTATGACGCCTGCTTTAATTAAAATCCTGGAATGTAGGTTACATAGTGAAGACAGAAGGATCTGTACCTTAATAACTACTTCCATGCGTATATGCACTTTAACGGAAATGGAAACACACGTAGATTTAAAAAAATTCTTGCCACATAATACCCGAAAGATCAGAATTAAGAGATACCAATCTGTCATCAATAATGGAAATGACACCAACGCAAAGTTTTAAACCTGACATTATAAGCTAAGCGCAAGTAAAATATACCAAGTTTCTGGAAAATAGTTCTGATTAGAGGTAAGACATCAGAATAGTACAAGATTCGATAATCCAGTCTGAAAAAGATTATTTTATTTATGGCGTTTATGGTATAGTGATATTTTTCTAGGATTATGACTTTCCATTTATTTTTAAAATTTCGCGGTCAAACCTCAAATATCTTAAACTAAGTAGAGTCCTCAAAGGATGAGAGTGGTGACGCAACTGGACATTTAACTGTCCTTCCACAGTTCCTCAGGGTTTGTTGCCCAACACAGTGCAGCGGCTGTGATTAACCCGTCACGCTCGACAGACTTCCGAAATTGACTTTTACAGCTTGAAACATTCATACATTTTAAGGGAGCGGATTCGATTATTTGCCTATTTAAAAAATTCGTGCGATTGTTAAGAAAAATGAACTGGCTAGCAACCACGACGCCTCGAACCCAACGTTCGATAACTTGGCCAATGAGAGAGGTCAATCTCCCTCATCCTTAACAGTTTATGCCAAAACCTGGATTGTTCTCCAAGTTCGGGAAACCAATCAAAATTTGTCAGATTTTTGAGACAAGCACAGTGAGTTTATCTCACGGGAATCTGAGATCACTTGCGTCTAAATGATCTCAATATACAGCACACAGACATAGTTCCTACGTCACTGTACCCAAATAAACTGAACGGACAGACAATGAAAGACTTCGTTGTGTGTTCTTTTAAACATTACCACAAATTTATAACACATACTCGTGCATCAGCGGTAAACATGACTTGAGACGAATGCTTAGTTCTGTGTTTTCCAACGTTTAATTTTTTATGGAGGAACGCTACAATAATTTTTCATATCCCGAGGAACCCCCTACTTATGGAAAAGTTACAGGCCATCAAAAGATGATAGCTGGGAATTTTTCTGTCGCCCTCCGCGAGGCGGCTCTCTAACAGCACGAAACGAACACAGACACAATACAACTAAACACAACTTTAAAATACGAAACGACCAAAACAAAACAAAGGGGCAGTTGGTAGCGCACGGAGATTACTCAAGTGTTGCAAATTGGCGGACAAAAATTTCCGCCTATATCGCAGGATATTTGGAACTTTTCGCGTTATTTTAAAATTTTTTATTTACTTATACCACAATTTCTCGCTGAACCCCTAACGATGTTCTGCGGAACCCTGTTTGCAAAACACTGGCTTGGTTGGATAGAAATCGCTGTGGAATAATAGTTAACACAAGTAAATTACTATTAACATCAAATTAAATTTACTAACAGTGGAACTCTTATTAAAGAGACTGTAGTTGCCTATTTAAACAAACCACCGACTGTTTAAAGAATACACCCACGTATTGTGAAAGAGCCATTATCTACCGAGAGAAGGTAAACCGAAATAAATAAATAATAAATAAATAAGATGAAATGTTTGGGTGCATAGCATTACAGTATAGTGAATAGGGGTGTAAACTGTTACATTTAATACAGTACAAAGTAGCCTACTGCAGTACCCCTACGCACATCCGAATGTAACTGCTTCTTTCATTTAGTAAATACAGGGTGCAGGCTGGGGGGGGGGGGGGGGGGGGGGGGGGAGTGGTACGGCCGCCCCGGGCAGCAGAATCCAAGATGAGGCAACATGGGCGGCAAAATAGTTCTAAATGAAAAAAATGATTTTCTGCGGCCGAATTTTAAATTACTGAGCCAAATAAAAGGCAAATCAATAAATGTGACTTTTTTTTAAGTTAGTTCTTTCTGTTTTGGGCGGTCGATTGTAATTACTCACCCCGGACGCCAAAAAACGCAGCTATTCCTCTGCGTAAATGTACTGCATTATCCGACGGCCGTACAAAATAGCCCAAATATCGACCGTTTTATAGGCCTGTTATGTGAATGTTGGTCCGTATCTGTCTCAACGCAGACATGCAACACAGCCCCAATTTCCTTTATCAATTTTCGTGGTAACTTTCATTTTCGAGTCGCGCACGCAGTTTATACCGACTCTTATGTGCATTAGTCACAGAATAATTGTGACAGTACCTCACGTGTCAATAACACAGCCTACGTGTGAAGGTCAAAACGCTTACCGAATACGTTCACATACAGACACTCCCCCCGGCTTACGCAGTACTTATGTTCCGGAAGATTCGGTGCAAGTCGGAATTAAGTATACATATGGTAAGCTATACCGCATACCTATATACAAGGGGGGTCCAGTTGAAATAAATGCTGTTCTTAAAAAAATATGGTTTAAAGTTGGCAGTGACCACCTGATGAATAGGCTGCAGGATTGATGTTTGGGGGGAAAAAAACACGACTTTCACATTACACGAAAATCGTCTAAATGTGCAGAATGACCAGCAGCATAATCGACGATTAGTGAAATCTTTAATGAAATTTTATATTATTTTCACCGTGCATTTCCATTTAATGTTTTACAAACCAACTAAATGCACATTCTTTGAGTAGTGTAGTTTTTTCAAAAACCCCCTGATGACGGTCTGTGAATAGACTAAAACATATGTAGGGGTAATTAGTAACTATATAAAATAGTATCAAAGAATGTACATTTAGTTGGTTTGTAAAACCTTGAATGAAATGTTCTTTCCTAGGCAATGTTGTTCTGCTTCGGGAATTAAACAATTTAACAATCGTCTTCAAAAAGGGCTGTTGTGATTCAAGCCTTGGGATTTGATCAGTAATAAACTGACAGGCCTGGACAGGCCCTTTGGACTCCAGGAGGTTGAGGCTCCCAGAATTTCTAGACAATCGGCACACGAAGATGGTAAGGTTATCAGCTCTAAGCACCGGCCGCCTTTACCGCCAGGAGATACCCCTTGTACTCATTTCTGTTAGCCGCTAAGTCGACCCCAGGGTCATAGTGCGGCCGAAAGGATGAAAAATCCCAATGACCCCATCGGGAATCGAACCCCCGACCTTCCGGCCTGTAGTGCAGTGCCTCAACCAACTGCGCCATCGCGTACCAAGGTGACAGGGTATGCTTATTCTTTTATGCACGTACATTTTCTGAAGATTTACCTTTACGTCTTCAAAAGACTCCTAGTTTTTGTTCGAATCCTAATTAGGACAAGCGGCACATACACGTATTTTCTTATATTTGATCCTTCATCCACAGTATTCATAACTGCGCCATTTCAAACACAGCACCTTCACTTCTCTCGTACTTATTGTTGATTTTAAAGGTGCTGAACCTCTCACATGATCTTTCATGCCTTCAAGATTGTTCAAGATTGTTTTCACAGCTGCAGCGGCTAGGTAGAATTCTCGAGAAAATGAAGTTGGAGTTTGGCCATTTTCAAACTTCTTTATCATTCTAATTTTGAATTTTGAATCTACTATCTTTCCGTCACGAGCTGGCCGCCCACTGTCTCACTAACGCGCTTTCCATTTAAGATGCTTGGCAAATAATCGGTCAAAATAGCACTTAAAACAGCACTATGACGTAGTCAATAAAACAAGTGTCCTCTCACTGAATGTCAATACGAGAATGTGAGCGCTTCGCCCAGCAATATTCTTCCACCACCTGCGTCTCATTGCGCTTTCATTCCCGCAAGGAACACTCGGCGCGGGTTTCAAAAATATTATTTCAATTTTTTTTTAATTTTTAAAATTGCGTAATCTGAAATTGCGTTACGTCGCGGACTTCTGTACCGCAGTTTTCTTACGTCACACTGCACACCAGTAAAACAAAATTTTAATTGTTTAAAATTGCGTAATCTGAAATTGCGTTACGTCGCAGACTTCTGTACCGCAGTTTTCTTACGTCACACTGCACACCAGTAACACAAAATTTTAATTTTTAAAATTGCGTAATCTGAAATTGCGTTACGTCGCGGACTTCTGTACCGCATGTTTATTCTACGTCACACTGCACACCAGTAAAACAAAATTGCGTTGCGTCGCGGACTTCTGTACCGCAGTTTTTCTACGTCACACTGCACACCAGTAAAACAAAATTGCGTTACGTCGCGGAACTTCTGATACCGCAGTTTTTCTACGTCACACTGCACACCAGTAAAACAAAATTGCGTTACGTCGCGGACTTCTGTACCGCAGTTTTTCTACGTCACACTGCACACCAGTAAAACAAAATTGCGTTACGTCGCGGACTTCTGTACCGCAGTTTTTCTACGTCACACTGCACACCAGTAACACAAAATTTTAATTTTTAAAATTGCGTAATCTGAAATTGCGTTACGTCGCGGACTTCTGTACCGCAGTTTTCCTACGTCACACTGCACACCAGTAAAACAAAATTGCGTTGCGTCGCGGACTTCTGTACCGCAGTTTTCCTACGTCACACTGCACACCAGTAACACAAAATTGCGTTACGTCGCGGACTTCTGTACCGCAGTTTTCCTACGTCACACTGCACACCAGTAACACAAAATCGATATTCCAAGGCAATTCATATCGATACTTCAGTTCAACATAGCAAGAACTCGAAATATATCGCCAGTCTTGAGATTTTCACGGCGGTGTAGTTAACATTCCTTTCCTCTTGGGTATTACGCAGCATCACTGCGTAATCGGTTCCGACGTTTCAAAGGAGCTTAGAGTCTTCATATTCAAGGATACAAACGTCCGAGAATTCCACGGCTGGGTCTAAAGAAGAAATGTATAGGTACAGTGTGACCGGTTCGTGGCTAGCTGTAACGGTTAGCGCGTCAAAATCTTATCTGGAAAACACGGAGTTTGAAATCTTCCAACTAGCTAGGGCTATAATCACAAAATGCCTTTAATCGGGCAGAAAAGGAGATAAAACAGAACTGTAAAGCTAGCACAGGAATCTACAGGTTAGTGTATATATACATAAATCTATAATTTGGCGCTATCACAATTAGGTTTTTATTACGAACTTAACATTTTTAAACTTCATTTTCTCCAAATGAGATATCGAGGTATCGATATATACATATTTTACGGGTAGGGTAAACGATGAGTCGCCTCACGTTGAAGCATCGCCCCCATACTGTGGTGTATAAATAGAATATATTGTCTTGTAGGACTGTACTTCTAGACGTGTCGGCCGTACGAAGTGGAAATCCCCATTTGCGTGTTCTTACATTCGGCTGTGACGTCCATTTACGATCCCGAATACTGGGCGCGATTTTGTTAGTTGGTCCATGACATAACAAATGTACTGTTATATTTCACACATTCGTATACTTAGACGAATGTGGGATGTCAACCAATTTGGGCGACATAAATTACTTTGATAGGCGATGAAAAACAGTGGGCGCAGTCTAGACAACAGACGTTTTCTATCTCTATTGGAGGTAATTTTGGAACACTTCTGTTGAAATGTGTGGTTTAATTTTATAGCCTGCGGGTTCTTCTGTATACATACAATCAAATTCTACGCCTTTAGACCTATATTCAACACGTTCGTTGTAGATTACATGACTATTAAACAAATAAGCCATGATTACTGAAGTACTAATATGTCCACGTTAAAGATATGGTGATATAGGTCATTCTATTACACACCGCCTCTTGGAGGCCAGCTTCTGAGTGTGATAGAGCACGGTGCATATTACAGTGCAACAGTGTGCAGCATTTGTCTTGCCATTTTGAAAAAAATAATTCCGTTTGATGCTCACTTATTTCTTTCGGACACAAACCTACTATTACACAGCTGACACACAACTCAGATAAACCACTGCATGGAGACATACCGTATGTATACATACAGTTTACATGTACAGGCCTACCGGTAACATTATGTGTTGACTATACTGAAGGATGTTTAAAGCAGACGTGCTGAACACGATATTTATAGTTTATGTCACATGCTAATTTTTACTGCAATGGGCAGTTTTATTTGCAAAATACTGATAAAGGTAATATAAGGAATTTACACCGCGGAGGCCCGGGTTCGATTCCGGTTCGGTCCATGTGGGATTTTTGGTGGACAAAGTGGCATTGGGACAGGTTTTTCCCCGAACACTTCGGTTTTCCCCTGTCAATTTCATTCCACCGGTGCTCCATTACTTCTCTTCATCTTCATCACAAGGGTTACACAATAAGCCTCAAGGCCGCGGTGCTTCCGTAGCTTCTGTTGTGGGGCCCTTCACCCCCCCCCCCCCCAACAAAAATACTGTAAAATGGGGTTTATATTCATCCGTAAGCTCTTTGTCAGGAGAAAGAGTAACAAGTGAATTGTAAATTAAATAACAGTAACGAGGTACGATATTTATTGGCAGGCATTCCCCTTATTAACGTTACGTCACCAATGACCGCCTTCCCCAGCAAGTTCAAGACAAGCGACTATAAGCCTTGAAGACGAGCAGTAACTTGATTGGTGTGATCATATTACTTTACCTGCATTGCTGGAATCGAATACCAGTACGATATTTAATTCGTTTTCATGGTACATACCTGAAGTAGTTGTTGAAATGACTGACGTAATCATATTACTTACTTTAACTGTTGAAATCAAACCATAAACCCCATTTATGAATGCTGCGACATGAAGTTTGCTGAAGCAATACAAACTGATGAATACGACATGCGGGAACTTAATATCAGCGTGGCATACAAACGTATTCTACACGGTGCAGAGCCCGTCTTCAGTGGCTGACGTTCACTCAGTCAAGAAATTCCCAATTTTTTTTTTGGAAGCCGAAAGTTCATTATGTTCACAACAGCCCGCCAATGGGCCCCGTCCTACACCTTCATACCTCATTTAGTAAAGAAGCTTTTTAAAGTAATCCTTCCATCTTCACCTGGGACTCCCAACTGGTATCTTTCGTTTTGATTTTACAACTAACATTTTTATGTATTTTCCATCCCCTCAAGAAAGTTGCATATTCCGTCCACCTCATCGACCTTTGTTTATCATTGTATTATTATTTGCCCACGAGTATAAAATACTAAGTTCCCCATTATACAATCTCCTCCTCATATCTCCTCTCCTTACGTCGAGATACGCATATTCTCCTCTAAAGTCACTTTTTACAACATGCCATATCGGGAGATGGAGGGAAGAAGGCAGTTTCCTTTATATCAAGAAGCTACAGAAGCAAGTCACGTAGGTGAAATCAATTACTTTCCAGTCATGCGTTCTTTGCAAAACGCGCATGAATAGCCTATAAATAAACAAATATATATATACATATATATATATATATATATATGTGATGATCATGTGTACTGGATCGCATACTCGTATGTGGTAGGCCAACCGGTATAAACATTATGCCGCTCGAGGCTACTCCAAATTCGTAGCTCTTATTTTCTTACAATTAGTACCAGTAATGTGGCAGACAGACGAACGTGAGGTGGGAACGACCGTAGCGACATTACCGAAATGCGGTAACCAGAAGAAGCACATTAACCAGAACTAGACCGGAATTCTGATATAGTACGACTAGGGCCAGTGGTTATCTAGCCGCTGACAGCGATGCAATCTACCGAACGAAATATTGAGACGCACAACAAGAACTGCTGAATAAACATTTCAGTTTCTTGACTCATTACCATTTTGCCTCGGTCCACTACGTCCACGCATCGTAACGAGTTTTTTTTTTTCTTCCCCCCCCCCATCAAAATTTTGTATGTGTCCCACCCATCTCATCCACTTTGACACAGACACATTAGTTCCAAAACTTCTTGTTGGTCACCTCTACCACTGAAGATCAGGGCGATATGTTCTTTCGAAACAACAGGAAATAGTTCAGTGACACAGTGTCATAACCCAGAAGACTTGAATCCTCAAAAACACAGCTGTGGGCACCTCAAATCTCGCACTGAAGAACTGTGTTTGGTATCTTCAGTTGATTAATAAACGAAATGTGAGTCTTCATTGAATTCTATGTCAATTGGATCTTGTTAAAGTGTTGTGCCTCCAAAAGTATTTCCATGAAGTAGTGACGATATTAGCACTCAATCTTACGTGGTACTGACCAGAATTCCTCACCTACAGCCACAACTTCCCATTCCACCACGTTTAATCCCTATATCAGCAGAACGAAACAGATCGCTTGCCACCAGCTTGGTGTAATGGGGATGTTTATATAGCAAGGTGACGAGGCACGGGATCAAAATTACCATTTACCAGACGTTGGGATTCGACGTAACAAGAGGTGTGCGGAGCGGGTTATTGCCACGCCTGTTTCAAAAATATCCATTACATGCTCAGCCTACTCAATACTCTTGTCATTCTATTCACCAGACAGAATCAGTTACGTAACAAAGGCGTGCCGACATCGATCCGAGACAATTCTGTGTGGTATTATTTAAAGTTTTATTTTATATTTTTCATGTGCTAATTGAAGGATAATTTAGTACAGTGGTTATTAACTTTTACTGTTTCTCGCACTCATTGATTCTCAAAATATGTTATCGAACACATTTAAAAAATCGTTAAAGTAGGTCAGATTTAAGAAATCAAATACGTAACACAATACAAATGTATAATTACAGCATTTTTTGTGGTGAAGGACCCCGCAGCAGACGCTACGGACGCACCGCAGCCTTGAGGCTTATTGTGCAACCCTGTGATGAAGATGATTAGTTTTTCCGTTTTTCCGTGTAATGGAGCACCGGTGGAATGAAACTGACATGGGAAAACCGAAGTACTCGGGGAAAAACCTGTCCCAGTGCCACTTTGTCCACCACAAATCCCACATGGACTGACCCGGGATCGAACTCGGGCCTCCGCGGTGAGAGGCCGGCGACTAACCGCCTGAGCCATATAATTACAGCATACTTTAAATTAAAGAGAACCGCAGTAGTGTAGAGTTTTACGCGGTAGTGTTAGGTTACTGATATAATGCGTAAAACTAAAATCGCGTATAATCAGAACACCGCCCTTATATACTCTTATTCCGCTCCCTTAATAAAAATTAGTCGTAAGTGTATTAGTATGTGTACGTATGTAGTTTAAAGTAGTTTTTACTAGGAAACAGCATGCAACAGTCATGCAGCAAATACAGTAGGCCTACTGCACAGAATACAAAAAATCAAACAATTTAATAATAATAATAAGATGCATGGCCCGCCGACCCCGTCTCGATAAGCCAATGCTCTAGGCCCTTTCGTTTCCTTCTGAAGAACATGGTTTTACGTTTGAGCTCTCTGTATATATCTTGATAATGGGGGTAAATCCTCTTCGAGTGTAGGATTAATTTTACAGCACTACATGATTTTAGGCTCGTTCGCAAAATTGCGAAAAGCGACTATTAGCTTCGTCGTGTCTGTCCGCATGGAACAACTCGGCTCCCACTGGACGGATTTTCATGAAATTTGACACTTGAATATTTTTCGAAAATCTGGCGAGAAAATTTAAGTTTCATTAAAATTCGACAATAATAACGGGTACTTTACATGAACACCTATGCACATTTATGATAATATATCGCTGAATTCTTCTACAATGAGAAATGTTCCAGATAAATGTTGTAGAGGAAATGAAAATACACATTTTGTATTCAATAAGGTTTTTCCGAAAATCGTGCCGTTTATGAGATAATGTGGAAAAATGTGATAGTGCCGGACAGGCTACAATGACAATATACGTAATTGGGCGCATGCGCTTTGCATGCTGGATAACTAAGGCTACATACACACACTCAGAATATGTAATACTTCTTGTTTTCCACGGTAACAAAGGTTGCACGAACGCGCCTCGATTTAACGTTTATACGTACATTGCCTGTCTTGTTTTATTTCTTCGTCGCCCACCGCGTATACAGGAATGGTCGTGAAATATTTCTAGTAAAACGCGACTCTACTATGTACTTATTTGTACCTTAACAGTCAAATGAACGAAAATTTGGACATCTCACGTCCCCCCCCCCCCCCGGAAATGTGTTCACGCCAGGTTAAACCCCAGTTTTTCAGAATGACTGAAGGCTAAAACAATGGGCAAACAGCGGGAAACGAATAAAACACTCTACGTACTGTCGCTGGAGATGGAATGTCTCACCGTTGTGTAATAGTTTTTTTTAACGACGAACGTTGTACGGCAGAGCGGGGGATATAAGGGGTAGCTGTGGAGCTATTGATGTCGTCCGCTCCACGGCTTGCTGTCTCGCCTTAACGCAGAACAGAGTACTGCAGAGCGGTAGGCGTCAACGGTCGCTATGCAGCAATGCAGCTATGTGTGGGCTTGTAGATTTTATGAGCGGGTTTCGCCTTCAGCTGGGCACCTGGAGGCCAGCTCTGTCTTGGGTAACTGCGGCTGACGGAACAGATCACCACGTGTTGATAATGGCGTTTAGTATATAATCTGTCCCACCAATGCATATCACTCTAGACTTTAATATTCGCTGCACAAACCGGTACATTACAACGTGGTTTATTGTCACACACATATAGTTTGGTTCTTCAATTACTAAAACGATACGTGAACTGTATTTACATACCTATCAACATCAAGCAAGTTGCCAGCACCGATTTACATGAGTCCACCAGTCGAGAGTCCACTACTGTTATATAGATACAAAAGGCTTTGTTTTTTGTATTCGTCAATCGAAAACCAAACATCCGTCTAATTACTAACGTGGACACTACTCTACAATCCCTCAACTAAAGTAGACAGAGTTTTCGTATGGCCTCAGTATTAATCCACATAAACGTAAATTTACTCTTGAAAGCAAGGAATACATTTTTCTTTATGGCGCAACAGCCCCAAGTGTGCCAGGGCCTCCTCATTGTCGAGGCTTCACGATCACACTCAGACACACCACACTCGGTAGGACTCCTCTGGACGAGTGATCAGCTCGATGCAGAGACCTCTACCTGACAACACACATCACTCACGACAGACAGCCCCCAGCGGGATTCGAACCCGCAATCCCAGCAAGCAAGCTGTCGCAGACCCACGTCTGAGACCGCGCGGTCCCAAGGGATCGGCTCAAATGACGCAATTGGAACCCTGGGGTTTCGTAATGGACCGTTCTGCCCAGGTAAAGTATATAACATGACATTACACCGTACGGCCACACACAAACACGCATACACACGCGCGCGCACAGGATGGGCAAAAAGCCTTAATGGAGAACAACATTCTCTGGTATTAACGGCAATGTTCAAGTTTAAAGCTATTAACACTGGTATGAGTCAGCTGCAGGCGTCGTTGTTTTGCACTGAACATGGTGGGTCTGTATTTGAAATTTCTGTAAATTCTGTAAGTAATAAAGAAATTTACAACTTATTTGCATGAAGACTTTACTAGCCGGTTAACTCACTTTTGGGCCACTCCATGTACATATATACGTATATATATACATAGCATATACATACATTCCAACATAGTCTAGCAGCAAAAGATTTTCAGACCTTTAAATATCCAATACCAGTGAACACAACGCAGTAAAATAAAGAGAAAATGGAATTCAAAGGACGACAACGAGGCCTGAGAATAATAAAAAAAAACCAGTTTTTATTTGTCGAGGCTAGTACGCCTCGCTTGAAATGACTTTGCCCTTGAGCGGTACAATAATGCCGATAAAAATGCTTAAAATTAACCTTTTAGTTTAACAATGTTGAAGGAGACCTTATGGACTGGCTTCCGCTATCCAAGAAACGCAATGCTGAAAGTCACGAACGTATTACAGGCTGAACACGGTAAAGTCGCGCTGTTTAACCACTGAAAAATTGTGGTAGAGAATTCTAAGCATACGAGTAAGGTTTGGATGACAGTCCGCATTTGTCTGTGCTACCTACGAGTATATTGTTTCGTGAAAGCAGACCGGCTGATTCATCGCCTACGGAGCCCTGTGAAATGCTTTTACGTATTTCTCGTTGCAGAAATCTGTGTGGAAGGGCCAGCAGGCAAACCCGTGACTGCTATCGTAGGCTCTGTAACAAGTAATTAACCCTTACATCATAAAGAATAGATAATTTCAGTGGGATCATTTTCATTTTCAGTTAGCATAATGAGACCAGCACACGTACGGCTCCACTCATTGTTCACCTCGGCATCAGATGGAGATGAGTGATCAGCTTCAGAGCCCGGCCGCTTTACTCCAGCTACCCATTGGACAGGAGACTGGGTGGACCCCACAGCCGGTATGGACACTTTGGAGAGCGGGAATCGAACCACGATTCCTCGGTTGGCCAGGCCGTAGCCTATTCACTATACTGACTACGCTATTCAGGTTCCTGCAGTGTAAGCTCTACCTTTTCACAATTCCTATACAAAATGCAACAAGATAATGTATGTGTAACGCAATATTGTGGCGTGTTCGCATTACCACTGTTTCCATGGAAACGCAACAATGCGTTCTATTTGTGTTGTTGTTGATCTAGATGTAGCTGTTAACAATATGAAAGTGTTCGTGTTGCCACGGAAATACAACAACAGGTCCCCTTTTTACTGTTGTCAAGGTACAGAGTATTTCGTACTACCGTCAACAGTATAAACGTACTTAGGTCTTCATGTAAAGTAAAGTGCCCAATACATTTGTCCCATTTTAACCAAATTTGGACATTCTCGATAGATTTCCTTAAGACCCGAATATCAAATTTCAACAAAATATGTCCAGTGGGAGCCGCGCTGATACACGAGAACAGACAGACAGACGAACAGACATGACGAAGCTAATAGGCGCTTTTCGCGATTTATGCGAACGCGTCTAAAATGCATGTATTTATCTACAATATATATTATACATTTACATTATAATAACTTATGGAGTTTAAAATAATTTGAAGCTGAAAGAGTGTACAATGGAAGTGCTGAATTCTGACACAACTACCATTTAAATCGCAATGTTTAGCGACCCAGGTGAAAACAGACACAATCCCGGCGCGTATGGAATCGTGACACGACACGCACACATTACAAAAAATGGTAGTAAACGATGTACATATTCCCGGTCGTGCACTAAAATGTCTCTACCGCCTAACGTGTTGCTGACGTGACTCACATCGAAACAGCGGTTTTCAACCTTGAGCAAGAAACGACATAAGCAGTAATCTTGTTTACGATGTCTCTCTACTGCGCATTATAATTAAAATCTTGTGTTATCATAATCAACACCAGGAAGGGGGGAGACAGCTGAAACACTTCCTCGATAACCAGTGGCCGATTCTTCTAGTGACTTTCAACTTTCAACAACTTGTGTAATTCCTAAATAGATAAGTGATCCCTGCTGATTAACATGTTACGTAACATACTGTTTTTTTACTTCCGGTTTTTCAACCGGCCTTCCAAAATAACGCCAATTCGACTCCGTTCCAAGAACATTTTTGGGCGTGTTGTAAGAGTTCAGTTGAAAATCGAACCCAGACCCACAGCATACTTAACGGCCTTACATTTCTGCACATAATATAACTGACCGCATGTTAGACTAAGTGGTGGAAATTACTCTCACACATGCTTGATTTCTAATGAAATCGGACACCGGAAAACCGTATTGTAAATTACCTGCAACACTTTTCACACGATTTCTACCTTACATAGGTTTCCGCAGTGAAAATCCTCCGTATTAAACAGCACGAGCAAAACAAATTCACGTAACACTGTGTGAAATCTGTCACCCAGCAGACTAAAATGTACTGTGTTATGCTCGTGATTCAAACTAACCGTACGCGCGACGATATTACTGGCAGTGTGTGACACTCATGCAGCGGCCGTGCTGTGTCGGCAATTTCCGTAAAGGAACAGCAAACAGCAATTAATAACCTGTTCACCAGGCGTCAAGCACATCTGCCAGTTGAAGGAGGTAATTTCCAACGCCTACTCTAACATGCCGTAAGTTACACACATTATGTGCGGAAACGTAAGGCCTAAGCTTGCCATGCGTCTTTGTTCGGTTTTCACCTGACCACAATACACATTTTCACCGCCGTGAAAACCTCAGATCTCATACTGTAAAAGCTTAGTTTGAAATACCCCGTTGTGTACGTATTATGAGAGAAAAATAAAATGGTATATCAGTCTAACACATCTCCTTTTACTGTAGTAGGATGAATAACTTGGGCTTATATTATAAGCAAGCAACAGACCAATTTAAACATTGAGAGCCCAGCTTAAAGGGGAACCCGCTCATCGAATCTACAAACCCATCCACTTAGTGTACATGAACAATCTCTATCATACGGAGTTCTTTTTATTGCGAGACTGCCCGCCGTAGAGCGGACGACATAAATCCTTCACAGCGACCAACAGTGCTCAGCCCCGCGTTAAAAAAAGTATGTACAGAGAGAGGAAACAGACAAAAGGTGCATTACACCAAGGAAGGTTTCGAGACCTCAAATTTATTTACATTATGTATGTTATTATACAGCACGGAATATATTACAACTAATATATTTTAATATAATAATATAAAATGTCTTTCGTGACTTAATAATCTTGTGTGCATAAAGATGACTTGGGCTCTTACATATTACTGAGTTATTACTGTTGAAACTTGTTGCGTCCAAAGTTACTATGTTTCAGACTTCTGCAACCAGTTCTTAACATAGTGGGTGGATGGGACGTATTCGATTCTCTCGCTCTCTCTTTTTTTTGTAAAGGTTAATCTTCTTTCGGTGTGTGGCGGATTAGCAGACAGTCGGGATGTTGGATATGTGGTGTTTAAATCGCACGCCCGCTGTATACTCCAAGCCACATCCGAATACATACCGTAGAGGGATTTGAAATCTCAAAACCTTCCTCGATACAATATACCGTTGAGACTATTTCCTCTCTATACATATGTATAATTATATTTTATATACTATATATATAATTATATACATAAATATTTGAACGAGATATTAAAAAGATGTGCATGCTGCGCTGCTGGGGGGCTTCAGCTCCCCACGCAGACTTCCGTTACGATCCCCCACCCCTTCGAAAAACACTGGCTACGCCACTGGCGCTTCCTACGAGTATGAAAAACACAGATCTCCTCATTATGTTGCATGGGGCCTCTCAAGATTGGTACAGCTTAAGGCCCCAGCGTGTCTACATTCGGCTGACGTCTGTTAAATCCAATGTCTGCTGATGCAATTCCGCAAACAATACGTTCCTGTCAACAGAATGTTATATAAACTCCCGAAGCTGAACTGCACTACCCACAACACCATACGCTTTGTGCATTATGTTAGAATCAGACGAGGCCGATATTTCTTTTACATAACACCCTTGCTTTGTAAATCACACGCCGGTTTCCTTGGTTACGATAGAGACGTCGCAGACTTTTTGAAGCTAGGGGCATCGGTAAAAGGCATCGATCTATATCGCCCATCTCCAATTAACAAAACACTTAATTGGAGCGTTTCGGAATTATTTTCTACAATTTTACTTAAGCAATAAGCTTAAATCAGGTATTAAATAATGTACATAATTTGTAAGCCTTTGATGTGATTTACAATTGTTTTATAATTGTAATAAATAGAGTTCTATGTCTTTTTATTGTTTAATAAAGTTGTTACTGACGTGCAAAGAAATTGTTTCCTTGAGAGATACAATAAAGATATGACAGACTTCGTTTCGCAGTGTCGAGAGCACGCACAATCTAGGGTCATCCGATGTTGGTCCTCACATTCTGTGATTGGAGACTTTGTGATGGGCTGATATGTGATAGAAGGAATTCTATCATTCCATACAGAAAGCCGTTGTTTAGCGGTTGAAACGCCTGTTTTGGGTTCGGGAAGTCCCGAATTCGACTTTCTATTCGCAAGCTGGATATCTCAAGTGACAAATTTTTTTACCCTCGGTAACTCGCAGTAAATGCCGGGATAAACAGTCTGTTTCGGAAAATTCAGCATCTCTGGCACTGAAGAGTATCCTAAGTAAATGGTAATTACTCAAAATTGCAATCAGTTTTTATCTGGATAAGAATAAAAAATGTTGAATTTACGAAAACACACAAACCATGACAAAAAAAAGCTGCCTACCCTGAAGATGGGGGTACTACGATCCTTCGAGACGTGGTTACTATTTACCAATTAACATCCCAACAGAAGAAAACAGTAATTCTTCGTCTGGACTGTTCCGATTAAGTATTAATTCTTAAAACGTAGCTACGTGTATTTTAGACATTTGGTCGGATTCCTTGGAGAACAGATCAGCCCATCACATGGCCTCTAGCCATACAGAGAAAACAATAGCAAAACGCGGACCACGTTCCAACCAGCGCTCAAGGACTACATGCGCCTCATACCTCACGGCAAAGTGCTTACTTGGTTTACGTTCGGCTAACCAAAACTGTACACAGCTGCGCTGCTGTTGTAATTCTCCTGTGGGAAAGAATGTACTGAAATGAGTACCTAACCGGTTTTTACGTCAGCTCATCCTCCCGAGCAAAAAGTGGAACAAAACAAAGTAAGCCAAATCAACTTATTCACATTACGGCGCGAGCAAGCACTGATTATTAGGCGAATTACGACCAGCCTACTGCCTCGAATATTTACTGCGGTTTAACGGGTGTTTGTGAACAAACCGCCAAGGAGAACGCTTAGACTTAAAGAGAGAGGAAGTAACAGGAGGATGGAGAAGACTGCATAATGCTGAGCTTCATACTTTGTACTCGTCATCAAATACTACAGTGGACCGGGATAGCTCAGTCGGTGTAGCGAATCGCTATGGGATGGACGGTCCGGGGATCGAATCCCGGTGGGGGCGAATTTTCCGTACCCGTCCAGACCGGCCCTGGGGCCCACCCAGCCTCCTATACAATGGGTACCGGGTCTCTTTCCCGGGGGTAAAGCGGCCGAGGCGTGGAGTTGACCACCAACCCTCATCTAGTGCCAGGGTTAAAGAAAGAGTAGAGCTACGCCTCTACTCCCCCTCGGGCCTTCATGGCCTATTCTAGGGAGAACATGACCTTTACCATCAAATACCATTATGATGATCAAATGAAATCAATTTAGATGGACTGGGCACGCAGAACGTAAGGGACTAAGAAATATGTGCGAAACTTTAAGACTATATGCACTAAATTGAAAGGTAATCAGAATACGTACTAGTAGAAATTATACACAGAAATGAATTACTAATACTCAGTGGCCTAGGTACGGAGGGGCAAAGGGGGGGGGGGAGTGGAGAATGGTGCGGCCGCCCCGGGCGGCAGAGTTCAGGGGACGGAAAAAATAGGCGGAAATGAATATACGGTGGGAGTGGAGGTACAGATCCACACGTTCTTAACCTCATCACTATACGAATGTGAGTGATCACAGTCACGCCCCGACCGCTTTGTCCCGGGGAAAGAGCCTCCGTTACCTGTTGAACAGGAGGTTGGGCGGGCCCCGTGCCGGTTTGGACGCTTTGTATAAGAGAAAAATCTTTCGGCCCTGCCGGGAATCGGACGATTCCTCGGAAGTCCACCCCGTAGCCAAGTTCCGACAGTAAAATAAAACTGTCTTATACCACAGGCACTCAATTCACCGATCAGGGTTCTTTTTTTCGCGAGAAACGGTAGTCTACCTGACATGTCTCACACCGTACATCACAACAGTTTACCAACCTAATTATTATCAAACTCTACTGGCACGACTAGTATACATGTTAATTTGAAGCACAAAAGGTAACGCGTGTATGTCGTATTAACATCGAAAAGGTGCCATTTAACCATCCACATGGAATATTCACAATTACAACTTGAAATACGTACAGCTTGTCAAATGTGTCAGTCTTCCTATCATCTGGAATTTGTAAACTAGGCTGTTACAGGGCGAGAATGCAACGACCTACCACAGCCGCAGTGTCCTCTTCCTCATAGTCGCACAGTCACACCACTAAATGCCAGAAAAGAAACACAATGGGGAAAAAAAGATGTAATGTTCTTCGCAATTTAGCGGTTAAAATGGGCCCAACAACAACAACAAAACAAACCGCTAAACTAACTTTCCAGCTACACGACGGTAAAGCAAGTCATCCCTGTGCACGCCATGAAGGCTTACAGGGGGAATGGACGTATAAGTCTACCAATTTTTAAACCTCCGCCCTACATAAAAGTGTGCTGTCAGCTTCACGCCCCAGCCGCTTTACCCCCGGGGTAAGTGACCTCAGTACTCTTTGAATAGGAAGCTGAAAATATATGTAAAACAAGGCTACACAAGGATTTTTGGTCGGCCGCCCAAGGCCCACAAGGTGATAAAAACGGTATCGTACGAACATAACACAATGGAAGTGACGTACTCACCTTCCAGGGTGTCCTCGAGGTGAGCTAGCGGTATGTGAGGTTCGTCTATCAGCACAGTGTTCCGTGGCGGCTGCTGCAGCACAAATCCGTTGGTTACCATCCATCTACTCTCCTCCTGTGAGCAGATATGCCCGAATGTCAATGTCTAGTTTATATTCGTACTTCAGTCTCTCACAAGTGACAGAACACGAGGGTGTTCGACGTTCATTTTGATTTCACTTCCAATGAACATGTCTTAAATCTACTGTTAGAACAAGGCTCGAAATGTCGAGTTACGACAAACTCATTTATGCGTCAAATCAAATAACGCAACCAAAAAGGTACACATTCATGAATCTTAAATAAACTTATTAGTTAACATCTCCTAAATGTTTCGGCCTTGCAGGCCATCTTCAGGGATACCATTTAATACTACAAGAAGGTCATCAAGACGATTACATATTTGATTACAATTAAAAAATAAGCAAAAGAAATAAATATATTACATCCTGATGTAGCTAACACAACGAAATAGTAAAAACACCTCCTCATATACATTAATGTTAAAATACGCGTTGTTCACTTAAAATTTACAGACTGAGAGAAATAAATAATTATCCACATGAATTCTACGTATTAGATCGTAAATATAGGCTTTTAGCACTGCTATGTCCGTATGTATTGCCGATCCCAGTGGCCGCGCGGTCTAAGGCGTGGGTCTGCAGCCGCTCGCATGCTGGGATTGCGGGTTCGAATCCCACCGGAGGTATGGATGTCTGTGAGTGTTGTGTGTTGTCAGGTCGAGGTCTCTGCGACGGGATGATCACTCGTCCAGAGGAGTCTTGCCAAGTGTGGTGTGTTTAACTGAGGGTGATCGTGACGCCTCGATAACGAGGAGGCCCTGTCCCACTAGGGGCTGTTGCACCATGGGGGATGTCCATACGACTTAGGAGTTTCATAGGCAGCATGTGTTGCTAGATCAATGCTGTTGTAAATTGGGCAATTCATCGCAAATATCAGATCTAGGCCTGCTATTTGTCGAAGTCTGTGAATATTACGGAGTGTCCCACCTCCTGTAAGGAAGAATGGTAACTCTCTCCGGCAAATCTCCATATTTCTAGTATGCCCTAAACTATTCAAAGCCCTACAATCCTACGGAAAATACAAGATGGAGAAACGAAAGGATACAAGGATTTTTGCTGATCCCGTGATTCTGATGCCGTGGAAAGACAATAAGTATTACATATTCTGAGTGTCTATACACGTAGCTTTAGTTATCCAGCATGCAATGTGCATGCGCCGTATTATATTGTCACCTGTAGCCCGTACGGCACTAGATTTTTCCACATTATCTCATGAACGGTACCATTTTCGAAAAAAAAGGCACTGAACATAAAATGTGTTTTAATTTTCTCTACAACTTTTGTCTGAAACATTTCTCATTTTAAGAAAAATTCAGAGATATATGATAAATGTACATAGGTCTTCACGTAAAGTACCCGTTCTTCTTGTCAGATTTTAATCAAACTAATTTTTTCGAATGATTTTCGAAAAATACTCAAATATCAAATTTCATGGAAATCCGTCCAGTGGGAGCCGAGTTGTCCCATGCGGACAGACAGACATGACGAACCTAACAGTTGGTTTTCGCAATTTTGCGAACGCACCCAAAAATTAGAGGGAAAATAAAGCTTATGAGATCAAGATGTAATGAACGGATAGCATTTAAACTGATCTTACACATACAGAGTGACATTAAAAGTGTGGTAAACTCTCCTCTTACAGTACATAACATTAAACTTACACGCAACTATTCACTGTCAGTTGATACATTTTTTAAATCGGCGAGAAATAAAACTGACCTACATAGTAAATGAATAAACCATTAATACTGTAGCTTCACTCTACATTATTACACCCACTAAAAGAAAAATGAATAAATAGGCCTTACATATATTATTTAAAGTATGCTTCAAGGTCGTTTTTTAATACAGCACTACATTAAAATAACAAATCAGAGCTCCTTTCAACACAGAATAAAAACAATGAACGCTTAATTTTGTTTTTCGAGACACAAAAACGGTAGGGGGACTTAGAACATCTTTAAAATATTCAACACAGAAGTTCAGAAATGTTTAAAATGGCGTTACTTTTCTTCAATTATCCCTAAAAACCGTAAATTTACACAAAATGTATTGCACATACACACTTTTCGCTCCGCTAAATATTTAACGTGTTAACGCTATAAATGCATATGTGTTTTTATGTACAGAGCTCTGAAATTATTTCGTAATATTATCCACGATCAAATTTCATGAAAATTCCATTTAGTTATTGAGTTGCTTCATGCAAACACATGGACGGATGGACAGAGTGAATTTAATAGACCCTTCGAAGGGAAGGGAACGTACCAAAAAATGGAGTATGCAAAATCAAGCCCATAAGAGAGCTCCCTGACTAGCATTTGCAAAGTACATTAGGAGCTGCCTCTATGTGATATGATGGCAGACGAGCAGTGTCAGTTATCGCAATGTCTAGTACTTTATAAAAATACAGTACCATTCATACCAACGAACTTACTTAATTGTCATGATTAATTAAATTAAGCTGCAGATAAGAAAATAATGAGTGAGATGGCGGTTCTTACGGAGGTGGAATGTGACGCCCAGGGCCGCCGACAGCGATTCCAGGCCCTCATGAAAAAATATTTTCGGACCCCCAGAAAGGGCGGACTGGCTAAACATCTTTACACTAAATTGGACTGACTCTCAGCTGCAGAGTGACTTGGACTTTCTCTGAAAGGATTGATTTGTACAATCGACAAATAATGATACTATTGAGAAAGACAAAAACATATGCAACGTTCCCCTTCCGGACTGCCGGGCCCCGGTGATTTGTACCCGCTTCCCCTGTCTCGTCGGCACTGGTGACGCCGTATAGTCTTTTACCACACTATACGGTGTAACATCTCAAAAGATAGTAATGTTCGGCGAAATAACAATTTACACTAATGTACATCGGCACTTCCAACTGGTTCGTGTTTTCCAATGTGACCCGCCATCTGAAAAGGTTGCACACCCTTGAACTAGACGAGAATAATTATGGTAAAGACGTTTCAGTACAGACACTTGAGCAATAAATCTACCAGCCACTAGTGCATCCACATCTAGCATCTCGCTTTTACATGCAAGGCCAAGGACTGGATTGCTTCTACACTCATCAAATATTCTCCCTTTTGGTCTGGTTGTTACAACATTCACTTTGACCGATAAACATCGTTACTGCAGCTAATTTCGTCGAATTACTATAGGATTACATACAAGGATTACAAAAGCACACAGTCGTGTGAGATTTGAACTTATCCCGCTAATGCACCTAGACAGCTATGACCTTGATAGGTCACCTTCCAACGTAGCAAACTTTACAAACTGCGCAGCGAAACGGCGTGGAAAAAACTAGACATTCATCGGCAAGGAGAATGGAAACTACTTTTAAATCGAAACATCTGACGGTTTCCTACTGATTTAAAAACACTCGGTGCAAGAGTTTCTTTTAAATAAAAACTCCAGAATGTGGCCAATGTCAAAGGTTTGTAAAAGAAAGAAGTGAAGTAGCCATATGGCATCATCAAATATACCAGTACATGCCATATATAGGCTATTCTTTCTTCAACTAAGAGACTGCTGAAGCTGCAAGATTTCCTAGAAACCGACCATATTTATGTATGTGACGTAGTAAACTACAAATTAAAAACAAACGCTTGAATTTACACGAAATATCAATAATTTTAAACTTGAAGAGGGATGTCATGTTTAACCAACTAGCCATTCCAGGCTATTTACACGTTGACACATATCCCAAAGTTATTAACTGCCTTTATACAGGCACATTATTTTATCTGACAACTTTTAACTTTTCACTAGGACCGTTGCGAGTGACGGCAGGCAAAGCGGTGCTCGCCCTGTTCCGGTTTGCCATGAGTCGGGGTCTAGGGGTTCTACTTCCACGTACTGCCGTTAAAATTTGGTTTTTACTCACCTTAGATGCTGAAAATGTTTTCCTTCGGCTCGCAGACACCTGTCACATCTAACATATAACGTTCATTGCACGTCGAATTTTGAAGGTTAAGCGAGCCGACGGAACATGACTGCAGACAGCTGTCAGATAAAACACTGCATTCTTGTCACTAGAAACGAACTCATACAATTCACTGAGCACACTTTACACGAACGTCCATATTAACGTCTAACAGTAAGTTTGAGCCTTTTTAAGTTTCAGTCTCTTTACACTTATTTTCGATCAATTATTACCATTATCAGCACTGCCACAAGCTATACAGTTCGAACAGCTACTGATTTTTTTTTCGTCTTCCTAATGGCAAACTGAAATGGAAAAGGTGACAAGCAGAGAGGTAAAGAATCTCCCGTTTCAAATTATTCTGATAACAGTAATACATCAGAAAGATGTTCATCTGTGGCATAGGCGTACTTGGCTAATAACACTGGGGGAATGGGTTGTTTATATGAGGATGGATAAGACAGTTCCATCCGCATATAAACAACTATTTCCTGTACATAGTAGACCAGGGATCACCACGAAAGATCGCCTACAATTTAATCATCTTTCATACATTTTATATTTTTAGCATGTATTTGTATTGTTAGTTTTGTTTGTGTAATTCACACACTCATGAGAGTCCCTGATTATGATCTCAGGATGGGATCGGAACATGTTGGACTAGCTTACAGAGATTGTAATACATAATACATAAAAATAATAAGAGTGCATTTGTTGGTTGAGTATTGTGTGTTTGATCAGTGACAATGCACGGTATGGATAATATAAAATTAACAAAGCAGTCATTACAGAAATGTATCCACAGATCCCCTTACGAAGTGATCGCGGATCCCTTGGGATCCGAGGAGCACACTGCCAGCCTAGATCATGCGGCTTCAGAGACATTTACTCGTATATCTAAATTTGTATGAGCAGTAAGAGAAGTTTCAAGCCCATGAGGTATGCAAAACTGCAAGAGAAGATCTAACTCTGCGTCGTGGGAGCAGGTTTGCAACTACGTACACTGTACTTGTTGGTCACTGGGAGAATCCAAATCCAGTTCCATCACTATTTTGTTAATAGTCTTAATAGGTTCTAAGAACAAGTTTCGCTAATTTAGTTACTTCAAAGGGCTTCCGTCTGTGAACAAGATAATTTGTATACCCAGTAATACGTTTATATCACCAATAAATAAACCCAACACATTCCGATAAATTTTCTACATTTCCTACGCGCCTTGGCCATATTTTCATCGATTCCTGTGTGTTCTTCTTTATCTTTCTCTCTTTTTCTTGCTCCCTGTCTTACTTTTGCTGTTTGGTTAACCTTTATTTTTCTTTCTTTCTCTCCAAGGCCAATAAACTGCGTAAATACGCTAAGAACGCAATTGGTAAGCACGACTATGTATATACAAAGGTGTACGTGAATTTGCAGCATCTTACAATTTTCTACCTCTTTACACAAAAGTTTCACTACCAACTAGTTGCACAATGTTGCTACAAGTTTGATCGACGTGTACAGCACATATGGCAACTTGTCATAGATGACTGGCAAAATGTATATACATATATATAATATAATAATACAATGATGACTGTCATTATATAAATCGTCAGTATATAAATAGGTAGATATAATGTTAAAACCGTTT
The DNA here is from genome assembly GCA_021186555.1 of Reticulitermes speratus. Taxonomy (NCBI): domain Eukaryota; kingdom Metazoa; phylum Arthropoda; class Insecta; order Blattodea; family Rhinotermitidae; genus Reticulitermes; species Reticulitermes speratus. The sequence continues at coordinate 39,658,384 of JAJKFL010000003.1, read as the reverse complement.
TTTAAATTTAAATGGTCCTAAAATTGTTGTAGGTATTAAAAGTAAAGGTCCGTATCCAAACATCTGTGGAGATGGCATGTTTTCTTCTGTTTAAACTGGACGGAAAATCCGATGTTTATGTACTCCAAGTGCGCACAATGAATGAACACCGTTGTACTTCTTACTAGCATGTTTCTTCTGCATTGGACTTGTCACCTGACAAAGCAACAGTTTCCATATTTTTTTCTCATTCCGTCTAACAAATCCGTAGCAAATATCCGTGATCGAATCGCAGTCATTTTTTGCTTTTCCCACTGAAACGAAACATATGACTTCACTGAACTGGCTACGCGGCTGCTACTTACTCTTCAATGTCAATAGGTAAACAAACAATAAACTCGCTGAGAGCAAACCTCTTAACTAGGAAGACTACTCAGTTCATGACTTGGCTACAGACCGAATCACGGAACATAGGACTACTTACTGTTAGACATGATCTACAATCATAACAAATCATGTCAGTCCGCTGTATGTTTTAGAGTCCAATCACTTTACGTTGTCAAGCATATTTCTTCTTAACTTCTCCTAAAATTTCTAAAATAAAGATTCTAAATCTGATCTACATACACACATATACACACACGCACATAATCGTCACTAAACCATGTTTACTAATTCCATGACGCAAAGTCAGTCCTTCGTTTGTCGTTTATTTAACGACGCTGTCAGTATCCCAGATTATATAGCGTCGATGGTAGGATTACTGGTGTGTGGTTAACGGAAAGGATCTGGAAGGGATCGTGGCCTAATCGAGGTACTATCCCGGATCTACCTAGAGGAACTGATGGGAACCAACTTCAAGCTTAGATAGGACAGCCGGTGTCCCGATGACAAGTCTATGAACGTTATCGTTAGACCAACATCAAGCTTAGACAAGACAGCCGGTGTCCCGATGACAAGTCTATGAACGTTATGGTTAGACCAACATCAAGCTTAGACAAGGACAGCCGGTTTTCCGATGACAAGTCTATGAAGTTATCGTTAGACACATCAAGTAGACAGGACAGCGGTGTACCGATGACAAGTCTATGAACGTTATCGTTAGACCAACCTGGTCGCTCAACGACTTCCTGAGATGATTATAGTCGTGCAGATAATTAAATGTTCGGCCTTCCAAGGAACACGAAGGTGCATTACCGCATCGACAACAGCTCGCTACTGGACCCTGTTATTGGTAATATAAATCCAGACAACAAACAAAAAACAATAATGCTGGCGAAGAGTACAAATTATTAAGCTCCTCATTATGTAACATCCTCAACCCCTGTTACTTCCCCTCTGTTAGGTACAAGCAGTCTCATCAGTAGGCCTACTTTGTTCTCAGACATTCTTAGTCTATAAGAAGTTTCAGACACAAAAGTAGCTAATCCTCCAGAACACAGACCTTCTTCAGACGCTAAGAGACCAGTGACGGCCACGCAAGCGAGCTTCCCTAGCCGCACTTTAGGATTCAAGTCAGACAACACCCACGTATTTACAAAGCAAAACATGACTTTTTTAATTTTTTAACCGATGGATTCTTATTTCGGTTCATCCAACTATAAAAGATTAGTTTCATATATAAAATCGTGTTCCGACAAATGTACACTCTTTATTATGATAAAGATTGTACATTTGTCGGAACACGATTTTACATAATGAAGAAAATGTACGGTACAAATAACATAAAGATTGTCATAGCCAGACCGGCAAAAGAAGTTTATCAGTATAAAAACACCAAAGACAAATTACACAGAACTAATGCAGCTATTTGGTACAATAAATTATGTCGACAAATAATAAAGAGTGTACATTTGTCGGAACACGATTTTATATAATCAAGAAAATGTACAGTACAAATAACATAAAGATTAGTTTCAGTTAGTTATGAGTCTCCTTTCTATATAAAATCTTTTCAAACGCCGTTCACGGTCAGCCTCGTATGCAAGTAAACTACCTGAATATTATTTTTTAAGGGAAACATGCGCCAGCCGCACCAGTGACGTGCGCAAGTCGCGTTGTAGCCGCTCACGTAATACACTGTCAGTTAGTCAAGAAGTTTCCCGCATTTTATGGAACCCGAAGATTCATTGCCATGTTCACGACAGCCGGCCTCCTGTGCTTATCCTGAGCCAAATAAATCCAGGGCACGCCATGCCATGCCATCCTACTTCTCTAAGATCTGTTTTACTGTTATCTTCCCATCTATACATCCATACACACAACAGTTGAAATTGTGGTTTTGTAAATTTCAATCTTAGTTTTTTTTTTAGACAGAAGACGGGAAGACAAACATACTGAACGTAAGCCTAGGACGACAATGTTCTAAGTATTTAAGCACGCTGAGCGCCCTGTTCTGTTATAGCTTTCACAAATCTCCTTCATCGTCTTTCGTCTGGAATTGAGACAAGAACGTCCCAATTTCTAAATGCGCAGGAAAATATACAGTCTATATATAGAATTCTGTAAGCGCTTTCCATCCAGCTTAGAGCTGTGACTGAATGCAACCACCTACACAGATGTATGGCTATTCATTCGCAAGCTAGCGACACCCTGACGACGAAAAAAATAACTTCTGATATAACACGAAAGCTGCAAAATTACGCTATTGTGATACCATGCTGTACAAGTATATATCCGTGTTTCGTCAACAGAATGCAGCCAAAACCACTACGGTACAGAAGGTTTTTTTTGGGGGGGGGGGGGGAATTTAGCGAAGTACACACCTTTGTAAAGGACACTAGCAAATCAAAATTACATGCATGTATAAATTAAGACCGATTAACTTCAGGAAATTCCTGCTTCCATTCGGTAGAGATATTTTCGCCTTCCCGCTTGTTATCTAAATTACACAGGATACTAACGACATATCGGGCCAGTAGGACTATATGCAGACTGGTACGTCATCCACCAATTTTTGTAGGGCAAGAATCCTTTTCTTTGTATAAAATCGTTACCTTCGATTTGAGCTTCATATAAACTAGATACTGTATCATAACACATGTATTACCACCAACTCCTACACAATATTGAAGTGCAATATGAAAACTTTATAAAACTCCCGACATGTTACATCGAAACATGTCGGGAATTTTATTTGTTACATTGTACTTCAATATTATGTACGAGTTGGTGGTAATACATGTGTTATAATAAGTACGTACATGGTATGTATACTTTTAAATTAGATACTGTATCATGCTTATAAAATTCTTCTGACGTGTTTCAGTGTACAAGAGGTTCTTGCTGCGATGTTGATGAATAGCTAGAGCTTCCTGCCTCCATATTCACGGACTAAGTGGTCAAACAAAGGAGAACGGGAAGTAGGGTACATGTATAGAGGTTATGAGAAATGTGCACAAATTTTTTGTTAAAAACCTCATAGGGAACTGACAACTTGGGAGACCTAGAGGTAGAAGGAAATAACACTAAGGTGGCTCTGCAAGAAAAAGGGTGCGCTGGCTTGGAAGAGGTCCAGTAGTGGGATGTTAAATACGTCAATTAACATTCGGCTTCCATAACAGGCGGAGAATATCTTAGCTTACTGCGAAACTACCAGCGTCTCTAGAAGGAGTGTGCTCTGCTTCATGGAGTTAGATCGCTACAAGTGTGTCACCTAACGACGCGCTGTAAACAGTAATGCTGGGTACACTGAACGTTAAATCATGCACTGGCCGTCAGGAATCAGAGACGTCTAGGCTAGTATCAATGTCCCCTCAGTCCAAGTTCACACCTGTATAATTTTACACGAACTGACGTAAACCCTTTGTCATTCTGAAGAATGACTGACGATACGGCCATACATACTCACTATAGTTTGCATTGACGCCATTGCTACGAGATATATCCATATAGTGACATCATTTCTTTACAGACTACTTCATTTCTGGAAGCATATAATCTAATACTTTCGTCAGATTGACACAGTTTTCTTGAAATATCCGACCTGAAGAAACCACCAGTCCATAATACGTCTGTTTTCTTTATCTCATGTATACAAACTGTCATCCTTTCCTAAGAAAGTAAGGCCGTGCCGTGGCTCAGGCGATTAGTAGCTGGTCTCTAACAGCGAGGTCCGAGATCGAGCCCAGGCCAATTCATGTCTGATTTGTGGTAAATAAAGTGGCAATGACACAGGTTTTCCTCCGAGTACTGCGGGTTTTGACTACCAGTATCATTCCACGACGGTTCAAATTCATTCATCTATCACCGACGAGCAATTGAGAGAGTGTCGTTCAATGAAACACTTTAAAAACTTAGGAAATAAAGGAGGCTAAAGAGATACATCTGCTGTCTATATATATTTTTTTTTTTGGGTGCTGAAGGGCCCCGCAGCAGATGCTACGGACGCACCGCAGCCTTAAGGCTTCTTGTGCAACGCCTGTGATGAAGATGAGCAGTTTTTTTTAACCAAGTTTTACAATTAATGAAGCACCAGTGGAATGAAATTTACAGGGGAAAACCGACAACTCGGAGAAAAACCTGTCCCAGTGCCACTTTGTCCACCATAAATCTCACATGGACTGACCAGGGATCCAACCCGGGCCTCCGCGGTGAGAGGCCGGCGACTAACCGCCTGAGCCATGGCACGGCCTGCTGTCTATATTCCGCTTTCATCTTTCGAAACAGGTGACCGATTATCACGAAACTCGGCACGAACACTTGGTAAATGAGGGAGGCTTGAACGTCGTAATTTTAAATTTCAACAAAGAATGAAGAAGGAAAGGAACATCCTACGTACAATAACACGAAGGAAGGCTAATGGATTGGTCACTCCTGCGTAGGAACTGCCTTCTAAAACAGTTACTGAAGCAAGGATAGGAGAAACGATAGAAGTGATGGGAAGACGAGAAAGAAGACGGAAGCAGCTGCCGGATGACCTTAAGGAAACGAGACGATACTGGAAATCGAAGGAGAAATCACAAGATCGCACTCTGTGCGGAACTCGCTCAGGAAGAGGCTATGGACCTGTCGTAAGAGACTACAAAATGACTTAAAACAGTAACACATCGAACGTACGAACATCTGAGGTGGAAAGGAGATTAGAGCCACTTAAGTAGTATCCTACGGTAACCTACGAAGATCTTTCTGTACAATCTAAAATAACATTCATGATTTGCAAAAAAATTCTTCAGATATCGGTTTGATTGCAATGATCAAAGAAGCGATAACTAACAAACCACTAAAGCTATACCTGTGTAATTGTGTTTAAAGATAGATCATTAACACGTTCATACATATTGTAACAAACAGGCCTATCGTCAACGATTACAAAGATGATACGTAACTAAGACTATCTCTAACAAATTTAGCGTAGACAAAATACGTATCTAGGTATTTTCGCGATTATATAATAATAATAATATTTAATTTCTCATTTATTAAGGTACTAGTTTAACAGCGCAATGTCCAATTATAAAACCGGCACAACATAAATAAAAGAAATATTACATGAAGACACATAGCACACGCACACACACACACATACACACAAACAACAAAAAAGTTCGATTTATAACAAGTTCAGCACCTAAATTTAATAATAATAATAATAATAATAATAATAATAAGTCTGTATGACCAAAAATCTATGCAATAGACAGCAGACGTACGAGTTGTATTTGAAACTCCTTGATCAGATCTGCAACTGATCACAAGTTGTCGAGCTGTCCGTTTTTGTGTCGCTTCTGCTTACACGGGGTTACAACTGGACTTCATCACTTTTATATACATACACGCAAAGGAAATAGTGAATCGTCCTCAGAAACCAAAGTGGTATATAATAATATAACAAGGTACAAAAATATGCGAGCTCTGAGGTTCTCACAGCGGCGTTGGTAAAGATTTGATATAATAAATGCTTAACGAAATGCATGGAAAGCTAACTTGGTGATTCGGCAGTGTAATTAGATTCACTGTATTGTATTACTGTTACATAACAACGAATGTTGAACATAAAATTCATATGAACATAATATTTCACATTGTGATTCAATTTCGAGCAGCCATAGGTATCTGCAATATATTAACGCAAAGGCCACTGACGATAACAGTCACAACGAAGCGAATGGGAACATATGTATGCTACATTACAGCACACACTTCTTCTACTCTTGCTTATCTAAATTCAGTATTTCGGCTGTACTTCCATACATGTCCTTCCATGTCGACTATACACATATAAGTGGCCTAGTTTCGGAAGTACGGCAATTCATATGAGCTACGTACCACAAGATCCTTATCCTTTATCAGGTGCATTTAACTTAAACTCGCTGTTTTCAGCTAGATCGCGAATAAGTTACGCCAAGTGCGAAATACGCACATTAGATACGCGGTGTCCTGGTTTCTCTTCACTAAAATAAGACCAGGTGTTCCTCGCCGGCTTTGCCAATAAGACAAAACAGACCGTGGTCTACCAGACAACACCTACGTTTGGAGTATCGCTTAGGGATCTGACGCTTTCGAAACTGTGTTGCGGTAAAAAAAAACGATCATAACACATCGTAGGTGACTGTACAAAATAAGGTCCCGATAGAAATGCGTACAAATATGAGTCACTACGTGACATTTCCCAACACCATACTTTATGGTGAGACGTTGTTATGCGTACATGCAGCCTCCAAGCTGCTCTTCTTGACTGCATGTTCAGTACATTCGCAGTTACCCTACGTACCTGATGGCCGTCTCCTCCATACGCAACCTGAGAAGGCAATATGTGGCGATGACGAGGATTCGCTTCACATGGATCATTAACACCGTTCGGTAAGTGAAGTTCACCTAGAACAGGTCAGCTTCCTCTTTCTTTAATCTTTGGCGCTACGTGGGGGGTGAGTGGTGAACGCCACGCCCCGACCGCTTTACCCCGGGAAAGAGACCCGGTACCCATTGTACAGCAGGCTGGGTGTTCGGTGCACACCTGAAAATTTTATTATAAGCCCGTAGATCTGCTAGAAGCCGATCCCAGTGGCCGCGCGGTCTAAGGCGTGGGTCTACGGCCACTCGCTTACTGGGTTTGTGGGTTCGAATCCCGCCTAGGGCATGGATGTCTGTCTGTCTCTTGTGAGTGTTGTGTGTTGTAAGGTAGAGGTCTCTGCGACGAGCTGATCCCTCGTCCAGAGGAGTACTACCGAGTGTGGTGTGTCTAAAAAGTGTGTGATCGTGAAGCCTCGAAAAATGAGGCGGCCTAGGCCCCAAGGGGCTGTCGAGCCATTGGGAAAAAAAATCTGCTAGAATGGAAATACCTTTTTAACTTCAAATGTTTGCACTTGCATAACCAGGCGTTTTCTATGAGTGGATTTTACAATTATAACTATTATTAAAGATATGGTGGTGGTTCACAAAGAACCTGTTACAGGCCTACGTGCATCGGGACCGCAAGGGCTGGACCCATTATTTACTCATTACTCATTATGGTGGTGGTTATAGCGCTGGATAACGAACCAGTCACTGTTGTTTATGGCATAAATTATTTTTTACATTATGCCATTAGACGTGAACGCAATATAATACTGTTTATGAAACATCAGCACACCACAGGAAATTTTAGTTTTACACACACTGATTTGTTCTGCATGATGGACGTCATTTGAGGAAAAGACTGCCAAACGCTGAAATGAATCTGACGAATTTTTTTTCTTCTTCTGGTAGTAATGACACAAAATGTGGTTGTCGTGCACTTTATCAGCTTCAGCTTACTCGAAAATTATCGTCCAAAGGAAATTAACTGATTAGAATCCATTAATGCGTGAATTTGAAAACAAAGTTTCGCCAGACACGCGTGACTAATGAAAATTGAAATTATTGTGCAAACCTATGGTTCACATGTACCAGGAAATGCTGTACACGAAATGAAATGAAATGTTCCAGTCTTTAGACAGATAAATCATAACCGACTGCACCTGAACCAAAACCATATTACAAAACTGTATAAACATTCGTAACAGCAGATACGAGACACACCTGATCTAATAAAACCGAACTTCCTTACGCTGTAACCAGCCAGATGTCGGGTCACAGAGGACAGAGGACGAGATAATGTGCTAGCTAGCCCAGAACATCGCATACCTCGCAGGGCGGTGACAGATGTCTACAAGCCCGCTCGAGTGATATTACGTCATCGCGAGTATTACACAAAGGCCCCCGGGAATGAACCAGAGGCTCTGTACTGAAAAACAGGCGTATATCCGCCTAAACTACCTCTGTTAATTGGAAAACTACGCGCACTGGACGAAAAAGACGGGGAATAGGCCTATTTCTATCAATTCTAATATTTCATGCAATTTGTTGTATGCCAGGAAGTTTAAATATCGAAATGCGAAATTAAATATATCAACACTGTCCCACTAGCATGCCAAAGACTTTAGACTTTACTTTGAACATCAGTTGCTGTGCTTTATGTCTCTTACCAGTAACTTAATATCTTTGCCAGCTCCTGCCCATTTCAACGTATTTAAATTAGCTGCAATTAAATAAACTGTGCAACTCGTGTCATGCATGGGTTCAAAGAAGTTAAATGAAACAATAATTAAAATCAATTCAATTCAGTACTGTTTATTAAATAATTCTGTCGGCCGCACTATGGCTCTGGGGTCGACTCAGCCTCTAACCGAAAAGAGTACCAGGAATATTTCCTGGAGGGTAAAGGCGACCGGTGCGTAGGGCTGACAACGTTACCACCTTCATGTGCCGATTGTCTAGAAATCTGGGAGCCTCAACCTCCTGGAACCCTAAGGGCCTGTCCAGGCCTGTAATGGGATTGCTTTACCTTTTACGTTAACTTGTTTATTAAAACGCTGGCTCAACAGCACAAATGCAATTACAATCCCAGCAAATCATCATCATCATCATCAACAACAACATTACAATACATAAAACTCTACAGTATGACCCAGTATAACCCAGTGTAACCCGAAAGACAGCAACATCTGTGTAGGAGCTTGTTCGAAGGTTTTGATGTTGCAGAGGGCTGTTATGCTAAATCGGACGACTGATTGACTGGTCTCAGAAGGACACTGAATGTGCCTTGTAAAGTTTCTTACCGTTATATTTTGTTCATGCGAATACTATTTCAAAATAGCACACATGTAATTATTTTCGCTTACAGGCGCTAAGAGACAAATGATCATGACACAAGCCAACAAACTGGATATTTACAAATTCGAAAAGTAGAGATGTTTTTCACTACACGTACACACTTAAAGGTCTTAATGGCAGAGAAAGAAACAAGTTTTGCGATGAACGCCTGTATATGTCTGTACTTGTACGTTTTAAACTTAAAAAGAGTTTTTATGTTGCGCCGTCTGAATCACGACATCGTACGCTCTGGTAGGTGCTTAGTAACGTTCCGAAAGGACACACTGCCTCAATTTTCTACTAGAGTACACGGTGTCATAACTCACAAGACCACAGTAACTAATCTTCACCTCCGTCAACATCTCAGACCACATAAAGTATATTTAAATACATTTATACATTCCAATGTACTTTATTGCCTGAACTTTCTGCCAACAGTCCGATCAAATGAAGAATATTTATGGTCACCAGTTAAGACCTTGTATTATATCGTTCTCAAAACCGGTCTCTACGAAATTGATTGTCCCACTTCCTGAAAAATATTGTACTCTGATTATCCAATTCGAAAATAAGAAACAGAAACCTTGACACTGCATCCATAAGACCGGTTTTATCTTCCGTTTCCAATACAAAAACCGCTAACTAAATACAAATATATACAATAAATATAACCACTTTTTCGGCCGGCGCAGCTATAGTTGTGCCAACTGCAAGAGTGCATATTATTGCACACGTGTTAGTAAAGCACAATCGGATGTCACTTCTGAAGACGCGAACTAAAATTTTACCCGATGTCTTGTACGAGCATGAAACTTGATCGCTCGTCTTACGACTACAACATACAATGAGGCTTATTTTGTGTTGTATGTACCGTGCATTTTATCGTGAGTCTAAGTCAAAACCATCAAACGCACAAGATTATTAACAAGCATAAGATGTATTTACAACCCCTACATATGTTTCGGCAAGTAAATTGCATCTCAGGGTATTATCAAGGAACTTCGAGCACTTATGGCATCCAAACACACAATAGTTGGTTTTGCAGTTAGAAAAAACAATGAGGCTGTTTGAGAAGAACGCGAGAATATTTGGATTGAGAGAGAAGTGAATGAAGAGTTCATAATCCGTGGGCCAGTGCTCAAATCAAGACATCTGGATGTGTAGAACACACAGAAACACGGAGACGAGAAACGCATGCAAAATTTATTTGGAGAACCGAAGTGAAGAAACTATCAGGCACACCAGCGCAGATACGAAATAATACGGGCATCCCCGCTATAGTACACTTCATTTAGTGCTGTTTCGCCATAGTGCTATTGCCGACTGCCTGTTTTTTTATTTGGCGCAGAAATGTTACGCGTTGAACTATTTTCAAGCGCTTGCACTTGTGCTTACCGTCACCGCCAACATTAACTTATGGCGGCGCAGGTCGGCATTATCAGCTGATTAGCAGTTTGTCGAGTTAAGTAGGGGATGACCACTCTTCCAAAAGCTGCGTCTGTCTCATGTGTTTGGTACACCGTGCTTATTTAACGATTTTTTGGATTCTCTTGGCCACAATTATTCATGATGCGGAAACAGTGTGTGGAAAAAGTTTCTGTAAAGATGCATAGAAGTGCTTGTCATTAGTAGTGAAGATGAATGTCATTACACGTGAGAATACCAGTTCGATGTTTGGAAAGCGTTAGACTTGGCAGGATCGATAGTGCAAACTATTCTGAAAAATAAAGGCAAAATCAAGGAATGTGGAAAGATAGCAACTCGAAATTAAATAGTACTCAGGGTACTTCTAATCGTCAACCTGATATCAGTATTGAAACACACCTGACGATGGGAATTATCACTGAAGTGTAGGCTGATATTACAAACTAGATTTATGGACATTTGACGATACTGGTATTATGTAACTGTCTTCTATTTAAAGACTCTGTCAACTGCTAAGATTATACAGTGTCGATTGTAGACGAATTAAATATGAGAACAGACGACTAATAAAATCATAGTGACAAGCAAGCGGAGAACAACCTGTCTCAGTGCCACTACCACCATAAACCCCCACATCGACTGTACTGAGTTCGAAACCGGGCCTACGTGTTGACAGGCTGGCAAATAACCGCGTGTGCCACGGCATGGCCTCCTATTGGATAAGAATATGGTGTCTGTTTTCAGCAGGGTATTTAACGACGCTGTCAGTTGCTAAGATTACGCAGCGTTGGAGATAGATGAATGGATCATTGGGATAATAATAGTGAAAGAAAAAACCCGAAGTACTCGGAGGAAAACCCGTCTCGGTGCCACTCTGTCCACCACAAATCCAGATGGACAGACCTGGGATTTAACGTGGGCCCTCGCAGTGAGAAGTAATATATCGTCGAGTTGTAGTGAACAATAATTTGGAAAGAATGTGGAACGAAGCAGCTGTGGCCCAACTTTATATGGGGTACTATACCGGAATCTGCCTGCACTAGCAAAGGGAAATCACGAAAATTTTAGGACAGCCAGTCTCTGGGCCGACATTCGAACCCCGACCTCCCGAATACGGAGTGCTATTCACTTGAACGCAAGGTCCGGTAAGTACAATATTATAACGAATCTTACAGAAGTGAGGCGTGAAGACGTGACTGGGATCAACTAGCCCAAGATTGGGATCATAAAATGCAAGAAATTTCTTGATCAGCTGAGCTACAGGAAGTTTCTAAAAATGAATTATACTCCACTGGGTCCCTGTCACCACGGCATGGCGCGTCCTCGGGTTGCGGATAGAGGAACGGTCTGTGGATATGGAGGGTAGCTTCGAATATGCAGTCGCGGACAACCGACAAGGGATGGTCCTCCAGCTTGGGGGTTGGGCGAGGTGCTAACAACTCCTCACCGTAAAAAATTACCATGTTACGAAACATATCGCAAAGCCTCGGACGTAATTTGCTAGTTGCTGAAATAAACGGAATTGCTTGGTGATAGTTTGCGGTATAAGTACATGGACGTAGAGCAACAGTTCCTCACTCTAATCAACCAAACACCCAGAACAATTTTCAGCAAAGCAGCAAATTCCTTTGTTCTCAGTCTAACATGCTTCTTATCACCCAAGAATAAAGTTAAGCACACGTTCCTGCTACCACAAAAAGTTCACCTTACGCGAACGTATTCTGACAAATTATCCCAAGTATGTCAGCAAACTGAAGTATACAGAAGCATACAAGTAAGTTGCTTCGTTCAACTGCACAACAGTATGTTGCTTTCGCAGGCACGTAGCTCGAATATTTCAAATATTGTTATAAATAAACTAAAAAAAAAAACGGTTTGGCTCTCAGAACGAATTCGGCAGATACACAGTTCGAATATGAGCTAGTGACGGACTATCCTTTGCTGTATTTTCCCCTCAGTTCGTTTTGACGTCTGCCAACATCTGCCAGATAACCACGGAAGTCGGGATAGCGACTAGGCTGCATGTCCGAGGAATCGTGGTTGGATTCTTGGCAGAAGCGAGAGATTTATATCTTCTCCAAAGCGTCCAGATGGGCTCTTGGGACCACCAAACCTCCTATTCAACGGGTTCCGGGGCCTTTTCCCCGGGGGTAGAGCGGCAGAGGCGTGAAACCGACAATTTAGCCCACCAAGTGCCGAGGTTAAGAATGAGGGTGCTGTACCTCTACTCCTCCATACGCCTTCATGACGTACACAGGGATACCTTTAAACAGTTCATGGCCACTTCATTTCATGAAGACATCCAAGCTATCCATTTGTAATTTTCGTGATACTCTGGCGCTAAATAGACGGAAACCCCATTAATAAGTACGATTGTTATAAAGTGAGACAGGTGGAAATAGAAATTAATAAATCGTACAATTAATGGCCCATTTTATGCTTCATTTTCACTGTTAAGAAGTCACAAGCCGGCTCGTATCATGTCTGTACCTATTAACAAATGAAAGAATGTTCCAATGTTCCATCAAAGTTGTAGATATTAATCTATAACCTATCTCCATGTGGCGTACAACCTGGAATGCCACATTAGTTATAGCCTTAAAAGGGAAAGGTAGATTTCAGGCGGCACGGTTGTTGTTGGATTACGTTTCATCAAAAGTTACCTTACCAAAAACCTGTGTATTTTGCCAACATCAATTAACCCCCCAAAAAAACATGACCCTTTATGAAAGTGGTGCTAATATCGCTCTCAACTCAACTTCACACGGCCGCCGTCTGCGCACCCTTCTTTCCTGCCCAATCTTACACTTTCCGGTAATGTGTTAATGTATTCTGCATTTAGTTTGTTAGGCTTAATTCGTCCTTATTCGCGACAGGAATGCTCCTTTACTGGTAAACTCCAGGAAGAACAGTTCAGTACAAAATTCATAGCGTACGAATAGCAAACGACCATTCCGGCATCTTCCGACGTGAGATTTGAAGGTCCCATGGAGGTAAATATTACGTTCACGGTATTCTGGGATGTGACTCCGTATAATATGAGATAGTTGCCAACGTTTCCGGCGAATCTGCCGCCTCCATCTTCAGGGCTCGGATCACAATTTTTGGCTAAAGTAAAGATTTTCATTTTCGTTTCTCTGTTAAACACCTGGTGTAATTATAAGCAGTTTTACACTGATTTTCACTCTATAGGCTTACGCCGGGACAGGAGAAGGTTTCCGTTAAACGAAGACTTCAGGTTCAGACAAGTTTTACTCTAGTTGTTTCCAGACTGTCCGTAGAGCATAGGTTACAGAAAAGTGTTTTACGGCAGGGTTGAGGTAAGACAAAGCACAATACATTACAAATTTCTAGGAATGACAGGGTGGGTTTGCTTTCAGATACGAACGTGAATAATTCCAAACCGGTGGTTAAGTATGCTACCACCGAAATCTGCGACACAGGGTTACGAAATTTTCAGGGCAGAATGCCAAGTGTCATACAATCTTAATCGTACGAACAAATTACACACAAACTCGGGTATCGGTGTACTTAATTTGGAGATAGAATTATATTACGAGTGAATGACTTCGTTGATAAGCTAAGTCACCAACGAAGTTTATACACCACTCTAAGTTGATTACCTTCAGATAACAAACAGCCAATGTACTGAACAGAAAACGCGATATCTCACTGACGTCTAACATCACCTCATCAAAGCATTATTATATTTGCTAATAAATAAATATTTTTAAACAAATGACTACGGTCTCGAAGACAATACAAAGGGCTATTAACGCTGAACACCTGCAAAATTCGATACGTAGTAAGAGAACATAGCTAGAAGTCAGTGGCAGGGATGACTGATGACAGTTGCGAAGTTCAGTAGGCTATAGAGAGAGAAGTCTTTATAATTCAGACTTTAAAACAATGTGGTGTGTTATGAAACAATATAAAAATACGACGTGCTATACGAGTACTTATTGTCATTCCACCACGATCTTTCGATGTTCTTATAAACTATGCATATCGTTGTCTTACTATGGTTTCACAGACGTAAGCCTGCAGTCGTGAAAGATTTCCGATATGACGGTAGAATAAACAACAGCATATGTATAACCTTAAAGTAGGGTGATGTCAGGCTAAAAGGTGAAGTGACAAACACGAAATGTCTATGGGTGAGGCTGTGCCAAAGACGGTTTTGAAATGTGTAACTTGCTTGCCAGATAACAGTTTTTTTTAAACAAAATTCTTCTACTACGCAAATCGTTCCATCTCAGGCTGGATTGCGTATTAGGAGTTACTCATATCTTGTAACTGTGACGTCCAAGCACACAGCATCAACAACCTACACGCACTGACGCACTTGTTCGACATTACCACAACGATAGGGTTTTACAAGGATAAATCTTCTTAAGAACAAATCAGACGAGTGGCTATACGTTTATAACTAATACGAATGTGTTTAGAAGCTCTCTTTTTTTTTGTTCTTTTTTTCCATAAGCCCACGTGCGTTATGCGATACATTCGCCTTTTGAGACAAAAATGTACATGTACCGGTCTAACTTCCAGGAGTACGCTACATTTTCACTCACATCATGGTACATGTAACTTACACAAAAATGACCAAATGCCAAACTCCAGACAAGTTCAAAATGTACCGCAGTGAACACAATTAAACGGCATTTAATAAAATAAATTTATAAAACTGTAAGCCTCATTTCACCGCATCTTCATTTCAAACGGAATAAACTTTAACTTACAAATGTCGGATGAATACAACTTTAGTACAAGAATTAATAAAATACTTCATATATGATGACGTCAACCCTTGGAATCTGAAAGCAATGAAACCAAAGTCCCTCCTTCACCTACATTTATCCTAAAGCAGAGTCTTTATTTTATCTAACAACTATCGTCTGTCGCTTTCTGACCACTACGCCCCCCCCCCCGGTGCGTGTGGGCGATCGGCCGAGTAGGCTACTTTAATGCTACAAACGAGCCGCAACTGATAGGTGTCACATAAAATAATGACTCCATTTATATACATATGTCTTGCGTAGTGTACGTACATGTTTTTACGGTGCACAGTTACGTTAAGAACAACGCAATTTGGCAGGGTAAATGGTACTGCTGTCCCCGTGCCCGCCATAAGGTATATGGGGAAGTACAGGTATAGCTCCACGCATTCTTAGATCTTCTCAATAGATCGAGGTGAGTGTAATTTCAACATAACGTTTATATGAAAGTAAATGTACGAGTCATACAGAATGTTCTTATTAAGGTAAAGGAACTTTCGTAATGAGGCAACAGGACCAGCTAATCACGTGATTCATTATCGCATGACATTTCCTCCACTGGTAATACGGGTTCCGTTTTCGAAATAGTCGGGACGTAAAACTTCGTTCAGTTAGAGCTTGAATTCATACGAGCAGAATGAATTCGGGATAGATGTTTCAGTTACTAACAGCATCCCAAACACATGTCACTCCATTTTGTAAGCAATAAATCCATGTAATCCCTCAGCCCCAATCAGGAGGGACGAGACAGATGACAAGACTCAAAAGGTTTGGGGATGATGACTGACCTTTTATTCAAAAAATATATTTATAAATGAACATAAAAAAATAAATTTTAATCAGAGCGACGCTAACAAAAATGTGAGGAAGCGCCAGTTTCAGACAGAACAACATGTGCCGAATTTCCTTACTTGATAATACTGGAACATTCGGAATTACAAATCGCAAACAGACTTGTCATTTACAGTTATGAACACGTCTGTTACTACTAACATTATACCGCATGAAATCATGAATTAAGACTGAGTCGTCTGGATCCTGACACCGAGTAGTGTTGTAGGTTGACACCAACGCTTCGGAGGAACATGCCGTTTCCATGATCAGGGCTGAAGGAATTTGGTGCTGTTATTTTTGTCACTTCTGTTCAGTGGCATAGCTAGGTTTTTTTGGCGGCCGGGGCGACTAATCACAATGACCAACCATACAGAAAGTATGAACAAAAAAAGAAGTCGAAATCCGTTATTGAATTTCCTTCTATCTGACTCTGTGACTTGAAATTTGCTGAGCTCAGGAAGTCAATTTTTTTTCGTTTATAATATTCATTTTGCCGCTCCTTGGACTCTGCCGTCCAGGGCGGCCGCACCACTCGCATCCCCCCTCCCTACGCCCCTGCTTCTAGTATTATTATAACATCGTAACGAATCCTATAGAAACAGCGTGGGGTGTATTTAAATGGTCCAGGATACGGTCCTGTCGCGAGTTATTTTTTGGGTTCCACAACAGCCGGGGCATTTCTTAGCCACTTGAGCAGTTACTGGGAAGCATGATGTTCCATGTAGTGTGGCCATTAATCATAACAGAACAGATCTCATCCCAGAAGATGAAAACGTACCCGCAAACGTTGTTATGCACAAGCCAGTTAAAGTATTTTCGTTATTTTAAGAACGTCATATAAGTAAATAGCTTGCGGGTTACAACACAGGCAAAAGCGGCGAAGCGGAAACTACCAAGCGACTCACGTGCAAAATCTGTTCTGTGAAGTACACTCATGGAACATTTGTTCCGAAGAGTGCCAAGAAACTGACGTCAGATACATGACTAAAAATTCCACCGAGGAACTACAAGTTACAAAGCATCAGAAAAATAGCCCACTTTTAAATGACTACAAATTATTAAGTGAACGTATGACAGGATCTGTATCAAGAGTTACGCTGGCTACCTCTTAAACTTAGGTGGCTTGCTTCTATAGACATGTCGAAGATCTACGTTCTCAAAAATGTTAAGCAGAACAGACGGCAATATTTCCGTATCGTGACCAACTGTGGTACGTCTGTCGCTTTCATTTCATTTCATTTAATTACATACACCATTAGATAGTATTTAAAACAGATTGGGGCTGAGACAGTGTAGTCGGTATAGCGACTAGGATACGGGCTGGACGAACCGAAGTTTAAATCCCGGTCGGGAAAGGATATTTTCCTCATCTCCAAACACGCCCAGACCGACTCTGGAGCCCACCCAGGCTCTCCTAAAATAGGTTCTTTCCCGGAGGCAAAGCGGCTGGAGCGTGACGACCACTCACCTCCACCTAGCACCGAGGTTGAGATTGAGTGAAGCAATACCTCTACTCCCACTCTGTGCCTTCAGGGCACGTACGGGGCAATTTTACCTTTAAAACACACTGGATACACTACCGAAGAATACACCTTTTAATGCACAGCGTTAAACTGTGATAAGGAAAAATATGTGATAACTACAAAAGCATAAGTTTACATTCTGTATACAAAATATATGAAAAACTCAAGTTATTACAGAGTTTTATTACAAGAGCACAATGGTCTTAAGAAAGTAATAACTATTGGCTGTACCTGTACTGACGAAAAGACCAACAGAAAAACGGGCTGCCTACATACGAGCAATAGTACAAACCTATGCATACCGGAGATCATAAACAGGCTTCTTTTTCTTCACCCATTCTTTTCAGCATTTACACTGGTCTGGTCATCTTAAGCATTTCACACAAAAAAGGTCCCTTATTACAGAAAACTCCTGGGCGCCAGGTCGCTCAGGCGACTACATATTGTACGGTGGCACATAATATTTGTGGATCCTCAGTACGGAACTACTGGCATCATGTCACCCATCCAGAGCCTAGAATTTTGAGGTGGCTCATACATTTTTGTACAAATTGTGCACCCCTGTCTTATAACCTTCGCCGTATCAGTACATACGAATAAGCCGACATGCACAAACATTATTTTTGAAAATAATTAATAATCTAGACAAAATTCACACTTTGGATCACATGAGCGAATGCCATGTTTACTTAAATATGAACATGTAAAAAATATGTTTAATGCCGATCTGATAAAAATTGCTTTCAGACACAACGTCTGGCACGTGCTAATGTGTTCAACAGTTTCTCAGAACAGTACTATAAAAGTTAAACTTCCTGACAGACATTCTGAACACCTGCACCGGAAGTAATATGTAACGAGCATAATTTGTGATACACTGCATTAACGAACTTCCTTTCTTTCAAACATATGACTTGCCGAAGTTGATCAATAAGAAGCCAAAGCACATTATTTTAAGTTTTTTTATGTTGAAAGTCAGAAGAAAAAGGATAAACAAGTCTGTCAATGACAATATTCCATACACCTGTTCTGTGTATTTATACGAGCATGTTGCGCGACCGAATACAGACAATACACAGCACAACAAATTTCACAGGTTTCTGATGACTTGTACGAAATAAGCCATTTCTCACTACATTTCGCATACTGGTCAGAGCAATGACAGTAACAAGGTCGTACCACGCTCGGTTTGTATGCACATTTTTATTTTTATGCAAGACATATGAGCGCAAATACACAACTTCTTACGCAATTTTAAATTT
This sequence comes from Reticulitermes speratus, assembly GCA_021186555.1. Taxonomy (NCBI): domain Eukaryota; kingdom Metazoa; phylum Arthropoda; class Insecta; order Blattodea; family Rhinotermitidae; genus Reticulitermes; species Reticulitermes speratus. The sequence goes on along the minus strand of JAJKFL010000003.1, from coordinate 39,639,472 downwards.
CTGACTTCATTTAAATGAGAATAAACCCTTACTCACTAAAGAAACATCACATTGTCACATGATACACAGCCTCTTCTCTTCAATTCTGCCATTATTCATGTAGCAACACTTAAGTAAAAAAAGGTCATTTATATAGCGATGCTTATGTATGGAAAATTTCATTTAATTAGCGATGCTTACACATTAAAAAGGTCATTAACTTAGCGATGCTTATGTATGAAAAAATGGTCATCACAATTTCCAACAAAACTGTGGCGTGATTCAAAATTGTTGCTTCCAGATTTCAACCGGAATTAATTTTAAGAGTTAGTTTACTTTTCTATAACTGGCTGGCTGCCTTTTCCCGCTTCACCCACGCCATGCGTGGCTTCCCAAGGGTGGTCCGGATCACTGACCGGTTAACTCAGGAAAAGACTGAATCATTTTCGGTCCGAAACTGACCATACCAGCCAGGGATCGGAACAACCGAGGGATTATTGTACTTCTTTTTACGTGCGTCAGAATTTTTGAGGAGCGCCTGTTAGAATAGCTGCCCATCTGTCCATCCGTCCGTCTGTCTGTGCGCATGTAACAACTTGCGAAACGATTAATGTATTTTCATAAAATCTGACGAGAAAGAGTTTTACGGAACGTTGTCCAGACATTTAAATTTTCACTTTTACTGCACAATCTTAACAACTGCTTTACATCAAGATTTCTTATGTTCTATGTTACGCAATTCGAGGAAAATCCAGCGATCGGGGAAAAGGCATATATACATTTGCAATCACGCTCGGGTAAATCCACCGCTCGACTGTAGTGCCGTTGCTAGGATACGGGAAGAACACAAACTGTATGAAGCACCTGATTTACCTTTTTTTTTTGACACGACCTATTGGGCGACGACGTGAGAAGAGGGTGAAGATAAGAGTGAGATATCATGCGGCCTGTTAGCGAATACGACAGAATTGTTACGCTATGCGTACACTTCCTAACTTGTTTTACTTGTTAAATACACTGCAATCCTAATGTTATATTCTCAATGATGATGACTGTTGGGTTCTTACACCGTGTAAAATGATGTTTGTTCCGATGGTGCCTCAGCGTCCAGCTAGAACAAATTCCGTCACCCTGAAGATGAAAGTAGCATGTTTCTCTGAAACGTAGGAACTTATCCTACACGGCGTAAGGACAAAAAATACCATAATTCTGGCTCCATACGCCGTGAAACCCTAACACATTATAGTGTTTATAAAGAAAACATATGTCAAGCCCTGGATATGGCCCTTTAGAAGAAACATGACCTTGGTGGTGGCAGGAAAATAATGGCACATTTCCGATTTCGTCAAAACTTAGAATACACGCCACCACCATCAGTACAAATCTGCACGTACACCAAACTTCAATATCGACACTTTCCCACTTATATTCATCCGATTTGTGGGTTTACGTGATATTAGCCAAAACAGGCTACAAGTTCTTGGCCCGAGTATTTCTTACACAAAACATTTCAAATTGACGCTCATTGTTTATATCAGATTAATCTGCTACATGCAACTACGAGCAATAAGCATCACAAACAATGTAAACAATAACAAAGGCACTTTAACCTCTCAAATGACACATGAGAGTTCATGCACAAAAAAATATTCTGAACTGAGCAAAGACTGCATAATTGTCGGACCTTTTGCGGGTCAAGTAATTCTCCGCCATTTATGAAAATTAAATTTTCATTACAGGCTTCACAAGATCCTGTTGTTAGACACTGTCCTGAGCCGGATGAGTCCATTTAGTTCCCTCATATCGGTATTGCTTTGATATTAATTACAGTATTATTCCACCCACTCCTACAAGCATGTCTGTGCATTCCTCGTATAACCCATACGTGCTCCATGTCGTGTCAATATAATCCTCCCAGATCTGCTCACCGTAAGACATAATACTTTACACATATTACAAATTATGAAAATCCTTATTATGCAACTCTCTCCATCCTTCTGTTACTTCTGCTCTTGTAAAGAACTATATAACACCACACTCCGAAAACGACAACATGGTACATCACGTATCTCTTCTATTATGTACTGAAGTGGCCTCGCATTGTGGTAAGCCTTGTAAATATTAAGCACGTCGTAGTGTATTCAACCTATGTGGTTACCGAGTGACGTAGCAGTAGCGATGGACACGAGAATCGGTCAGAAAATAAGTTTACGTGGCGTACACATTCGTAAGGTAAGAACTTAATTGATTGTGATTATATCAGGGGAGTAAACATCGCCAAGCGATCATCAGGTTTCTGGCGCTGAAACAAAATCTTGGAATCCACAAATTTAACCTTTATCTGACGGGTGTGGGTATTTAAATTTTTGCTCATGGTTTGTGGAAAACATATATATTGTTTGAACATAAAAATATAAAATTATGAAATAAATGGCATTTTGTGGAAAATAAAACAGAGATTATGCAGCATGTCTTAAAAATGCATTAAATATTCTTGTTGCCTAAATATATAAAATAAATTTCTAGGGATGATTTCATAAGTGCGTGCAATGTGTAGTACAATTGCAAGATAAAGTTTAAAGATGGTTGCGGGGTGGAAACAGCTTTGACACGATGGCTGATAAGAAGACACACACTTCTTTCAACAGGGAACAGAAAAGCTCCTCCCACGATAAGATAAAAGCCTCAATTTTGGCCGAGACTATGTGGAAAAGTAGTGGGATAGCAGTACAGTCAAATGTAAACTGTCCTCATAAGAGATGAAAATACACAACCAAATACAGGATGCACTGTCAACTGACTTTCTCACTGAAACATCATAGATCGCTCTATTTAATGTACTGTATAGTCTCGTTGGGTCTGCGGCCGCTCGCTTACTAGGATTGTGGGTTCGAATCCCGCCGATGGCATGGATGTATGTCTCTTGTGAGTGTTGTGTGTTGTCAGGCAGAGGTCTCTGCGACGGGCTGGTCCCTCGTCCAGAGGAGTCCTACCGAGTGTCGTGTGTCTCGAGTGTGATCGTGAAGCCTCGAACAATGAGGCGGCCTAGGCTCCCAAGGGACTGTCGAGCCATTGAAACAAAAATAGTCTCGTAGTGCCCAAGAAGCAAACAGGACGGAAGGAAGTGGGAAAGATAGGGATTTTGTGTCATAAAAGACAACGTTTGCTGTAGACTGCAAATATTATGACCATTCAAGTCTTTCGAACGTCCTGTTTATTTGTCGCTTAGTCGGATAGTTTGCGTCTGTGTTTACGATTCCTATGGATGCAAAGAAAATGCCAGGATGCAAAGAAATGCCAGACATTGCGTAAAAAAAGTTCGGTTTAAACGCGAGCATAAGTATCCTGAACTGTCACTGGCTGAGGCAAATGTTGCTACTGTACCAACTGCAAAGCATTTAAGAATACGGTATTCAAGGAGAACCGCCTTTATTTTATACCGTTGCTGATAAATATTTTGCGCATAAAACAACTGCGTACGCCCACACTTCTATTCACAAGTGAGAATATTAATTAGCAAATTATGAAAATATAAGCCTGTTACAGCAACTGAGTGCATAAAGAAGACTAGTTATTGAAAATCGCCGATTCCAGTGGCCCCGCGGTCTAAGGCGTGGGTCTGCGGCAGTTCGCTTGCTGGGATTGCGGGTTCGAATCCCGCTGGGGGCATGGATGTCTGTCTCGTGTGAGTGTTGTGTGTTGTCAGGTAGAGGTCTCTGCGTGGGGCTGATCACTCGTCCAGACAAGTCCTACCGAATGTGGTTTGTCTGAGTGTGATCACGAAGCCTCGATAATGAGGAGGCCCTGGCCCACTAAGGGCCGTTGCGCCTTTTGGGGGGGGGGGAAGTTATTCAAAATCTGACAGTCGCTCAGGCAGTCAGTCAAGGGTCACGTTACGCAATACGATCAGTCACATCGTCCATCTTAGTGTCGAGCCCCAACCATGTATTTGTCTGCGAAAGTTTGTGTCGTACTTTCGGAGCACCCTCTCTGACGAAAGAGTGAGTCTGGCCATTAGGTACTACTGCTATAATCTGCCAGTATCAAACTCATCCAATCCATTTTATTCATCACTTAATTATACTATAACCCTCCCACTGTGAGAAATTACGAGAATTTTAATCAAATTCCACTCAAAGAAACATGGAAAAGCAAAGCAAACAAAGAAGGTAAAACGTTTTAACTGCGTTACGTACATCATTTTACAGCTGCGTCTCTTGCACCAAAGCACACACATCATTGTTTCCGCGTTACCGGGACGTTTATATCGTAACAGCCACATGAACCTCAGGGTACGTGCAACACGCGAAGCAGTGTTGACACGCCAGACAGGAAGCAATCGCAAGATGTTTACCACCAAAACGAATTGACAGTGCATCTCGTCTTCTGTTTTAATAGGTCAAGTACCAACAGATACCGCAGCTCCAGACGATAGTTTAAAATGCTGACTTCGGTGTTGCTATGACGCACGGCGACTTTGTAGACCGAACACGCCCTAATGCACTGAAGATAATATCGTGACATGCTGCAACATTCATATGCTGACTGTAAGCCAGAAGATACAGAACCTAGACATTTCAGTCTGTAACCTTTCATATGACGCTATAAACACGCGACTTCAGTACGTAAGCGTACATACATATATAATTCATATTATCTAAATGCTTTACGTCTTAAAATCTGCGTGGATAAATGGTTCTTCATGGTTAATATCCAGCGTATGTACAACGCCAAAATGCGGTCAGAAATAAATGTTATCAGTACCGAAAGTGTCTATTAACATCCGTAGTGCCTGCAAACAGAGGTACAGTTCGGGACTCAGCTTTGCAACTCTCTAAGGAATGTGAGCTACACTTACATAACTCACACTTCCATTTCCCCAGCGTCTGCGGTCGCACAGCTGAGTCCCAGACTAATTACGTAGTATACCAATGCCTGACTGAATCATGTAAGTCCTGAACCTAGAGGCAGACGCCATCTTCGAAACCTTAAAAACTCATTTCACACTGAACATTAAGACTTCATTAGTACCAATCGCTGCGAAACGTTCAAATCGTCACTTCACGGAGGTAAACCGGATATGTTCTGGACTTCTTGCACAGGTGCCGAATTTTTCAACGATGAACTAACTCTGTTATCGGCAACATGAAAGATATGCTTTTAAATTAGCCGTCTGATAAATCATCTGACTTAGCAGTAAACGTTTACTTTCTCTGCTAGATTAACGACTGTAGTCAAACATCAATTTGTGCGAATTTATGTAATTAGACGTTTCGGCCCACTTATCCATAACGTCCTGACAAAACAGTGCGATATCTGTGTTATACAAGTATGCAAATTCATCTCGATTCACGTCTTGACAGTGTTTCGTACAGTAGCGCCTACACCACGCCGCGACTTACTACATATATACTTTGGCCAAGTTGACTGCACTTGAAAGGAATGTGGACTTACATAACCGTCTCGGGCCCAGCCCCCAGGAACCTGCACACACTGTACACAGCCAGCGGTAGTGCCGACTCTTAATGCCCATTTACACTATAATTATTTCTAATAAAAACTCCTGTTATTTACACATAGAGAAGTATATGAATAAGGGAAAATCCTTGTGTGTTCGCTCTCGAAACTATCTCGAAAACAGCAACGCTTACGAGAAAACTGTACTGGTCGTAACTTGAATTTTTTTTATTGACAACGCTTATTTCAAACATTCTTCCGTAAGATAAACATTTACAGAATTACGGCCCCCGAAGCGCATGTAGGTCTTCATGTAAAGTACCCAAAATTGTTGTTAGACTTACAAACTTCACCAGAACTCCTCTTTAACAAATGTAATTAAAATCCCTTCCGCATTTTTCCAGTTGTCACATGCGCAAGAACGGACGAACGGACGGACAGACAGGAGGCAGAGAGAAATGGCAAGACTAATAGGATCATTATCGCAGTCCTTCTTTACACGTGCACCAGTCAGTACGCTGGCACATACATTGTGTAATAAAGACACAGCCGGTGCCGGTGGCCGTGCGGTCTAAAGCGTCGGTCTGCGGCCGCTCGATGGCTAGGATTGCGGGTTCCAATCCCGCTGAGGGCATAGCTGTTCGTCTCTTGTGTTTGTTGTGTGTTGTGTAGGTAGCAGCTTCTGCGACGAACTTATCACTCGTTCAGAGGAGTCCTATCGGGTGTGTATGTCTAGAAATCTCAACAATGAGACGGCCTAGCCCCGAGTAGGGCTGTTGTGCCACAGGAAAAGTGTGCTTATGCACCACGTCACTATGTGTAAGGGAGCAGAGGTAATGCTCCATGCACTCTTAATCCCGGAAATAGTCAAAATTGTCAGCTTCAAGCTCCGGCCACTTTACCATACGGGGGAAAACTTGTACCAATTAAACAGGAAGCTAGGTGGATCCCTGAATCGGCCTCAAAGAGAAAGTAGATCGAACCCCGACGTCCAGTCTGCAAAGAGTAACTTTACAGACTCAGCTATCCGAATTCCAACTTATACAGCAACTCGCATTTAAAATTTATAGATCCGATTAATGGTTTCCTTAGTCATCATGCCATTTTCTTCATCGAATTCAGAGATTTGTTTCTTTAACCTGCACTTTTAAGGGGGAAACAATGGGCAGATAAATCTAAGGTACCAACTCCTCTAAAAAGTTTAAAAAGTATCCTTCCGCATGGCGCTATTACCCACAAAAATCGCGAACTCACTAGTCAACTTCACCATTTAACCAAAACACTATTTGAATACAAAAACTGAAATTAAATTAAATTCGTTATATACAGTATTTATTTACTTGCTTGATACACGAAGCAGCGGTCACTTGGCAACTCGTCTTCTAATATGCTACATGATAGGGATATCTAGAGCCTAATGAACTACAATGATAGCATACTGGCTTATTTAACCTCTGCTCTATCACCTGCACCCCTCCAGATGCAGCGGTCAGCAGATTAATGGTACAGAAAGTTTATATACTTGCTCTGTCCGTCTGCATGTTTAATGCACACGCAGCACAATCGTACATACTTCACAGCCGATCGTATCTCGCTGCCAACAAACCCGGGTTCAGGTTTTACTGTATGCACACAATGTAGTATACTGGAGTACATTTGTCGGATAGAACCTAAATAATCAAAAAATGTACGGTATAAGATAACATTTAGTATACTGGAGTTATGTTCCAGAGAACATTTTTATTCCTTGCATTCTGTTGTGTTCTTCGTGACTAATAACAATGAAACTAATTATGACACGCGGGTTCGATTCCCAATGGTGTCATTGGAATTTTTCATTAACATAATCCTTTCGGTTGCACTATGGCCCTGGGGTCGACTCAGCCTCCAACAAAAATGAGTACCAGGAATATTTCCTGGGGGTAAAGGCGGCCGGTGCGTAGGGATGACAACCTTACCACCTTCATGTGCCGATTGTCTAGAAATCTGGGAGCCTCAACCTCCTGGAACCCTAAGGGACTGTCCAGGTCTGTAATGGGATTGATTTACCTTTACCAACGAAATTCACTACGTAAAACAGTTTTGTTGGGTGTATTGGTGCAACATACTTTGATTCGGAAGTCATCTTCAGGCACACATTCATGTACAGTACAGGACGTAAAGCAAGTGACCAGAACCATCAAGCGCACCTCAAGACACCTGCGTACACAGGCTACTAAACCTTCTTCCAAAAACCACTGCCGAAACATACTTCCCAGTCTACATCTCTACCAAGTTTCTACGGGAATTTGGGGTTCTCCAGATGAAAAGGAATGAAGACAGTCCCCATTCAAACGTTTAAACAAAACCAACGCCAACAGCGGCGTTTTATATCCCCGTTTGCCATGGGAAAGGTCACTCTCAGTTGGTCTTGAGAGAGTGCGAATATAACTCTGTGTCCGGCAACCCACGAGTATATGTATTGCACTCGGATACCAAACATATTCTGTGTCTGACAAGCAGAAACTAATCCATACATTGGAGCTTTAATGGTAAAGGTAAAGTAACTGTAAAGTTCACCCTAGAACAGGCCATGAAGGCCCAGACGGGGAGTAGAGGTATAGCTCTACTATTTCTTTAACCTCGGCGCTAGACGGGGGTGTGTGGCCAATGCCACGCCCCGACCGCTTTACCCCCGGGAAAGAGACCCGGTACCCATTGTATAGGGGACTGGGTGGGCCCCAGGGCCGGTCTGGACGGGTGCAGGAAATCTCGCTCCCACCGGTATTCGATCCCCGGACAGTCCAGCCCGTAGCAAGTCGCTTTACCGACTGAGCTATCCCGGCCCACTTCGAGTTTGACGGCCGACGGTAAATATATAATTCTGAGTTTGGACTTCAGCTGGTGAACGTGTAATTCTGAGTTAGGACTTCGACAAATAAACCATTACTCTCGCTTTGGTCAGTGACAAGTAATTAAACTACTCAAAGTCTGAAAACATAAATTAACTAAAAGTACCACGACGTGTCGTTACCATAACTGCTTGTAGGCGCCACGACGTTACATGTTAATTCCGTAACAGTCGTCGACAGTTCAGTAAATGCGCATAAACCAATCAGTTATTTAGCGAAGCATGACATCATACAAAGTAAGGACTAGTCTGGAATGAATCAATAAAAAGAACATGCTCCGTTGACGAACAGAATGGACAATTTTAATTTCACTTCGACAACGAAACAGTAACTTCAAAACATACAAAGTTTACTGACGTAAAAGCAATGAGCTGATATGGAATCACGAGTAAAGTGACGACACAAATCCGAGTTCAATTCCCGGCTGTTTTCGTGTCTGACAGTCACAGTGTGCCATGTTGCATCAGCCCTCAAAATGGGCATCAGGCCAACGGTCGGCGTGATATTCCACAACCGAAGGCTTTATATAATTCGGTACCTACACGTTAACTCCACGTCATTACGTCCTCCGTACACCAGAAATTTCGACATTCTCCAAACACGAACGCTAATCACTAACTTCATTAAATAAAATTACACAGCAAAACTATAATATAAAAAGTGCAAAGAGAAACTTGATACGCACAGTTACAAGATTTTAAATGAAAGTTTTACTTGATTTTATTCACACATACAGACACACACAATGAAGTTGAGGCGTAACAGATAGGAAACAGTATCATACCACGCCTTATGGGAAGGCAAGATAAGAACGTGCAAGCTGTGCGTATTGAATGGATATGACTAAATACACGAGCACTTACGCCTTTATGACAAAGCTGTTGGATGCTAAAGCAATTCTGACCGAGTTCCTCGTAGTTCGAACGTCAGTTTGTCCAAAACCGACACTCCTGGAACGATGTTTTCCCGACATTGAAAAGCATTTCCTACTCAGAGAAGATCCTTAATTTGAACTTTTTTCTTCTTCTTCCAATGGCTCGACAGCCCCTTGGGGGCCTAGGCCGACTCATTTTTCGAGGCTTCACGATCACACACTTTTTTAGACACACCACATTCGGTAGGACTCCTCTGTACGAGGGACCAGATCGTCGCAGAGACCTCTACCTGACAACACAAACACTCACAAGAGACAGACATCCATGCCCCCGGTGGGATTCGAACCCACAATCCCAGCAAGCGAACGGCTGCAGACCCACGCCTTAGACCGCGCGGCCACTGGGATCGGTTTGAACATTATTAGGATAAGGAAATAAAGAAGAACGAGAGGAAAATATTAAATCGTAATTAAAACACATGGTGTCAGCATAAGTTAGCATCTAAATGGCTCACGATATGGTCCGGTCCAGTGGTGGGGTCTCGTGAATACGGTAACGAACCTTTGGGTTCTATAAAAGGCCGGTAATTCTACGACCGGCTGAACAAGTATCAGTTTCTTTTTACGTTATGTTACTTGTTCCGTACATTCTTTTAAAATAAATCTTACTCCGACAAATGTACAATGTTTATGTTATTCAACACAATATTTATTAAAAAAATGCCCGACATGTTTCGAACCAATTTATGGTTCATCTTCAGGGGCTCAGTTTCTCAAGCAGGTCTCGGCTCCATGGAGTTAGCTGGTTACAGTACCCAGCGAATGGCCAAAGAATGTTTCAGACACACGAGCGAATTTCAACGTCCTCATCAACAGTTGCAGTCCTAGCAACAGTAGTAGTAGAAGTAGTAGTAAAATATAACAATGGTGTCGTTAAACATGGTAGTCAGCAAAAGTAAAATATTCTCACAAAATTACAGAATTCGGAAGGTCACGAGAAGAAAGTAGATGTGACCCACGGCTTATATATTGTTACATGCTTACAGACTGTCACTGTATACGACAATGGAGGTTCTCAACAGTAGTACTGAAAACACTCCAGTCTTTTGGGATATGACGTCGTGTGAGGAGCTTGTTGCTCCCATCTTCAAGGTGGTTCTCTACCCGAAACGTTGGTGGTGGTGGTGGGAGCAGCAGCAGTAAGTAGTAGCAGTAGTAGTAGCAGAAGCAGCAATTCCTGAACTTTCGAATTACTGGCAGTTATAAACTTAAAGGTAACATACATCATGCAAACAGCAAAACCTACAGCTTGATACGTTTTCTGCGGTGTGTTTGAAGGCCCAAATCAGGTGTGTCGAACGACATTTCGGAGCCACGCTACAGTAATCGTTTCGTTCGCCGAATGCCATTAGTAGACAACAATGCAAGTATGAATATTACACCCCTACCCAGTTTGTTTTACGTGCTTTATGGTTTGGTCCTTTGACGCTGCCAGTATTTAGAACTGGCTAGCCTACTAACTCCAAAGAACAGAGTCCTTGAGAAGCTAACAGTACCTCGGCTAGACAAGAAATTACCCGCATTTTACGGACACCGAAGGTTAACTGGCGTGTTCACAACAGTTCGTCATTTGTCCCTATCATAGCCAGTTGAATCCAGTCCAAGCCATTCAATCCTACTTCTGTAAGATCCACTTTAATAGTATTATCCCATCTACGTATGGGTCTTCCAAGTGGACGCTTTCTTTCAGGCTGCCCACCAAAACGCTGTATTCATTTTTCTTCTCCCCCATACGTGTCACGTGCCTAAATATCGTTCTCAGCGCCTCATTATCGAACACTCTCAGCCTATGTTCTTCCCTAAATTTGAGAGAACAAGTTTCACATCCCAATAATAAAAAAAACAGGAAAAATTACAGTTCTGCATATTTTAATCTTCATGTTTTTATACAACAAACGGCAAGACAGAAAATTCTGAACCGAGTGACAGAAAGCATTCCACCAAATTCAATCTGCTCCTCATTTCTTCGAGCACGCATTTTTCATTTGTTAGTGTCCTTCCCCACATGTTTTAACATTGTAACATTTAGCTAATCTTAAATAAATTCCTACAGTGTCGGTGGCAGTATGACTGATGAATTGGAAAGGATTTGGAAAGAAAAACTGAGGTACTACGCTAATATTTCCCCTAAAATTAATATGCTGGAAGGTATTCTCCCCCTCTCGGCAAGTGCAGAACGAAGCTCATAATGGGTCAAACTGACCTCTACGAGTTGGCGACAAAGAAAAAAATCTTACATCCCATTTTGAAGAGTCTGGATTCGGACCCAGTTTACTTTCAGAAAATTCAAAAGCTTAAAAAGCATCGTTCTACTCCGTGGACCATCAGGAATAACTAATGTTAGAAACAACCTTCCCAAAATACCGAAACGTCGTCACCGATGTTATACACTAAATGAATTCGAAACAAACATTCATACAAATATCCACACACCATCGGCGTTTAGGTACAGTGGACAAAAACACAGATCTTTGTTCGGAAAATTTTAAAATTTTAACAAATGAAATATCACTTGTATCACGTCAATAAAAGCCAGAATTTATTCTGAACGCTTGATCCTCTGAATGTTACATCGTGTACACTGCTTAAACAGTTACCGACGTTTCGGTGTGTCGTGAAGACTCCATCTTTACATTCAAGCGGTCCAAGGAGAGTAGACCCTAAAGATGGGGACACCAGGCTCATCCGAAACGTCGTTAACTATTTATCAGTCGACGGGGCGTAACACCACAGAAGATTTAAATGTTCACAAATACCGCTGTGAGAACCTCAAATTTCAATTCTGAACTTGTATAATTCTAAGTCATAATGCACTGCGTAATGATAGTAAATGACAATTCTGTGTCACGTCACGAATAACCGGCAATGATGTATTCTCCCTTAAATCCCACCGTTGGACGCAAAATGGACCGTTCTTCAACCAATAAAAGCAAAAGTACCTTTTTGGCAAAAGCGTCGGTTCTTTTGCGGAGTTAACGCTATGCAATGAAGGCCAGGTCGTGTGTTTGTTCTCAAGTCGTGGATATTTTAGGCTGTTCGCGGAAGTCCTCTCTCTCGCAGTAACTAACACGCGCGGATTTGCGAAGCAGCGCCAGAGAGCAATGGTCTCCAGCAGCCGACCGAGTTAAGTCTTTGGCCTCGTCCGAATTTAGAACACAGGGCACCTCAACCGTACCTGCACACCTCATGCTCCAAAAAATAGAGGCCTACGTCTTTATGACGCGTAGGCCTGAATACCAATGCTGTCGGATATTCCATCACATAACGATAAAGTCGGCCACCAACGTTCCGGACGTACCATCATTAACATGTCGGACTAAGCTCTTGGTCTGTTATTATTACAAGCATTAACCTTTCAGAGTCTGGTAGTTACTACGTGTACCGACAATTTTAACATTAAGAAGTTCTGTACTCTGCCCACAGAGTGTATTACTGAGTTTTGAATGAATCTCAGAAGAAACGGCGATTATTGTTCCCTGTACACCATTAACTGATTGGTTAACGGTGTCGTCTAATATTTTGTGGATCCTCAATCTGGAACTTGCTTCGTGTCATTCTTCTGGCGCCTAGAATTTTGAGGTGGTTCCTAGACTTTTGGAACATCTGTGGACCCGTTTTAAATGTTACGTTTTTAGACAGTAGGCGGGAAGAAGAAAGATTCTGAACAGAATGGTAGCAAGCATTCCCCGACCCGAACCTGCTCTAAACTTATTTGTGACTGTTATTCATGTTGACCCGTCACTGTCTTTAGCCACATGGTTCAATGTGCCAAATTTCTGATGATATCTTTTTCTCATGGCTCGACAGCCCTAGTGGGCTAAGGCCTCCTCTGTGAGGTTCCTCGATCACACTCAGTTAGACACACCACACTCGGTAGGAATCCCCTAGACGAGTGATCGGCCCGTCAAAGAGACCTCTGCTTGACAACACACAACACTCACAAGAGACAGACATCTATGTCCCCGGCGGGATTCGAACCCGCAATCCCAGCCAGCGAGAGGCCGTAAATCCACGCCTTAGACCGCGCGGCCACTGGGACCGGCGACGATTTATTAGCTATCTTTACATGACTTTGTGCGGCATTATGGTAACGAAACAGGACCATAGAATTAGATTCCACCGCGTTTATTTCTAAAGGTGCCCCTTTATAGCGTATAAAAAGCTTGTTATTTTCTTTACCATAGTTATGTTTCCGCCGGTCCCAGTGGCCGCGCGGTCTAAGGCGTGGGTCTGCGGCCGGTCGCGTGCTGCAATTGCGGGTTCGAATCTTGCCGGGGGCATAGATGTCTGTCTCTTGTGAGTGTTGTGTGTTGTCAGGTGGAGGTCTCTGCGACGGGCCGATCACTCGTCCAGAGGATTCCTACCGAGTGTGATCGAGGAACCTCAACGATGAGGAGGCCTAGGCCCACTAGGGCTGTCGAGCCATGAAAACAAACAAAACATTTATGCTTCCGTCCAATAAATTAACATCAGCAGCAAAGATAGTTCGTATCGTAAATTTAGCATACAATAAACTGGCTAATTTCACTGGTTCCAAGACAAATGCACACCATCTCAAATAAATGCACACAACTGGAATCAGGTATCCGTTAGAATGGGGCCGGCCTTGAAGACACTTAAGTCTTTGGAACATTCCCCACACCTGACCATTAACAACGCCCACAAATAATCTCTAATCGACTCTCTCAAACCACGGTGAACGGCTAATTCATCGTCTTTCAGAACACTCTGACTGTTTTAATTAACAGGACACGTAATATATTGAACACATGCAGCAGTGAAGTCATAACAAAGAAATCTCTCGATATCAGTCCGGTTTCCAAGCAAGTTTATTGCCGACCTTACATTTCTACTTCAATTTCACGGTTTAAAAGTACGACAAAATGCAACATTCCCAGAAATATGTTTATTTTTTGTAGTGAAGGGCCCCGCAGCAGATACTGCGGACGCACTGCAGCCTTGAGGCTTATTGTGCAACCCTTGTGATGATTATTTTTTTTTTCGTTTTTCCATCTAATGGAGCACCGGTGGAATGAAATCGACAGGGGAAAACCGAAGTACTCGGGGAAAAACCTGCCCCAGTGTCACTTTGTCCACCACAAATCCCACATGGACTGACCCAGGATCGAACCCGAGCCTCCGTGGTGAAAGGGAAATATGTTTCTATTCGTACATATTAATATATTTATTCGTACGTGCGTCACTGTATACTACCCTTCACAGTAATTGTATTATTAACTTAAGATACAGGATCGAAATCTTTCTACGAGGACTACAGAAACTTTGACACAGTTTTCCTACACTGCGTCCACTAACAGCTTTTGACTAAGCTTTACAGTGTACAACGCTTCTATTACAGTGCATTGTTTCTTAGCAAACAGTCTAAGGTAGCCTATATGGTGTCACATTCGGAACATTTTTTGTTCGAAGGAAAGTACAAGATATCACTGAATAATAAGAACATGTGATTCGATAGATACGATCGTTCATGCGCAAAGTACAGCAACGACCCTACCATGAGGCAGAGACGAGTTTAATTTTAACGCACCAATTTCCTATCCTAGTACGTCGGATGACGTTTCTATGCAGACGTGCGTTTCGATAATGAAAGGACAGGCTTCCATAGCATAAGCTACACAGGGAAAAAATTCAGGGTTCTTTTTTTTGTGAAGGCCCCCCCCCCGCAGCAGATGCTACGGACGCACCTCAGCCTAGAGGCTTATTGTGCAACCCTGTGACAAAGAACAAATAATTTTTTTCGTTTTTCCTCGTAATGGAGCACCGATGGAATGAAACTAACAGGGGAAAACCGAAGTACTGGGGGAAAAACCTGTTACAGTATCACTTTGTCCACCACAAATCCCACATGGGGGGATCGAACCCGGGCCCCCACGGTGAGAGGCCGGCGACTAACCGCCTGAGCCATGGCAGGGCCAAATTCAAGTCTACTGGCATTCGTACTGTAGAACTACAGAACAGTATAAGACAATGCTACTGGCTGCTTTCTGTTAGTCGTGTAGGCAGATTTGTTATACTTGTCACGTATTTGGGTGAAAACATTTCAGGCTGGAACCAATTGCACCGTAAACGCAAAGTCACGCATTAACAGCGAGTGGCATATCTTGGCGGATGCACTGTTACTTTTAATAGCAAGAGTCGCTCAGAAAATAACTTTACAGTGCATATATTCTGGGTTCTTTACTTTCAGCTCTAACAACAACAGTTCCCTTCTAATTGTACTGCTATCACACCACTTTTCCACTAATCCCCGCCATAACTGAGTAATTTTATCTTATCGTGAGACGAGATTTTCTATTCCCTGCAGATACATGTCCATGTCCTGTGTTATTATCCATCGTGTCTCAACTGTTTCCACCTCGCATTCATCTTTCAATTTTTCACCGTAAAGATTCTGTTTCAGCGCTGGAAATGGATGGCAATCGCTTGGCAACGAATTCCCCTGATATGATCACAGTTTAATTAATTTATTTATGAAATTATACACGTAAACTTACTTTCTGACCGACCCTTGTATATTACGCTCCACAGATTCGGAAAGTAATGACAATAATAATAATAATAATAATAATAATAATAATAACAATAATCACGCACTGATAACGAACTATATATCTACACAAACAATTCACGAATTATTGGGTCAAATACAAATGGATTTTGCGCTAACACACGAAACACACTCACGCTGTATATATAGACCTATATACGGCTACACCAGCTTATTAAAGCCACAAATGCTTTGAAAATTCTAATAGCCTGCCTCCCATTAAAACTACGGTGCTAAACGATTTTATTAATAGGATGTAATTCTTATTGGCAGTATCACCACCACCCTCATCAGAGTTCTTACGACATATTTCGATCGCACCAGACGCGGGGATATCTCTTGACATTTCAAGCTTCAAAACCCACTCGTTTCCTCAACATGTTTGCTGTTCAATGTAGGGTCTACGTGTATCGTCCGTAATGGAAGTGCATCTGCAGTTCTGTTACGGTCCCAATACACATATTTATTTATTTATTTACTCTCACTCTTTACATATTGGTCTACACTTCAACCTGTAATGCAGCTTATAAAGAATAGGCTTTTGACTACAATGCGAACACATTCGCTTCTCCCTCACCCAGTAACACGTCTCCTTATATGGAAACCAATAACTTTCTGACAATGTTTACTTGGTTTTGTTGTTGATTGTAGATGTGTGGGAGAAACGTCAACATTTAAACACTTAGATCTTATCTCTTGAGAATTATTCCACTCAGAAACGTACCACCACAACAACAACAACAACAACTACTATTACTACTACTACGACCGACGCCGCCGCCGCCACCACCACACCACACCACCACCACCAACCACCCGACCTACTATTGTCTTTTTAGTGAGTTTGGTTCCAACTTTGGGATTATCTCTTGCTGCTGTAGCAGCACCAATAGCAGCAGTAGTAGTAGTAGTAGTAGTAGTGTAGTAGTAGTAGTAGTAGTAGTAGTAGTGTTAAGATACTTCTCGCAAAATGTAGGAGGCCTATCAGTCAGTCCCGTGATTTAAACTTGAATAGAAACATCTATCGAAAATCTGTGGACCAATATTTCTAAATTTCTCTGTCAATGATCCTACTATATCCATTCTTCCTGCAATATTTAATTTCAAAGTAAACTACTTTGAAGGCGATTTTCTGCAAGTGTTCCATTATTTGTCAGGCAATGCAAGAACTGTATAGGCCCATATGTGTATTTTCGCTGCAAATGTTACACTTTGAAACAATCCCTGTAAAAGTCTACCATCGTTTCCGAAACCTTGCTGCAAAACTACATAAAAATCAGAAACGATCGGCATACTCTTGCAATATGTGAAGGAAAATCAGGTTCTCACATTAAACTCAGATACGGTGTAGTTTTTTACGTTACATTCACCGTGCATTTTTGCTTAATTGAACAATTTATACCAATAAATGCACACAGACATATAATGTCAATAGTTTCTTTTATTAATAGCTTTCCCCAATACGTATTTCGGCGTGTTTACATCGCCATCTTCAGGGGGTCGTTGAAGTTTTTAAACATAGACCAATATTTACACTGATTAACATTGTATCATTATTATGCATAACTATGGCTGTTACGATGTATTTTATAAATATTGGTCTATGTTAAAAAACTTCAACGACCCCCTGAAGATGGCGATGTAAACACGCCGAAATACGTAATGGGGAAAGCTATTAATAAAAGAAACTATTGACATTATATGTCTGTGTGCATTTGTTAGTATAAATTGTTCAACGGTGTAGTTTTCTTTTACAAAATATCACCAAAACCACTATGGTGCTAATGTGCTATTATTAATCCAAGTTTCACCTAAGTGTGGAAACCGAATCACTATAACAAGTCAATCTGGCATCTTTCATACTTTTTCCTTTTAAATTTCTCTTTTACCTTTCCATAATTCCTCTATATGGGATTTTTTTCAAACCTCATAAGAAATTTAATTCGTATTTTTAACTCATCAGTGCATCCATTATAATAAATCCTTTTTGCAATTACCCGATCAAATGTAATGCCAAGTGCAACACAAAAGTAATGCACGTAGGGACTAATATGTCCTTAGGGCAATTGCTGGTGCTGCCTATCCTCATACACTACGTTATTTGACATAAACTTAAAATGCACTTATACGTTTATATGGCCGCAACAGGAATCGAATCAATTACTACAGAAACCAAAGCAGGCTTCACCCGATGTCTTTAAGACCACCATTACTTGAAGTCGAAGCTGATTAAACCACGAGAAAATTCCCTGCACGTGGCACTCCTTGTTCCCACAGTGAAACTGTTATGGCAAGCATATGGTTGACTACTAACTGCGCAGTTTAATTTCGTGGTATCAAGTGGAGAAAGCAAGCAGCTTTAGTACGGCAAAATACTGCAAAGGACAATTTGAAACTTCCGTTCCTGAAATATAAACAAGCACAATAAAAGCCTGCGCTGTGCAAATTTGTGTCGACTTCTGATAGCAATTTAGCGACATGTCACGTGGTATACGCAGGTGGACGGCAGACAAAGCCTTCACTTCCCCTTACGTACGCAAATTAAACAGAGAAGGGGTAAGGCAGACTTCCTGGCAAGCTGACAAATGAAGTAAGGCAAAACCGCTGAACTCTGCATTTCGAACCTATGGCAGCTGTTCTCCAAAAAGGTTTACCCAATAATGAGTGGAATTCACTGGCACTTGCAGAACTTCCACTACAGAGGTCCATGGATGAATCTTCTTACTGCAAAAGTTATGTTATTAAGTACATACGCCATTTGGGTATCCAGGACGTAGCTAGACTCTACCATTATAAACACAACTTATAGAAAGAAGTCTACTACTTATTTACGATACATTAATGAAAACGGAGCTCCTGCTATGCATAGTCTAACTTTCTTGTACCATGCATACTGTATACGTGGTGTGTTGGTGTAGCCTTCTCCGTCCGCCCTTTTGACTTGTCAAAACTAGAAATCTACTCTCATAGTTCGAAAGTTCCTTTAATCACCTAATCTTTCTCTTTCTCTCTCATTCAATACACACACACACTCACTCACTCTCACAACACTCCCACAGATAAATTGCCCATGGTACATTGCTCTTCTTTTTCAATGGTTCGCCAAATCCCGTTCATTTGAAATTATTCTTTCGAAGTCTATTTTCATTTCCACGCATATATGATTCGAATAATACATTAATCAAACACAACCGTGCCGAGAACGAGATGAGAACCCGAAACCTTGCGACAGTGTAAATTTCGTAACTGTTGTGACGTAAGTCACGCGTAAGAAAATAATGTGATCTATGAGTTGAACCGTAACATGGTAACACGACACTGTTTGTTTTCGCGTTTCCAAGGCAGAGATGTCATTGATTTTTCAAGAACAGAAGGTAAGATTCGACTGCCAATGATACTTCAAGAACCTACAGAAAAAACCGATTCAAAATATTTAAGCGACATTAAAAGTAACACAATTGTGGAAAGAATGGAAAATAATGTGTTGAAATGGCAAGGACACGTCGTACGTATGGAGGGTGACAGATGGCCTAAGTGAATAATGACATGGTCACCGGGAGGAAGACGACGACGAGGACGACCCGAAAAAAAGTGGGAAAAGGAAGTGGAAAGGCTTATGAAGCAGAAGAATTCAACATCTGACGACGCAATAAACCGGCAACTATGGCGAAAAGCGACTGAGAACCAGTAACCGGCGGACCCTGGATAGATAGAGACATTAAAAGTGATGTTTCATTTGAACTGCGCTCTTCTGGGACATTACGCGGCGTCGTGTGGTAATTGTTTACCGACGTTTCGGGACAACGTATCGGTCCCATCTTCAAGGGCCAAGACTACATTCTTTTACTTTGTCTCTTTCCACCCCTCTCTTAACGCAGTTCAACCCTATTGGCTGTCACCACGCTTACTGATTACCACCCCATGCGCCGCTTCCTATATAGAATTACATTACGGTGCCGGCTTTTTCTTCTCGGACACTTGACCCTTGTAGATGGGACCGATACGTTGTCCCGAAACGTCGGTGAACAATTACCACACGACGCCGCGTAATATTCCAGAAGAGTGCAGTTCTCATCAACATCGCGGCGGAAGCCTAAAATCATTGATATGTTTCATGTTTATCAACTGATATTTAACCGGATAATAAAACACTGGCATCCTACACAGAGTAATACCTCGTGCAATATAAACACCCTTATCAGAATATTATCAGTTACAATCTCATACAGTACGATGTCACTTGATGTAGACGTAACATTTACTTTTACTAATTCACAAATTACACACCAACGAAATGCACTATATTTTCACTTTTTATTCTTTAACCCTACATATGTTTCAGCCTTTACAAGGCCATCTTCAGGGGGCTTGTAATCTACATTTACTTTACATCCATTATTTATGTCTGCTATTATGTTTTACATCAGATGTAGTCAAGTTTCATTATCATTTATATAAATGTAGTCAAGTTTCATTATCATGTATATAAACGATAATGAAATTGATTACATGTGATATAATACATAATAGCAGACATAAATAATGGATTTAAAGTAAATGCATATTACGAGCCTCCTGACGATGGCCTTGTAAAGGCTGAAACATATGTAGGGGTTAAAGAATAAAAAGTGAAAATATAGTGCATTTCGTTGGTGTGTAATTTGTGAATTTGTGTAATTTGTGCACGGTGAAGATAATATAAAATTTACTCTTATATATGCATTATTTAACTATGATGTCGGCAGCTCTGACTACACAGTGCCAAATGTGAAGGAAAGGATGTGGAATGGTATCTTTGAAACTAATGTGATAATACCAGAAAAGTGTAAATATACACGCTATATCTACTTTGGGAAGGAAAATACAAAAAAATGGTAACTTTGCTACTACATGCATAGGCTCGAGTCTCCCCATCACAAGCCTACAATGCAGTCGAAAACCCAAACTACTCCTTGCTAGGATATGAAAAAAAAAACTATTCAGTGCAGATTTCAATGTAAAGACATTCTAGTACAATAAAATAAAATGTCAGCAGTAATAATGTAACTAAAGGTACTGCATCAAATTTTGCCTTTCGTTTGAAGAATCAAGGCGGTTAAGCTGGACAGCCGGTCAGAGGAGTCCACTATATTCGGCATATTTGAATTAACAGATATGTATGTGTGCATGCATATGTAGGCGTGTGTTGTACTACTAAAATATGGCTATTTTAGTCTTCTGCCTCCATTATTTCATACACCAGCGTTGTATCAACAGTGTTAGTACTACTTTACGCAGATGGTGTTCCGTTTATTCCTCTGCTCGCAACAGCATACTGCAGAAAAAAGCGCGAAATTGGGCACAATCACGTGGAAGTCTATTACAGCACATTGCAATATGACGGCAACTTCCTTTAATATAATACAACCTTCACTACGACGACCAAAAGTTAGGAAATTACTTAAAAATACGCCACCAGTTTATTTCACGGAGTTAGGCTGTAAACAAAACGTCTGTGGTCACCCAACGGGTTATAAACTAATTCCTACAAGAATAACGAACTGAAAACACGTAACGTTTTGTAGCTTACTGCACTTGTTAAATTACGAATTCGGCATTGATTTTAACAAATCACATGCTATTTTATCGGATTCCGATACATTCTGCCAGTGCAAAACCTTACGTCTAGCCTATGTATTAGAAATCGCATCGCTTCTCCAGTTTTCTCCGTTTCTCCTTCTTTGATCTGGCTGCCTGACACCAAAAGGTCTGCTGTCTTATATAGGCAATAATATTATACAATGTCTCACGTATTATCTGTTCCTGACGTAGCTACAAGGCGACCAAATCAGTTTTTATAACGCATAACGCGGTCTATGCTCACCGCTGTTTCGTTGCTTCACAGACGTTTAATGCATGTGATCCCTGTACGGCGCACGGCGGCACACATAATTGTATCATGTCACGTGACTTCCCCTTCGACGTTTGTCAACAAGACCACATATTTATATGATTGGCATAATAAGTATGTTGTTTAATTATTTCACTGGTTATTTCACTGGGCTGAGAACGGGCGCTTTGGACTCCAAAGTGAGTCCATATGCAAAAAATTCGTAAACGTTATACGACGCACGCCTGTGAATCGAATCACAGGGCGTTCCGCAAGAAATGATATGGATCCACTTCATCGTCAAGAAGTAATTTGAGGACCCTCGATTGGGAAAGACCCAATTCTCGTACGGTATCGCGTGAGCTTCTACACGGCTCTCGTTTCACGGCTGCAATTATGGCATCTTCATTGGGTGGTGTCATAGAGTACGTGGGCGACCTGCATTCACAAGTTCCGTACGTGTTACACTTCCTGTCTCACGGAGACGCCGCTGCAATAGTCGGAACACCTTAACATCTGGATGACGGATGACGTCGACCACAATAATGTAGTGCGATTTCCCGTGCGTCAGTACCAGCTCGACTATCACAGGCACTGAGGGCGTAGAGCATGTCGCAGTATTCGTCGTGTGTGTTTTCCACGATCATTTCATCACACTAAGCCCTGCTGTATGACAGTGTATCTTAAGTACATATAATAACGCTCTTTATAGTCGTGACAAATACCATTGTTAATTAGTGTTACCCCAACTGATGCTGACGTGTGTGCGAATTTCTTTTCACTCTTTATTGCTCGATGATGGGCAGTTGGGTTCGCCAGCGAAAAACTGACCGCTCCGTATCTTCCATGAATAATAGGCTATGTGAGGAACGTGGCACAGAGGGAACTTTCTGTGCATGTATATCCGTGATTTCCCAGGTTATATTTAGAAGACATTAGGACGGGTTGGCTGTAACAGAGCCAAGACAATATACCCATGCGTAGTTCACGTGGCTAAGCATACACAAAACCGAAGTGTGTAGTTGTCTTGGCAAGTAGGCCACTGTGTTTAAACGCCCTCTATAAAACTTTTGCATGAGGGTATCCTTGGATTCACGGTGAAATGTGCATATGCTTAGAACAGGATATTTCCAAACTGAAATTCAACTGCATTAAAGAATAATTTTAGATTTGGGAGCGTATCCTGGAGGTAACCCAACGCACGGGTACACACTGTATACATACAGTTATTCCAATTCATGTTCAAGCCACCTATCTAGGATGTGACAGTTAGTTACAGACTAATAATATAATGAAATGTGTTGTATATAATGTAACAACACTGCCATAAAATTATAGCTTTGAAATTAATATTAGCCACCCACAAAATTACCAACACTAAGCATCGAGTAAACTAACTAACTCCATGGAGCAGAGTCCTTCTTGAGAAGCTAACAGGTCGTCAGCTAGTCAAGAAATTCCCCGCGTTTTATGGAACCCGAAGGTTCATTACCGCATTCACAAGAGCCCGCCACCTGTCCCTATCCTGAGCCATATCAATCCAGTCCACGCCCCCCATACCACTCCTTGAAGATACATTTTAATATTATCCTCCCATCTACGCCTGGGTCTTCCAAGTGGTCTCCTTCCCTCAGGTCTCCCCACCAAAACCCTGTATGCACCTCTCCTCTCCACCATACGTGCTACGTGCCCCGCCCACCTCATTCTTCTTGATTTGATCACCCGATTAATATTTGGTGATGAGTACAGATCATTACGTTCCTCGTTATGTAGTCTTCTCCACTCCCCTGTTACCTCGTCCCTCTTAACCCCAAATATCCTCCTCAGCACACTATTCTCGGACACCCTCAGCCTATGTTCCTCCCTCAGTGTGACAGACCAAGTTTCACACCCACACAAAACAACAGGCAAAATTATAGTTCTGTATATCTTAATCTTTGTATTTGTGGATAGCAAACTGGAAGCCGGAAGATCCTGCACCGAATGATAACAAACATTCCCCAACTTCAATCTGCTCTTAATTTCTTCCTGAATGGAATTTCGATTCGTTAGGGTTGTTCCCAAATATTTGAACTGTTCCACCCTTTCAAAGGATTTATTTTCTATATTTATGTTGTGATTTTGTCCTGAATTCCGATCTCGAGACATGACCATGTACTTAGTTTTCTCTGCATTTACTTCTAGACCAATCTCCTTACTAGCGACTACTAAAGCTTATGTGTTTTTCTTTATAGCATGTATGCTTCCGCCCAATATATTAACATCATTAGCATAAACTAGTAAACACGTGTGAAAAGTGTACTGCAGTGCAGTATACATATTTTTCAACGTTCTATGCGAATTTGCGTTCCTCTGTAGCCTTGATGCTTACATCCCTATTAACTCCTCCGCTTCCTTCGCCTTATTATTTTTTTTCTGAAATCTTGCAGCAGAAAAATTGCTAACATTTATAATGCAGAAGGAACAATAAGTCCACTAGTGGCAATGATAATTATAAATAGGAAACTTAAATACATTTCCCTGTTAAGTTTATTTTGCTAAACACTTGATACCCAAAACATAAGTAAGGGGGGCTCGTTCCCCAGGGGTAAGGCGACAGACGTGTGTGGCTGACCACTCATCTCCATCTAGAACCGTGGTTAAGAATTCATGGAGCCAAACCTCCTCCACTCCCTCATACGCCTTCATGGTGTGGTAGTCAATAAAACATACGAGCAACTTCGTGTTCGTTTAGACAGCCAAAGCATTAGGATGGAGTAAATACAGGTGTTCGAAAATAAATATACCAAAGGCAAAGTCAAATAACTTCAGTCGTAACTGAAGAAAAACAAACCGGTTTTGACAAGAATATAAACATTAGCTGTGTAAGTTTTAGTATGCTCTAATTAATCAGGGCACTGCTCAGATATTATCGAATTATTAATAAACTTCTACATGTTGTCCGTTATTCATTATGATCAATCGAATGTGGCATTATCCATGGGATTTTCTGACAAGTAATGTCTGCACTAGCACGCCAAGGGACATTGAAGAATTTAAAGCATCGTATTGTTGATGCAATGCCAACTATTTCTACAGCCATGACTGTGTTGGAAAATGCTTTTCGTAATTCTGAACGCCGCATTCGATTGATCATAATGAGTGACGGACGACTCGACAGTATCAAAGTACCAACACGACAATTTTTTTCTCATGGCTCGACAGCCCTAGTGGATCTAGCCCTCTGTGAAGTTCTTCGATCGTACTCAGACACACCACACTCGGTAGGACCCTTCTGGACGAGTGATCGGCCCGTCGCAGAGACCTCTACCTGACAACACACAACACTCACAAGAGACAGACATCCTTGCTCCCGGCGGGATTCGAACCCGCAATCCCAGCAAGCGAGCGGCCGTAGACCCATGCCTTAGACCGCGCGGCCACTGGGATCGGTAACACGATAAATTAGAGCAAACTAAAACTTGTACACATACTCGTAATGCTCGTACTGTCACATCCAGTTCATTATTTCGACTACCAGTAAAGTTACTTTACTTTCCTTTTGGTACATTCAGTTTGGGGCATGCTGTACCTGTAGACGGAATCCTCATGTTTGCTTTCTTCAGATACAAATGTTTTGTTGACGACGTTAATACGGCACATTTTTTCCTTTGTTTCTTAGCCTGACCTCTTCAATCTACTCATTGCAGGCTTACAGTGTTATTGTTGCATCTGATCACACTCAATGACACACACACACACACGGTAAGACTCCTCTGGACGAGGGATCGGTCAGTCGCAAAGACCTCTACCACACAACATTCACAAGAGACACACATCCATGCCCCCGGCGGCATTCGAACCCGCATTCCCAGCAAGCGAGCGGCCGCAGACCTACGCCTTAGACCGCGCGGCCTCCGGGATCGACTAATAGGGAATATTCAAATATAAACATACAAGAGGATTAGAACTTCAGGTGTCGAGACATTGTGACGCTCCCTTCTGTATTATATTGTGTTACTACGCTATTATTCTATGTGGGCCTAACGGATATTTAACAGTTTGTCCGCAGTGTTATCTAGGGGTTCACTACTATTACGAAAGTCAGCATACACCTTGAAGTGTCACGCTATTGTCACAGATACTGGTAGATGAGTCATACTGTAACGTGTATATTTGAAAAACGTGTCCTGGTATCGGCCAAAGCTTCACTGTATCACGTCGTTACAGGGTCAGATACTACTGATACTGCGCAACGACACTTAACTCAAAACGGAAATCAGCCTACTACCTGCACTGTGTAGACTACCCCTCCCCTACAATACAAAATTTAAGAGAAATTAATTCATTAGTTTTGTTAATTACAACCCCAGGATGTAGGGTCACGACTTCCCCTCTAAGTGTTCTCATTGTGCAAAGAATGCGTAATATTATGCGATCATACAGACTATAAATGCTCGCTCTGTTGAAGCAATTTTTCCTGTGACAGCCCGTCATTTTCTCACGTCTGTAGGCAGTGTGGCATGCTTTTCAACAGTAACCTTGAGACACTGGAACATCACTGCCAGCTCCTCTCCTAGCTCGACTACGGCTGGTACAGTTCGTGACAGCTCTGCGGCATTTCCACAGCTTCCAAGTCCGCAAAGCTGAATCCCGAACTGTATTTACGGAACGAACTCTTGATTTAAATGTGGCCATAGCACATGTAATTTTAAGGACAAACTTGCACTGAGGAATATTTTATCTGGGTTATCCTAGTCCCGTCGCCACCAAATTCGTCTCTGTTATCACCAAACATAAAAAACTTGATGTCAAAATAATATCGTTAAGAAGTCTGTCATGCATCTTCCATGTTAGTTTCACTTTGAAAAGAAAACATCAAGTTTCCTGAAATACTGGTACATATACACCAGTCTACACAGAATCATATTCAAGAATACTGGAATTTTCATCAGCAATGCTGTGAAAACCGGAGATCTCGAATTAATGTTTCCTACATTCCACAAAAATAAAATGGGATGGGAAGAATGAATAATTCCCTTAAATACCATACCTCTTGTAACTGTAACTACTGCAGCAGTCCAATGGTCCTAACCTTCAAGACTGGTAACACCTCAGCCAGAATATATGGCTTGTAAATTTTATTAAAAATTGCTGGGCACATGAAAATGCCATGGATAAATTTGTGTGTACAGAGTACAGCACCTGAATATATACAAATGAAGAGAATGATTTACTACATACTCCACACACTCCCTCAAATGGGAAGTCTTCATATAATTTCAGCTACAGTGGAAAACAACAACAAAATATGTTTTTATCAGGAAAACTTGATATCAGCAACAGGGACATCACCTTTTCCAACATTTGATGTAACTAACAAGAATGTGCAAGACTATGCTTTGAGTATTTCACATAAATGTAATTTAAATACATACTTTATTGATGCTTTCTTCTATGTTATAAAATTGATCTTCCTTCCTTTTCTTCCCATTCCCTCCAGGTCACATCAATCCCATCTACCACTCCGCAATTCAAAAT
This sequence comes from Reticulitermes speratus, assembly GCA_021186555.1. Taxonomy (NCBI): domain Eukaryota; kingdom Metazoa; phylum Arthropoda; class Insecta; order Blattodea; family Rhinotermitidae; genus Reticulitermes; species Reticulitermes speratus. The sequence goes on along the minus strand of JAJKFL010000003.1, from coordinate 39,612,254 downwards.
CTTTGTTAGCGCCTACAAGAGTCCTCTTGTCAAATAAGCTATTCCTACAGAACCACATTAAAAGCCACAAACATCACATCTAGTCCAATAATTCGTGTTTCTTCATACAGCACTTCAGAATTTACTTTAAACTAAGTAACCTCTTATTAATTCCATATAAATCCAGCAATAATACATTCTTTCATAATGCATTTGCATAATCATATGCAAATTTCTAACAAATTTTCCCATAAAAATTTAAATATTTCCTGAACTCTCAAATATGAGAGTTTATAACAAGTTTCAAACCGTACAAGAATATAGCTTGTAGACAGAAAAATGTGGAGGTCAAACTCCCTCACCTATCACAATAGTCTGTCCACCTATATACATACAATGTTGTACAGTAAAATTCAATCCCCTCCTTTTCTGACACAGTGAAAACATTTCTAAGTATCTGAACACAAATAAATAATCAGTGAACCATGATTTTCTGTTGGTATGGGGTCAAGTTAAAACAGATCATTCAACAAATGGTGAGTTACACCCGTCCAACCTGCTCACTGATATGAAGGGTTGAATGGACACTAGACACATGTACACTGTGACAGAAAATCAGCCATATATATGTAGCAAGACAAATACATCTGCTGTATGCGATAGTATGACTACACCTGATATTAATGCATGTACTCGTTCTTTGCCTGCTTTCTTTATCAATAAAACAATACAACAGCCAATTCCCTAATCATGGTACTGGGAGTGAATTAAAATTTATCCATGTAATTTAAAAATAATCACTGAAATATAATATATAGATAACAATAAGTTAATTATTAATATAATTAATAAATGAGAATGGAAAACACATCCTGACACTATTGCAATGCTCACACATTGTCTTAATACTTTAAAACACAGTGTTACCATATATACCCCTTGCTCTAGCATTACAAATCTCTGAATTTTGGCCATAGAGTGTATCTGTGAGTTACATATGATCCTTAGAATAAATAGTGATTACTTCCCTAAACATAGCTCTTCTTTGTAATGGACACAATCTGTTCTCTATATGAGAGAAACTGAAAATATGGAGTAAATTTCATGTCATCAAGTGTTCCTTGTTAGGTCCACAATAGGAAGCAAGACAAAGAACAACAGGGGGCCTAAAAGTTACATTTCTACATACAGGTAGCGATTTAACATTGTTGAAGTAATTTACTGCTCTGCAAAAAAATATCTGTTACATGTATGAATACAGTGAAAGGAACTTCCAACAAAGAATCATAATGACAAAGACAGCTATAGTACTGAATAATTACAGTAACATTAATTACACAAAGATAAAAATTCATGCCATACACTCATAAATTCGAACAATTACACTGTTTTATACCTCACAATATTCAGAGCTCATGTTAGTAGAAATAATCACACTATTCATACATAACCAATATTTTGACGGACAAAAAATAAATACATTGCTAACATGTTTTGGCCTACACCTATTTTCATACTGTTTACATAAAACGTCATGACATGTGGATTAAATTTGTTTCTTACACATTCTTAGAAATACAAAACTACACTTGCTCCGTTAAGAATCAGTGTGTCTACCTACCGTTGGCAGTTACATATCCACTAAACACACGACAAATGTTTCCAAGAAACATACATGAGACAAGCAATTTGACATTTGAACGGGGTTGTAAACCGTTATATCAATCCAGAAACGGAATTTTGCTACATTCGTACTATAGGAGCTACGTATTATATGTATTTCACGTGCTTATTTATTGTGACCATCCAATTTCTATTATTTTAACGCACCATTTATTTCTTACGAAACATAAATAATCACAGCTGGTGCAATTTGTCAAAGCAATGTCCAAACATGACAACAGCTTCACCTGAAAATTTACGTACTATAGACATAAAAATTATTTTAATAATTTAACTACTGACCTAATTACAAACAGCACTATAAATTAAGTGAAAATTTATATTACAAAATGGTAAATGACAATAATTTACATACCCGCTCCAGCCCGTCCCTGGCGGCCGCCATGGCCTCCGCATCGCTAGCTAAATCAACAATTCCGCTGCCACCTATACGAAGGATAGTCAACTATTTGGACACGTTAATTATATAGGCTCCTAGTAGATGGTAGCGGGCGTCATGGACTGGATTGATATGGCACAGGATAGGAACAGGTGGCGGGTTGTTGTGAATGCGGTAATCACAGATTATCTAGTATGCGGTAATGAACCTTCGGGTTTCATAAAATGGGGGGCAATTTCTTGACTAGCTGAGGAACTGTTTGCTTCTCAAGAAGGACTCTGCTCCATACAGTTAGTTAGTAGATGGTAGCAATGTATAAATACATAGGTAAGGTTAGATCAGGATATGACGCCATATCGAGTGGTGATTGGTTGCAGACGTTTCGGAGGAGCTTAATACCAACACTTTTAGGGCTTAGGCAGTTTTCTTTGACAACGTCATACCCCAGAAGACTTGAATCTTTATAATAACTCCTGTGAGAACCTTAAATCCTATGAGGTTAGAGAAGAAAATACATTTGTCCAGAAATTCTTATCAATAATAGATTATTTCGAAGAAGGCACTTTACACTTTTTTCGTACTGTTTTTTTTTAATATTGCTGGATGAACTTTCGCTTTCATATGTTTAATCAGAAAATCTCTTTAGCATTAAGTACTATGTGAAAAGGATGAATAGAAGAAAAAGGATAATGGTAATCAGAAAAGGTGTGTAGACTGGTTCTGAGGTCCATTCAGCGTTCTACACAATGGGTCTCTGGGGTTCTTTTCCCAAGGGTAAAGTAGCCGGAACCTTAAGCCAACCATTCATCTCATTCATTTTTATGATGTGGTGCCAAGGATGGGGACATATTTGCCTTTGTACTGAGGCCATGGAAGGATGTCCCTCTGCATCTATTTCGAGCTGTTGCACTTCCACCTTCAGTGTACTTAACACTATTTCCTACCAGTCCTTAGTAATGTTAGTAGTGACAACCACGTGATAAACTTCACTGCTGACAAGTACGTTGTGCTAGTTGATATAGGCCAGAAGAGCTTGGAGGGGAAACAGCAATAGGCAAAATAGAGAACCTACAATGTCCATCATCTCCACCATCCATGTGATTTATTTCCATGGCCTAGGTACAGTTATTGAAGACACATTTTATAATCCAAGTTGTACATGACGAATCCTCACTTATACAGAATTCTGTTTAAGCAACTCTACAATAGTTCCCAGTTTTTCTATACTTCCTTATCCTTCTTCTCCAGCTTCTTTAATTCCACTTCATTTGTTGCACTTTCTTCACATTTGCCATTTTCATGTATGACCTAAGGTTCATAGAGTGTCCCTGAACATGGCAGCTTTATTACATCAGAAGCTTGCATCCACTGGGACATCCTCTGACAGCTGTCATGCTCAGGGACATGATACAGGGACATCTGTATAACAAAAATTGTAATCTGGGTAAGATAAACTTGCTGATTTTATATGGAGGATGATTTATGTTAATTTTCTTAGAAGGCTCTGTCCCAGTAAGGTGTATAGGTGATGTCATATATTATCATTAATTTGGATCCATACTGTTTAACTTCTTCTTAACATTTAACATTTTGCTTCACTTATTTCCTTCTTTGCATGAATGTATACTACAATTCTTAGCCCATCCTTAATTTCTGTCTACTCTTGACTAATTTCCGAGTTATCAGATCTTTCTTTTAGTCATTGGTGTAACCTTAACTGCTTTCTTTGGTGTCACGTTTTCTTACTGTAATGTAGTGAATTTTGGAAACACTGACCACTTGTCAAATTTAGAAAATTCTGTTATAAATTAGTTTGTAATGTGTGGAGAAATGTTGTAACAACTATTATGTTATGAATCTCCATAGTTTGTTAATTTGTGAAGGCCATAACAGTGTTATGGAGTAACATGGTATGTAAACCATTTGCTGATGGCCAGATACTTAGAAATTTGTAATGCCTAGACCAAGGTCAAACAAACTGTATGATATACCATCAGGAAGAATAGTTTTTGTTTCATTGAGAAATAACAAACTGTTGCGATGAAGTAGAGTGGAAAGACGCAAGATTTTAGGTATAAAAAAGTCAGGAAGTTGGACAATTAGCATGTATTTTGAGAGAGTCATTGAGAGGTTACTATGCTTGAGGTGACATACTGTCACAGACATGAAGCCTGATGCCATGCTGATAGTCTACGCTTTTGGAATTGACCAAGGTCTATGTTGGTTCTAGACAGTGATGGGCATAGAATTTAGTGAATTGTCAGTTCAAGTATTGTAGGTAAACCTCGCTGATTTTAATAATGTATCTTTTTTAATAATATACTGTGTTTGGGAATTAACTTCATTCATGGTTGCTGTCTTTCTCTCTCTGAACCCCATGCCTTCGAGCTTAGAGAAGGATAGTTGGTAGGGTCTAATCTCTCGCAGTTCCTGCATTGTTCATTTTTATATATGAGAGATGGTGTCACGCTACCAGATCAGGTCCCCGGACTCAAGAGTTCGAGAGCCTGGTTCTTACCATGTAGAGACGCAAAGTCTGATGTTCCAGACTAGCCCAGAATGCTGGAAGGTTGGACCTTTGTGTCACAACACTTATACTGGGATTTTAAATTATGTATAAATATGCCGTTTTCATGTGTAATTGTTGTCCATTTGCTTGACATTCCTCACCTTCATAAGCATCAGTCTCAAGATACTGAGACAATAATCACACAGTTACATGATTGTTGTAAGATCTTGTGGCTGATCCCCCTCATGACATAAAATAAACTAGTGGTTGATACTTCCATTGCCTTATATTCCAGGTTGATTGAAATTCCTAATGTGGTATAATGGGTGCTATGTGTCAAAACCTAATCCATATTATTCCTCATACATGTACTTGCTCTGTGTACACAATTTGATCTTGGTGATGCTGATGGGTGGTATTATGTGGGCCATTTCAGAAGTTATGTGTATGATTTTATTTTAATAACAAAATACTAGATAAAAATACTATTGATATTCCTGAATGTTTACACATATGTCCTCTACTCAATGTAACTACCAGCACTGTCCACACAGTTTTCCCATCTACGTGGTAAACAATCAATTGCAGCTCTGTATTCGTCCTTGCTCAGACGCTTTAAAGAGGCAATGACAGCAGTGTTGATATTGTCTTCCGATTCAAATTGTTTTCCCCGAAGATGTTCTTTCACACGTGAAAACAACCAATAATCACGTGGGGCGAAATCTGGAGAGTAGGGAGGATGTGCCAACACCTCCCAGCCCGAACGTTGCACCAGATTTTGCACATCACGATGGTGATGAGGTGTTGCATTGTCCTGGAGCAAAATGGCACCACGCTCCAGCAGTTCTGGTTGTTTACGGCGAAGAGCCGGCCTCACCTTATGCTGCAAGAGTGAGCAGTAATATGGGCCATTGACCGTGGTATCAACTGGCACGGGATGGTAAAGCACAAGCCCATTTCGGCTGAAGAACGTAACATGCATGACTTTCAGAGTGCCCTGACTGCGCCGTGCAATTTTCTTCCTCGGCGACGTTGGGGCACGCCATTCAGCATTCTGTCATTTCAGCTGAGGGTCAAATGAATGCATCCATGACTTGTCAACCGTTAAAATATGATCGAGGAATGCAGTGCCTTCATTTCTTCAAGGCTGCAGATGGTTGGTGGTGAGGAGAACACACTTGGCTCTTTGGTTATCGTTGAGCATGTGTGGAATCCACTTTGCACAAACTTTTATTTTCCCCAAGCTGTTGGTGAGGATACGGTAAACACTTGCTGGCGAGATTCCGACTTCTGATAGGATGAGGCCGGCTCTTTGCTGTAAACAACCAGAACTGCTGGAGCATGGTACCATTTTGCTCAAGGACAACACAACAACTCATCACAATTGTGATGTGCAAAATCTGTTGCAACGTTGGGGCTGGGAGGTGTGGCACATCCTCCCTATTCTTCAGATCTCGCCCCATGTGATTATTGGTTGTTTTCACATGTGAAAGAACATCTTCGGGAAAACGATTTGAATCGGGGGGCGATATCAACACTGCTGTCACTGCCTCTTTAAAGCGTCCGAGTAAGGACGAATGCAGAGCTTCAATTGATCGTTTACCACATAGATGGGAAAACTGTGTGGACAGTGCTGGTGATTACATTGAGTAGAGGACATATGTGTAAACATTCAGGAATATGAATAGTATTTTTATCTAGTATTTTGTTATTACAATAAAATCTTACACAAAACTTCTGAAATGACCTGTGGGAACTCGCCGATTCCCACAAGAGAGCACGGTGCACTCTTCGCTTCATGCACCAGTTTCTCCACTGCCCGCAGCAGCACGGTCGCGGTGCACTTGTCTCTCGGCTTCCCGCGAAATCACAGGAGGACCACACACTAAATGGCCCTCGCTTCTACTGGGAAAATCCGCCCGCAACTGGGCGGGACCAACCTGCAGCGAGCAGCCAATCACAACGCAGGCAGCTCAACTCTGACCGGTATAAATATAGGGCCAGAAACACCCAAACTTCATCCAACGATCGGTCGCCACACAGGCCTCATCAAAGGAGTGAGCTAGTCGACAAAGGAGTAGACCGTCACCTGACAGCAAGGGAGTAGAGCGGTGGATACACCAAGCCTGCGGCCGACCGACGCTATAACTTCACCACACGGGCGGACCATCTCTGGCCGCTACGACCGCAGCCGACCAGCGCACCATCTGCGAGCTTCTCTCCGCTCCCGCTACGAGGCTCCACATACAAGCGCACTTGCACGTGCGGCAACTTAACGATCTCTCGAGATCTTGTATATATTACTGGAAAGTTAATAACTAAGCTGCGTGGAAATACTGCGTATTTCTTGTATAAGAATCCTGCACCATCCACCACATTGGTGACCCCGACGAAGACAACGTACGAAGAAAACCAGTAATATGCAGGAATCTCCCGACAGTTCCGGAGCACCATTATACAGAACAGCTGTACGGCTGCCACCATTCTGGCCTGACCGACCCGCACTCTGGTTCGCACAAGCAGAGGCACAATTTGAACTCGCAGCCGTCACAAGCGAGCGGACGAAGTTCAACTACATAATCTCCCAGCTCGACCACAGACATGCTGCGGAGGTGGAAGACGTCCTCACATCACCGCCGGCGGACCAGCCCTACCAGAAACTAAAGACAGAGTTGGTACAACGTCTGTCAACATCACGCGAACAACGCGTCCGCCAACTCCTCATGCACGAAGAGATGGGAGACCGCAAACCATCCCAGTTTCTACGGCACCTAAAGAGCCTCGCACCGGAGGTGCCAGATGATTTCTTACGAAGCATCTGGACCAACCGCCTTCCACCACACATCCAGGTGATACTCGCCGGCCAGTCCGAGGGCAGTTTGGATTCAGCTTCGCAACTCGCAGACCGCATATGCGAGGTTGCGCCACGTCCCACCACTGCCTCCGTCTCCTCGCCAACCGATGCCAGCTTACTCCAGCGACTGGAGGAGCTCTCACGCCAGGTAGCGGCCCTTACAATGGACCGCACTCGTCGCCGCTCACACTCCAGGCACCGGCGTGACACCGGCAACCTACCAACTAGGGGCCGAGATCCCACACAGAATGGGCACTGCTGGTACCACCGGAAATTCGGAGATAAGGCGCAAAAATGTACACCGCCATGCTCTTTCCGCCCGCAGCAGGAAAACTGCACCAGCAGCCGTTGAGGGTGGCAAACGTCTGCAACAACAGTACCGGCCGCCTATTCGTCTTAGATCGCGCCACGAAGCAGTCATTCCTGGTCGACACCGGCTCGGACCTCTGCGTGTTCCCACGCAAGCTCCTTCCGGGGCGCAAAGAGAGAGTCAACTACGACCTCTTTGCGGCCAACGGAACCACCATCCCCACCTACGGATGGATCTCCCTCAGCCTCAATTTGGGGTTACGCCGAGACTTCACCTGGCGCTTCGTGGTGGCTGACGTCCAGATACCCATCATCGGTGCGGATCTCCTCGCCCATTTTGGTCTCCTAGTCGACTGCCGCAATAGCCGCCTCCTCGACGGAACCACGTCCCTATCCACACCCGGCCACGCCGCTCCTACATCCATCCCGAGCGTAAAAACGATAGGCAGCAGTGCACCACTGAACGACCTCCTCGCCCAATTCCCTGCGCTCACACGCCCCACTGGAATCCATCGCGAGGTACGACACAACACTGTCCACCACATCAGGACTACACCAGGCCCCCCGGTTACTAGTCGACCACGTCGCCTGGCGCCTGATAGGCTAACCGTCGCCAAAACAGAATTCGACGCCATGTTGCGGGACGGCACCGCACGCCGCTCCGAAGGGTCCTGGTCTTCAGCGCTCCACCTGGTTCCCAAGAAAGACAACGGTTGGCGACCTTGCGGGGATTACCGAGCCCTCAACGCCCGGACTATCCCTGACTGCTACCCCGTCAGGCACATTCACGACTACGCACACCACCTGGCGGGCTGTACAATCTTCTCGAAGATCGACCTGGTACGGGCATATCACCAAATTCCCGTGCACCCTGACGACATTGAGAAGACTGCAATCATCACGCCATTTGGCTTATTCGAGTTTCCGTTCATGTCGTTTGGCCTCCGCAACGCTGCCCAGACATTCCAGCGCTTCATGGACGACATCTTGCGGGACTTCAACTTCTGCTTTGCGTACCTTGACGATATTCTCGTGTACTCCAACACACCGGAGGAACACGACCACCACCTTCGGAAGCTCTTCCAACAGCTCACGGCTTACGGGATCCTAGTCAACCCCGCTAAATGCGTCTTCCGAGCTGCTGAAGTAACCTTCCTAGGTTACAAAGTCTCCGGCGAAGGTTCTCGCCCACTGGAAGAACGAGCCGCGGATCTGCAAGCTTGTCCGCCCCCCAAGACAGTCCGTGAACTCCGCAGATTCTTGGGGATGTTAAATTTCTACCGGCGCTTCCTACCGCACGCCGCAACTACCCAGGCACCGCTACACGACGTCCTCGCGGGCCCTCGGGTCAAGGGTTCGCATCCCATTAGTTGGACACCAGAGCTCAAGACAGCTTTCGACGAGTGCAAGGCGAGTCTGTCACGCGCCGCCATGTTGGCACACCCAGACTCCACAGCAACACTCGCGTTGGTTACAGACGCCTCTACCACCGCCATGGGTGCCGTGCTGCAACAACGCGTGCTGAATGCCTGGCAACCTCTCGCATTTTTCTCCAGAAAACTAAGTCCGGCGCAGCAAAAGTATAGCGCTTACGACAGGGAGCTGCTGGCGATATATGAGGCCGTGAAACACTTCCGCCACATGTTGGAAGCTCGGCACTTCATCATCTTCACAGATCACAAACCCCTCGTATACGCATTTAATCAAAAGAGGGACAAGTGCTCGCCACGGCAGTTCAACCACTTGGACTACATCTCCCAGTTCACAACAGACATACGGCACATATCCGGCAAGGACAACGTCGTCGCTGACGCCCTTTCCCGTGTAGAAGCCATCACCACGCCTGTAACTCCTGATGTACTGGCCACGTCGCAGGAGAAAGACGAAGAGCTGCGCACCCTCCTCGAAAGGGATACAGCTCTCCGGCTCGAGAGAACGCACGTCCCCGGCACCACCGTCACGCTGTACTGTGACACCTCCGCCGGCAAGCCGCGACCGTACGTTCCGGCACCACTTCGACGCCAGGTGTTCGACTCCCTGCACGGCCTTGGTCATCCCGGGATCAAAGCAACTGCCAAACTTGTGTCACAGCGTTTCGTGTGGCCTGCAATGCAGAAAGACTGCCGCACTTGGGCACGAGCCTGCCAGTCCTGTCAGCGCTCCAAGATCACGAGGCATACGGTCACACCCTTGGGCAACTTTACGCTTCCGGCAGCCCGGTTCCTGCATATCCACATCGATCTCGTGGGTCCCTTGCCGACATCAGCAGGCTTCAAGTACTGCCTGACAGCAGTGGATCGTTTCACGCGCTGGCCGGAAGCCATCCCTATACAGGACATCACGGCGGACACCGTGGCGCACGCATTGCTGTCCGGCTGGATAGCACGCTTCGGTTGCCCACAAACAATCACAACGGACCAGGGGCGCCAATTCGAGTCACACCTCTTCCGCTCCCTGGCGAAGCTGTGTGGCATCCAGTTGTCCCGGACAACGGCCCATCATCCTGCCGCCAATGGCCTAGTGGAACGGTTCCACAGAACACTGAAAGCAGCTATCATGTGCCGAGCAGACGAGCAGTGGACTGCTGCTCTACCACTGGTTCTACTCGGAGTGCGCACAGCATTCAAGGAGGACCTGCAAGCTTCCGTAGCTGAGCTCGTCTACGGCGAGCCACTGCGGATTCCCGGCGAGTTGCTAACTCCATCTACCGACAACATGGAGCCCACAGAGCTCATAAAGCAGCTCCGCCGATTCCTGGATCAGCTCCGCCCGGCTCCGGCAGCACGACACGCCTCCCCTACTACATTCGTCCACAAGGACCTTATGGACTCCACGCACGTATTTCTGCGGCAGGACGCCCTACGCCGCGCCTTGGAGCCCCCATACAGCGGCCCGTACAAGGTTCTTGGGCGTACGGACAAAACCTTCAAAATAGCGATGCACGGCAAATCCATAACCGTGTCAGCCGACAGACTCAAGCCGGCCTACATGATGGATGAGGCAAAACACGAACCCAGCACCGCCAGCCCTCCGCCAGCACGAGCGACCCAGCCAGCGGTCGAACCGAGCGCACCACCGCCGCCAGCAGAGAAGACCACACGCTCTGGTCGCCGCGTCCGTTTCCCGTCTCGCTACGAGCCGTGAGCAGCCATCTCCGCGGGGGGGTGATGTGGGAACTCGCCGATTCCCACAAGAGAGCACGGTGCACTCTTCGCTTCATGCACCAGTTTCTCCACTGCCCGCAGCAGCACGGTCGCGGTGCACTTGTCTCTCGGCTTCCCGCGAAATCACAGGAGGACCACACACTAAATGGCCCTCGCTTCTACTGGGAAAATCCGCCCGCAACTGGGCGGGACCAACCTGCAGCGAGCAGCCAATCACAACGCAGGCAGCTCAACTCTGACCGGTATAAATATAGGGCCAGAAACACCCAAACTTCATCCAACGATCGGTCGCCACACAGGCCTCATCAAAGGAGTGAGCTAGTCGACAAAGGAGTAGACCGTCACCTGACAGCAAGGGAGTAGAGCGGTGGATACACCAAGCCTGCGGCCGACCGACGCTATAACTTCACCACACGGGCGGACCATCTCTGGCCGCTACGACCGCAGCCGACCAGCGCACCATCTGCGAGCTTCTCTCCGCTCCCGCTACGAGGCTCCACATACAAGCGCACTTGCACGTGCGGCAACTTAACGATCTCTCGAGATCTTGTATATATTACTGGAAAGTTAATAACTAAGCTGCGTGGAAATACTGCGTATTTCTTGTATAAGAATCCTGCACCATCCACCACAGACCTATGTACATACGATATATACAGGATGTATATAAAATGCTTGGACAAACTTCAGCAGTGAATTATTATTATTATTATTATTATTATAAAAAAGAGAGAGAGAGAGAGAGAGAGAGAGAGAGAAAGAAAGAAGAAGAAGAAGAAGAAGAGGAGATTCATGTAAACATATGTCTGGGAATGAGTGGTCTTTGAATTTAATTGAAAGATTAGACTCAACAATAAATACCTTAACTATGTAATTTACTTACAGCTGACATAATGCATTAACAATACATGTTCCCAATTTTATAATTGTTGAATTATTATCATTTATGAACTCAAATTTCGCAACAAATGCTCAAAAATATCCTCCACCTGAATCAATGCACACGTGGACACGTCTTATCATGGACTCTTGCAACCTTTCAGAGGTCTGAGGGCAGTTTTGAATGGTTTTACAGGCATTAAAAATGCGTTGATGAAGTGTCTCTTCATACTCAATAATAATCATAATCAAAATCTGAAGGATTGAGGTCAGCACTTTGTCGGACTAAACCTCAAATTTAAGAGTTTACAGACATATGTTGGTGTGAACTTCTTTCCTCATTTTGGCGTGGGGAAATCACTCCTCTAGTCCTTTGAGGCATTTTATATAATCCTGTGTATGAAGAGGAGAATTAATGAAATTTGAGAACTATTTTAGGTTACAGTGAAAAACTAATAAACCATGTTTCTTGAGTGTGTCATTTTTCCTATCTTAAACAAGATGTGATGTAAAAATAATTGTCTAGTATATTTGAAATACATGAAAGCTTTATGATACTATAAGATGCAAATAATCTCTGCCACATTATTAGCATTGTCACAGATCAATTGTCAGCTGAGCTCCACCTGTACCAAGTTATATCACTTTGTAACACAGAGAAAGCCATATACCGTGACATTATGCTACATAAGCTATATATGCCACAGTAATGTTCCACAGCCCTTCATGCACTCTCTTCTGCACTTAATACTATCAAAGTAATTTACTCACCCATACTGTACACTGTAGAGCATTACTTTTTTCACAATTTGGGCTGCAGACAAGAATTTTCACTGGCCTGTGAAGAAATGTTAAACTTTTACAATTTCTGTAAGTTGTACATACGTATGAATAAATAAATAAATTGCCCCTATTGTAATAACATTTTAGTAAAATCAGGGAAAGTGAAAGTGGAAAATACTTTTAAAATCATTTGTGATGTATCAGTGTTTTGTTTTGTCATCTCTGTGACCATGATGTAATTAAATTAAATTCATGAAGAAGTCCATAAAGCTATTTGAACGTGTGTACCAGTATACAGTATCAGAAGTATGAGAAACATAGCTGTAAATAATTTGCTTCTGAGCTACTGTTGTGCATTTGGTCAACTTGTAAATGTTACGTAAATATTAAGTTAAAGAAAAGTCTCACGTTATTGAAAAATATCAACCATTATTTCTAGAATTAGTGTAACCCAGTATTTATTAATGGAGCACCTATAATACAGTAGTCATAAGTGAAAGAAATGACTGTCCTGGTGACAGAAAAATACCTGTGTAGCTATGGGGTATTGAAATATTGCTGCTAGTGGTGCAAGCTTATAAACAATCAGCACATTTCTTCTGTGCTCAGAAAATGGAATTAACATAACCCTCACCTGCTAAATTTTGGATGAAAAATATGAATCACACATAAACCAGTCCACATTATATAAACTTAAGTTATATGATTATCAGGGTATATAGAGATCAGGGATAAGAAATAACACAGTAGTATCAATACTTGCAAATATAGTGATGCACATTTAATATACATATTTATAATAGTAATATTATTTTTAAAAAAGTACAGACTATGTAAGCAACAACAAAGATTAAGATAGATACTATTGGATAATTTTCTCCTAAAACGAGCATTCAGTTTATCCAAGAAAAATTTTTAGTGTGAAACACCATTAATAATATAACTCCAATCACAAAAAATACATTTGTAAGAAAAAGATCTTCAAAAATTCACTCACCATTTTGTTCACAATCAAGGTTTAAACTCCACCCAAAAACAAATAGCACTGTACAAAGTGTTCTTAATAAATAATGTACATAATTGCTGGGGTAGCAATATATTTCTCCAATGTGGAGTGAAATATATTTAAATATATTTTTCCCTGTATTTATATATGTATATATATATTTACACACCTTAGAATACATTTTAGACACATTTAGAAGCAATGTGTTTCAATCGGTAGTACAAAAACATGGCCTCTCATTTAGATATAGCAAACATTTTATGCAACAGGCTCAGAAATACATGAAACTGAATTCAGCAACACTTACCACATATGATTGATGAACTAGAAGAAACTTGACTTTGTAAACCAAACTGTATTCAGCACAGTGCCTGTAGTGCCACATGTATTAGAATGAAAACAAATTGCAGGATTTATATGTCTTTGTTACTCTGAATATCCAATATTTGTATATTATATTTCGCTTCTGCTTAACAGTGAGTGACTCCTATATTATTTTCAGCAGTCTGTGTTGTGCTGTGTGAATGGCAAATTGAAAGCACAAGAAACCTCTGCATTGTTTTATAATTCTTTGTTTTATAAAAGCAAAATGTGTTATTTCTGAGGATAACATCAAGTTCAGTTTTCATATGTTTTAAAATTGTTTAAATTAGGGGTTACTCTTCAAAGGGTAGAATAAACTCTGAGCCTAAACATCACGTCATGAGGGCATATAACAAGCACGTAAGTGAATCTTCTTGCAGTCTTGGCATCAGCACTACATAGAGGCAGTTATTAGCTTTACACTGTAGCCCAGTAGTGCACAAATCTCAGGTGCCAGATTCCCTAGGTGACTAAATTGTGTATGGTGGTGCGAAAGATTTGTGGGTCCTCGGTGCAAAATTTATGCTTATACATAAAGGCAGGGGCTAGGGTGAGTAAATTTATTACTGTACCTGTCAAGGGATCTCGTGCCTACTTACATCATATACCTGACATAATCAGTCCCTTCAATCAGGCATTAAATATCTCCACTGCATTCATCATGGATAAGCTATGAGCAGTTTTCTTAGAATTTTAATTACCAGTCTTTGTGTTCAGTATTTACACTGTTGGCCTCACATACTCAAAGTTTCAGAGAATTTACAAATGGCATGATGCTGCAACTGTAGGAATTTTAAAATCACCATAGAGTGAACCTGTGACTTATATGTTAATTAATTCCAAAGATTTCTGTGTAAGTTTAGAACCATGATACAACAAGCTAAAATAAATAACCTGAAATGATAAAAATTGAATAGAAAGCAGTTCCAATGTAAACACAAAAATAACACACACATTTACATATCTGTCACACCATGACAAGCCTATGCAGGAAGAGAGGGGTGGTGGAGGTATAGCTCTAACCCATTTGCAACCTTGGCGCTAGAAGGGGTGGGTGGTCAGCACCACGCCCCAGCCGCTTTAGCCCCGGGAAAGACCCGGTACTCATTGTACAGGAGGCTGGGTGACCTTGGGGTCGGTCTGGAGGAGTATTAATGACTATAGGGATTACAGTGCCTAAATCATTTAAATAAAAAAAAGTATGCATGGATCTATATATCTATGGATCCATGTAACTTGAATGTCTGTAAGTTACGGACTTACTATACATGCATGAGGAATGCACCACTTCAAATGTTTAAGTAGCTTGATATAAGTTTTAAAACTGTAGCTGTTGCCATGGTAATGCTGATGTAAGAGCTTCAAGAGATTCTGATGATTAGGGGATGCCACTGGCATGACTTTTATGCTGAATTCCATCATGATTTGCAGATTATAAGTCATTTATGAATAAAGACTAACAGAACACAACGGCTCCTTTTCAGAAATAGGGGCATTATTTTTGGAAATTTAAACGTTAAAATTTTAATACAGCTATATTGCAGTAACATAAATTAAGACTAAGTAATGCAAAATATTCTCATACTATAAACAGATACCAGTAATTACTATTCAAATTCTAATATTTAACAACAGATGATAAAATTTTATAGTCATGGCTATGAGACTTCACGAATGTGACAGATTCAATGAGAACCTGATTATGTTCTTTAGAAGACTTTAAATGTTTCATATTGCCTGAAACTGAATTCACTTGTTTATGAATTATTTTCATAAACTACAAGCTGTTTAGTGTGCCTGAGTATAATTGCCTAAGTAAAGTGTGTTACTCAGTAAATTAGAATAATAACACAATTTCCATAGATGTGTTTGTTGGAGCTTGAATAATAGAAACCCTATCTAGGCATGCTAACCTAACCCTTTTAGACAACTTATTAATTATGTGTAAGGAAGGAGAAACATTACAGGAATATTATTTAATTTAATTATAGGAAATGTGCAACAATAGTGGTCAAGAAGATTAATTTACCTGCAAAATCTTCTGTAGTATTTTGGAATAGAATGTTTTAATTTTTTCTAAATGTTTGAAAATTCGGGTTATAAAATAAAACCTATGACAATCATGTTCTTCTTTTAGAGAAATTCCCTGATGGGACTGTAAATTTCTGTATACATGTCAAATAGCATAGAATTTGATACAAGATTACATTCCAATGTTAGACATTACTTCTTATCACAAAGGTTTTTTTTTAAGCAGCATGTCATAACCTGCTATTTAATGATATGGTATTTCTCAAAATATGCACCACTTTTGGTCTGCAACATCCAGTTTATCTGTGCAATAATGGACACAAGAATCACAGTATTTTCTCTTGAACACAAAAATAATTATATACTAGGATTATAATTCTATATAAATTTATAGTAAGGTTGATAGTACAGTAATCACATGCAGGTCAGGTTTGGGAATAAAATGAAAGTAACATTAGCTGTCTTCCTACCACTTGTTCACCAAGTATATTTTATATGAAATTCATATATATTTGTTCGCCAGTCACGGATTATTGGTCTTTATGCTTCCAGTTTCATGCTAAAAGAAGCTTAAATGAGACAGTCTGGTTTATATGTTTATACAGTGAAAACAAGAGCCAATGTATTTGTAACAAGAATGAGAAAAGTTCAGTTCATTTCTAGAATACCTATGCATGCCTAGAATTCCATTTTAAAGAACGGCTTTATTTTCTGTAATGAATGTCAAAATGTAAGTCATTCCTTTGAGAGACAAATGTAACTGTGCATACTAATTGTATTTTCATGGCATGAAGTCAAGACTTTAGTTGTACGTTTATTTACACTCAAAGAAAGCTCTGCTAACACCTGTGGTACAGGAAGCATGAATGTGATATGCTAGTGAAAAATTTCAAGGCTCTTATCATAAATAAAATCCTTGCTATTCTTCCTGGAGCCAGCTGCATTATAAATTGATATATTCTTCAGTTATTTATGTTAGAGTTTCCTTTCAATTTGCTTACACCTAAGTATTACTGCTTAGGAATAAAACTCAATGGCGTTTACAAAAGTTTCTTGAACAACTTACTGTGAAGGCAGTTTACATCATGTGAAATGGTAAAAGTCATCTGTTACATTTGACGTGCATGTTCCAAGAACAGAGGATTCAGTTTGATGTTCTTATAGTTTTTTTTAACATCTCATTTCCTTCACTTCAAGGTTTAAATAAACACACTGAAATTGATTTATGTACTGGATATATTAATGAACGCCATACGCGGTAATTTGGATCATGTGCTAGCTGATGTGTATTTTAGTATGAAGGAACATTTTGTTTGTAAATAAAACTAGTGGAAGAGAAAATTCTTATTTGTGAAAATCCTTTGTTTCCTTATAATATGAAGTAGGCAGGTCAAATTTCTGGTTCTATGTTGAAGGTAATGCACCATTATTAAATAATAATAATATAAACAGTGTTCTCCATAGGGGCACCTTAGTTTTAGCAATTAATTATTAACAGCAGGAATCAAAGCATTTTGTAAAAAGGTAAAGTTTTCCCTGTCCACACCATGAAGGCATAGAGGGGGAGTAGAGGTATAGCGCAATCCTTCTAACCTCAGCAATAAATTGAGATGAGTGGTTAACTTCACGCCCTGGACGCTTTACCCCCGGGAAAGAACCCCAGTACCGATTGAGTAGGAGGCTGGGTGGATCCCAGAGCCAGTCTGGACGTTTTGGAGAAAAGTATCTTGCTCCTACCGGGATTCGAACCGCGGACCCTCCAGCCCATAGCCTAGTCACCACACTGACTACACTGCTCCGGTTCCCTCAAAGCATTTCGTATGACTGAAATTTATTTAATCTTAAAAAAAAGAATTATAGTCACTTAAATCTATCAGTCCTTAATGGTTTGCCTCCCATTTTACTTCAAACACTGAATGCTAATGCAGAACATGTTACATATTTAAGAGAGCAAATAAGTGTTCAGAAGCATCTCATCAAGATAATCAATGTCATTGGTAATTATTAATATTAAGTAGTAATGGTAAATAGTAATCAATACCAACTTCTACAAAAGGACAGCAGAACTTCATCAGATATAGATGTCACTGGGTCTGACCAAGTATTGATGAGCTTAGGGAAGACCAATGTCAGAACCATAAAATTCGTTAGTAAATAAGTATCTTTTGAAGTTTGATATTTCACATTACATGTATCAGAACATAATCATTATGCAAGGCAAAATTATGGAAATTAAATTGCTGAGACAGCAAGGAAAACCTATGCAGAGCAAATTCTTTACACAAACAGAAGACAAAATAGCAAAGAGAGTCAAATCCTGAATCTATCCCTCCTTCAATATAAGCAACTGTTGCCTGCCCATATATTAAATCTGTGTTTATAAAAAGGATTAAAAGTTGTATCTTCTCAAAATATCTGTGATGACAATAATATAACTCTCCTCCACCCCCACCAGATGCACTAAGACATCAACGTAGTGTTGCGGAGACACCAGATTCAAATGTTGGCCATACCATTAGCTACCCTGACAGCAATATTCACAGTATACTGTTACTTTTTAGGTAGCTGCTGAGATATGCCAGAAATGCTTTTTCCTCAGTTTGTTTAAATTCACTGTGCATGGTCCTCTACTCATTCAACATAATGTTTGCAGATAACACAGCGTCTGGACAACCAAACAGTGTGACTGACAAACCTTTGATAGAAGGAAAATACTTTGTGCTGAAATAACAAAATTTTTTCTGCAAAATAGTTGTATTGTAAATGTTAATAACATTGTTTTTGTAGGTGGGATATTAGTATTACTCTAAACGAAACTCTGAAGAATATAAACTACTTGTTGATGAACCAACAATCAGATATCAGACCCACAGCAACTAACTTTTTCATATGATATATAGGAAATATCTGATACTATTATCTGTCTCTGTCTGTGAGCTCTTAGTTGTGGGAAGAATGCATCGCAAAATAAAAATAAAACTGGAAGAACATGATAAGTTGAATACATATAAAACAGAAAAAGCAGAGTTATTTGTTGCACATGGACTATGAAATTTGATGAACATTAAGAAGTAATCCCTTCCTGTGTTGTATATGGAGATTCTCCTCACATGTCATTTCTGCTTCTCCATGACATACTCGTACACAATACATTTTGCAATCTGTCATTCATTTATGTTGTTCTTGCTTTAATTCCTGTGAGTGAAAAGAAAAGGTTCAGGAAATCTGAAGTTTTGATGGAGAAAATGAACATGACTTTGGAATTCAGTAAATATTGGCAACGTGAGAAATTTAGAATATGGTCCCTTGCATATGAGGTAAAACTTCTTGTCACTTGTTCTGAAAATACTTATCAACTGGGGGCAAATATAGGAAGTTACACAATCATGTTGATACTACAGCTAGCATATTAGCTACCGCACATTAGTGGCATTGCATTTCCTTGCACGACTACCTGAACAAATTGATTGACCTTCATTTTACAGCTTTCTTAGTCTTCCCTTATTTCTGACTTCATCATACTTGCTAATGAATTGTGGGAATTTATAAACAGAAAGGTTGCTATGTATTTTTATGCCACAACAATTATATGCATGCTTCAATAAGAGTTGTAGAGTTAGGGACCAATTATGTATCAGCTCTTAACGTCAGGTTATTCAACACAACCACCTGAGATTTTTAGCTAACACAATTTTTTTACATTAGCTAGCACACATGAATTATTAGACCCATGGCCAATGACCCTGTCAGCCGTTATCATGTGTGACTGACTGCTACCTGGTGTCATTGAGTTAAAATTTAATCTCTCACTTGTTTTGAGCATTTGATATGTAGGCCTACTATGAAGGTGAATACGTGGCTAAAAAACAAATTTCATATTACTGCAAAAAAAATCCATATTTTTTAATGCCTAACAGGCTATATTTTAAAGCTGTTACCAATACCAAATTCATTTGTTCTGCATACACCTGGATTTCTGATCATGTGATCCACTACTGAAGAAAAAAACTGGGATGTCCTTGCCTTAATGAAATGTGTGTGAAAGGCTGAAAGGAGGTGGTAGTTGTGCATTTGAAACATATTCCAGCACTGACCTACAGAAAATGAGGAAAGGCATGAAACACCTTGGTCAAGACAGTAAGTAACCTGGCTCAGATGTAAACCAGGTACGGTGTTTACAAATATGAAGGAGGAGTTAACAGTTGACTGCCAACATGTGGTGAATTATGTGCTAATGTAGATATGTGACATTTTTTCAGGGGACATGGCATTTCACACAAATTTGCCTCCATCACAGTGGTGCCCACACTGAACACTGGCTTCATGGACAGATAGGACTACACTGGCAAGTTACTTTGTACATTAACCTTCACAGTCCACTGCAAATGAACCCATGCTTTGCATTACAACGGGGCTACAAAGATTTAAGCATTAAATAATAATTAGTTATTATGAAAACACATACAAAATTCATTGAATGCAAAACTGTAGGAATAACCCATGCTCATCAACAAAGTCTTTTGATGATCAAACATGAAACATAAGGCTTGATGCCTCTTGAATGCAGAATCATGTTTGCTTCTTTAAAGATTTAATACAGTTGATATATGGGCTTCCTTTCCAAACATTTAGGGGTTTAACATACAAGAAACTGAAGTGAATATCAACACTGCACTTATTCACAGCTTTTACAAGTACATATATATTATGATATAAAGAATAATAAATTTTGCCATTGGACTGTGTTGCATATCAGTTGATTTAAACTACATAAAATGACTATTAACACTAAACATTTATGTGACTTACATGAAAGTTGCCTGTGTGCTATAACTAAATCATTAGTGCCTTTGTGATTATTATTTGAAAAATGCTTATGTAAATTCATTTCAAAATAAAGTAATACCTCACCATGTATTAACATTAGCAGAACTTGTTGCAGTTTGGCAGTCCAGAATTTGTCCAAGAGGACTATGTCAAAATTTAAGAAGTGACTTTTGTGAGGACAGAAATGTTTTCTTCTAGCTACAAGCATGTAATGTTACAGAATTACTGTTTGTGTTGACCGCAGTGGTAGTAGGAGTACCTCACACACTACATGCTAAATATTTACTGGAGCAAAAGTGATTTGAAAATAACCTATGGAGAAAATAAAATATATTTTATGGCCATCCATCTTTAGCACTATAGACTCCAACTTCTTCTATGTTATTTATGAGACAGCATTCACAGATTAGACATATCGAGGCAATAGCAGAGTGAAATCACCAGAATTGTTATCTTATGTATACAATTCCAAACCCAATATTTAAGGTTCTCACAGCAGTATTGTCAAAGATTCAAGTCTTCTGGAACGTTGTCAAACACTTAGACTGTTGTAGTGCCTTAGTCTTCAGTGTCAAACAGTTCAAGAAGTCTCAGATTGTTTTATTCAGGGTTATACTGTCCAAGAATCCCTGGACTGCTATAATGCCTTTCTTCATGGTCAAACAGTTCAAGAAGTCATAGGACTGTTATAGTGCCTTCATCTTCAGAGTCAAACAATTCAAGAAGTCTTGGACTGCTGTAGTGCCTTCCTCTTCAGGGTAAAACAGTTTAAGAAGTCTTGAAGTACTTTCATTGTCAGGGTCAAAAAGTTCAAGAAGACTTGGACTATTTGACTCTTAAGATGAGGGCTCTATGATACTCTGAAACGTTGGTAAGCATTTACCTGTTGACTTGAGTCTTCATTTCCTTACTTGTTTAATCTAGAGAACACTGTGAATGGCAACACATCTTACACATATGTCACAATATCTGACTGAACTGAAACTTAACAAATTGACATCAGAATGCTTCTGTAACCAAATTCCACAGCCTGGAACCATAATATTATAAATTGACCCTGTTTTCTTTGCATTTTGTGAAAAAAGGCCAGACTACAAGGATGGTACAGGCCTCATGAACCTGGGTCTAAATGCATTAATAATAATCTAGAAGTTGGCTGCTATTTGTGATAAGGACGTACCACAGGACAAGCAGCAATAAGCTTCCAACAAGCAAAGTTGTCCCTTTGCATGTCGTGAAGGCATGTGGGGACTGGAGGTATAGCTCCACACATTTTTAACCTCCACAATACAGGTGATCAGTGGTCAGCTTCATGCCCTGCTACATTGCCCCCCTCCACCTAGGGGAAAAAGACCCTGATACCCATTGAATAGGTGGCTGGGTGGCCTCACAGCTGGCCTGAATGAGTTGCAGAAAAGAAATATTCTCTCGCCTCTGCCAGGAATCAAACCATGATTTCTCGGTCGTCCAGACTGTAACCTAGTCACTACACTGACAAATAAGCCTCTATTAAGTCTTCTATATTTTTGCAAGTATTTCCTGCAACAAAACCTGACATATATTCCTAGGCTAGCAAAAAGAAACTTGCAGAATATCACCTTCAAGGCACTGGACTACCAAACACCAAGCAATGGTACCTTTCCTTTGGCAATGCTCATTATACTATTATCACAATTGATGTATACGTAAAATATGATAACATTCTTCATCCAGTACGTACATGTATACAAGATGTTGCATGCAAATTCATCACAAAAGTTATGAATGGATAAACTAACACTGGAACAATGATGCAAAATACAATATTGTTACATAACCTTAATTGAACTCCCAAGACAACATCCAAATATTGATGGTGGGGTTCACACAAATTAGCACCCATCACGGTAACTCAATGCTGAACATTCTTGAGCATGAATATGATCTGCTTGTTACATCAGCAAGATCTTTACTGCATCTGCCCCATTTCAATTTGTTGAATATCATGCTATAAAAGATACTTTTCAGAGAATGTCATTTAGCATAAATGTGATTTGCCCATTAAATATATTCGTTTGAGAAATGTACAATCTACACTTTATTGTAACATAGGAATTAAAAAAGCTGAAATGCATGATCAATACCAGTCACGACGGTGTTTCATCC
The DNA here is from genome assembly GCA_021186555.1 of Reticulitermes speratus. NCBI lineage: Eukaryota > Metazoa > Arthropoda > Insecta > Blattodea > Rhinotermitidae > Reticulitermes > Reticulitermes speratus. The sequence goes on along the minus strand of JAJKFL010000003.1, from coordinate 39,589,343 downwards.
ATAGAGTCTCTAGATCAGTATGGCAAAAAAATATTAATTACATGGTATCTGCCCTTTCCCATTTTTGTCACACTGATTACGTATTGTGCAGTTTCATAATCATTTGCACCCTAGCAAAGGAAATCTTTAATAAATGTAACTTGCAATGCTTTCACACCAAAACTTTTGATTAACATATATCAGTGGCATTCACTCTAAAAATACCACTGGAAATTGTGGAGAACAAGAATAAATATCAGGCCTACCAGAGTAATTTAATGTGCCTCACATAGTTGCAATTTTTCTTATAATTATAACAGAAATGATTATTCCAACTGATCAGAATGCTGTTCACAAAAGCAATTTGTAGTATGTACAAAATATCAGTAAGAGATAACTTAAATTTTACAGTGTAGCCACTGTTCTATGATGAACAGATATCCAAATTCTGTATTAATTATGGACTTATATGGAATATCCTTGCATACTAATCCATGGTGAGAAGCAACAAACAGCTAATTTCAAGCATTGAGATATGGTAGGCAATATTTATTTCAGGCACCTTCTCAAACACAAAATTAATTCAGATCAGGCCGATCATTTCTGCTAAGTGAGATGTCTCATACCTGGCACAGAAAGCGTTACAATGCATATTTAAGTATTAATATAATCACCATTCCAGAACAGCTTATGAGCACTGCGTTAACTAATTGTGTGTGTGTGTATGTGTGTGTAGAGAGAGACCAGGTGTCTGCATTTTATTCTATAATATTCTTATTTTCTTTAACAACTACTGTTTGTCACGTCCTGTTCCTACTCCAGCAGGTGTGTGGGCAATCAGCTGAGTGGGCTATGTTGCTATGATAAACAAGTCAACAGGAGTGGTAAACAATAGTTGGCAGATAAAATAATAACCCTATATGTGCTACATTAATTCAGCAACTTTATACCCAAGAAGTAATAATGTCAGCCATATCAGTGAAGAGTTCTTAAATGACATCAAGGGCAGATTGAAACACTCAAAATGTACATTCTGCTGAAAGTGAAAATAAAGGAAACACTTCCTGTGCAGTTTTAAGTCTGTTTACTTCCTAGTACAATGGACCAAAATCCATAGTAATATTTTCGTTGCTACTTAAAACATTCATGATCAGTAAAACACATTGACGTTCCCTTCACTTTTCAGATAGCAATATTATAATATGAATTATCCCACGACAACATGGCGCAGTAATCATGCTTCAGTGATAACCTTCCATCAAGATAGCAACCTTCTGTGTAACTGGTCAAACAACATGGATATTAACCACCATTTGGTGAATCACACGCCATGAATGAACACACTGTGAGTACAGTGTGTTCATTCATGGTGTGCACTTGGAGTACCTAAATGTCAGATTTTCCAATCCAGTTTAAACAGAAGAAAACATGCCATCACCACAGACATTTGGATATGGAGCATTACTTTTAATACCTACAACTTTTTAAGACCAGTTGCTAAAAAACAGTTTTTAACATTATATTTACCTATTTTTAAGTTACGTTCACCGTGCATCTTAGCTATAAGCTTCAATTCTTTAACCAACGAATGCACCTTTTATAAAAGGTGCATTCGTTGGTTAAAGAATTGAAGATTATATTTACCTATTTATATATTGATGATTTATATAGTGACAGGTATCATTGTGTTCTTATTATATATATATATATATATATATACTCTGCCAGTCTTCTATGACAAGTTGCCATGTATGCTGTACACACTGATCAAACTTGTAGTTCCCTGAAGATAGCCAAAATGTATAGGCGAAACATGTAGGAGCATTGTATAATAAAAATAATCATCATGGAACTAGTTGGTAGTGAAATTTGTGTGTATTAAATCTTTAACTTGAAAGATAGATACAGATAACCTAATTGTCTGGAACTAAAGTAGATGTCTCTTTCATGCTGAAGGCACTGCAGACAGTGTATACTTCTGAATCTGTTAGTCTTATCTGTATGAAGAAGAAACTAAGTATCTATTTGTACCTGTCTGTCTTCAGAATAAAATATTTTTTGGAACACCTTTCTGGACACTTCACAAGAAAACTTAAAATATTGTGAACAGTTGGTAATTTTTCCAGATATATACCCTGTATATATGACAGTGTTTTACACAATTATCTCCATTTACAAATGATGACTCTTACTTAGGATCATAAGCAGTTCTGGAGAAGTAATAAGTAATATGCTATCTTTGACTCAAATTCCAGGTTAGATAATAATTTTCACTCATTTATGAATGGTGTTTTGTGGAGAGTGTCTGTACAATGAGAAGAATGCCTATCAGGGATTTTCAATATTGTAAATTCTAAACATGAGGATTTGCTGTCTATTCTGCAGTTTGAGTAGCTCTTTTGGTGAGTGAAACATATCTGTGGAAAAAACTTTATTCTGAATTTTTTGATCTTTTAATAGCCTAGTGTCAGCAATCACAGGAAGTGTGAAGTCCCTCGCATCCCTATTGCCCCAGTTTCATACAATTTAACATAAGGAGAAAATGTGACCATAACACAGATTTTCCAAAGGCATAACACAATTATGGCTATGTACTGAACACCACTGATACATGCAGTGATGGAACATTTTACACACATATTTTGCATTTCAATAAAAATGAATATGAAGTGGACCTTCTTTAAGTACATATGTAAAAGTGGTGTAACAATTCACATGAAAAATGTAACCTTAACATAAATTATTTTTATTAACATACCATATTCCTATTCACTAAATACAATGTTGCAGAATTTATGTTTGTTATGACATAGCACCGCCCACCAATCTTCATTTACGTTCAGTGCATTCTGAGAGTAGGTGTAATCAGTATTATTAATAGGCTCTATATTTACTGAACTGGAAACTAATAACTTTTCTTGGCCAATTACTTTTATCTACAGGCTATGTTTATTCCCGTATAAAAATATTCACTTGGATTCTTCACAGAACCCATTCATGTGTCACATCTACATCGCTTTAAATCTTTGCAATAATATATCTGACATATTTTATGACCAAGCCTCCAATCAGTTTCTTTTGCAATGAAAATTGATGTTTGAATTACGCATTTAAAGTCAGTGTTGATATAGAAGAAATGAGGTGATTTACAGGTATAGCAGTTACTAAAATTATGTGTTTTGCATGGATAATAATTTGTTTCCTGTGGGTTAAATCAATTACACCTTATAATCTGATCTCACCTACAGGTCACAGAGCCATAATTTCCTCAACCATTCCAAAGTTTAAGAGCTTATTTCTCCAAAACATCAAATGTTTGCTGTTATAATACACTTGTATATATTTATATATTTCCTTTAAGAGAAAGGCTAAAACCTTTTTTGGTCCACAGCTATTATCCTTCACTTTAAATGGCTATATTTGCATTCTGTAGTTAGAAACTTCTTACAAGTCCCTTTTTCTGAAAGAAATGTCTTTCATTTCATAAAGACAGCTGTCTACTTGATTCTGAGTCAAAGTCCTATTTTGTATGTCTCTGTTTCACGAATTTGGATTAGGATATATGAACGTTAGCATAAGAAGTAATAAGAAATATACAGATTATCTGCCTGGATTATAAATCGCAATGAACAGGCAATTCTTACAGAGTTTTAAGTCTTAAATTATGTTAGGAGCACATACATATGATTATTGTAACAGAAACTTTTGTTGCACAAACATTTTTATGTACAGATATCTAAATATTGAGGACTAGAACTGGATTAATGTACAGTTAACATAATTCGTTGCCTTAGAGGAGGATCTGTCTCAAGTAATATGTGGCAAATTAACACTTGTACTACAAACTTGTACACAAGCACAATTGTCTTTATTCATGTTGCAGCAAAATAAAGGCCTTAAGGCAAAGAAAGTGTTTTAAACTTAAGATGGAACATTACTGTTACTATCAAATACCATGGTTAAATTCTGTAAATTTGTTTCTTTGGTTTATAAGTAGATTCAAAGACAGTTACAGTTTTTCTGCAAAAGATGATATTTTAAACATAAAAATGTACACATACTTTACTTTATTCCACAGCAACAAATGAGATCTCTAACGGCCTTTACTACTAGTTATGTATTCTGCTGGGCATTAAAGACAAATTTTATAGTAAAGAGGCTTAAAAATATCCACTGAGGTCAACTGTTGTACTCTCTGCACTTATCCCAGAGAAAGTAAAATGAAGATGAAACCTCATGCCATGCAATCTGCCACTGTAAGATTCCTTATATTGTAGCTATGTCGGACCAAGTGAAAGGAATGATATATCACTTACCAGCAACACAACTTTAAAAACATTTTCTTCAATAGAAATGTCACAGTTTAATATAGAACTATTTTTATTAATATGACTTATATCTATTTTAATTCGCTGTAAAAGTGTGGCAAAAACGGGCAAGAAACGTATGTATTTATCAATCTCAACTAAGGTTCAGGGATTATGACTGTCATATCACTTTTCCTTCAGGAGTTTGGTAGACATGTCCTGAGTTTCGTTTCCTGAGTAGGGTTTTGTGGTTTCCCTTAGTCCCTGTAGGAAATTATCAGGACAGCATCTTGTAGGCCATTGTCATGTTCTTTTCTTCAAATTTTCTTGAAGAAATTTATCACAATTTCCCAACACCCCAACATCAGCATGAGCCTTGTCTCCTAGCAATATATTTTACCCAAACAGTATCTATGCATTTGTGAATAAAAATACCAAACACCATTCACACCTTTAAATGGTTTATCAGCATTGTTTCGTTATTAATTCCAAGATAATTACTTCAATATATATATATATTTGTGTTATAGAAGTTTTCATGAGCAAAATTAAACTGATTGGAACCTCAGTTCTTCACCATTCCTATTCAGGAACCCTGGACACAGACGAACCAGACATAAGCTAAAAATTTCGTTCTCAGTCGCAAATTCACAAGGTAGGCACTAGCTCCATTAGTTTTCCACTCCTTACAGCAATATAATGATTAGTTCGGTATTTTATCACTTCCATTTTGGAATATGGTTGTCCAACATTTCAGCAGGTTTTGTTACAAAATTTAAAATTTCCCTAAAAATTAGAATACTGAATGGTTATGCTGTCAATCTAGCATCATCTGGAGTTGAGCATGATTATAAAATTTCCTAGAAATACAACAAAGGGAAGTAATGTTGTTGCTGTGCCAGCTGCACGTGACTTTTCATCACACTGTCCTGCAGAAATAAAAGAGAAATATATGCACACTTCAGTAAGATACTTACATAACACAAAATGCATCAAATATTATTTAAAGTGGCTGGAAACAGAGTGAAAACTTGCTTTAAGAAACCATTTACAAATAAGAAGTGTTTGAAGCCATATTTTATACTTATGATTCAATTTCAGCAAAGGATATTAAGTTTTGGCAGACAGAGATTAATTCTTTCCACAGTTTACATTATTCTTGAGGCTCTTCTGATGGTACAATGAGAACAACAGTGAGGAAAATAATGATAAAACGTAAAAGTTGTTCAAGATAAATTGTGACACTGCGATACCAAAACAGTTCAAGTACAGCTGTGCCATTGCATATGTGAAGTGTAAAAATAATGCAACGTGTGAATAACTGAACATGGTATTTCAAAATTGTGCTATACAGATACAGTTATTTGATTTTGGAATACAATCTAAAAGTAATTTTCTAATAAAACCACAAATCCTGAAGGTGACTTTGCCCTGCAGTACATTCTTTAAGCTTCATATTTATGGAAAATAAAAAAGTGTAATTTGTACTAACTGTAGGCGACATTGTAGAGGGACAATTGCGAACTTGAAAAGGATACTTGTGTATTTGCATTATAAATAACTCAGCTGATTAATATTGGGTACTTTTAAGTTGTTCCTCCTGATAGTGGTCCATATTTTCCAAGTCAATGAAGCCAAAAGAGCATGGCAGCAAAAATTGCTACAGCCTCATTAACATTCATTCTCAGTACCGAATCAGTGGGTCACTGAACTTTCAATGCTTCATTTCTGAAGTAATCTGCTACACAGTTTACAATTGTTGAATTGTACATTGTGTGAGCTTTGTCACACGCCACAACATACAGATATGACAACATATTTTCACAAGAGGTACTAACACAAATATTCTTGGAGTGAAATTTCTGTATGGTTGACAAACTTCCTACGATTCTGTGAAAAGTTAATAAAACGTTGCTGGACACAGGGTTTGATGTCACTGAATGGCCAGTTGTGAATCCTGATCTAGATGTCACATGATGTGAAAAAGAAACTGCAAGAACAGACAGGACTAATAACTGTATTCACTCTCTTTTGTATTGTGACACACAAGTTCAAGGACAATTTGGGAACCTCTATTCCAACAGTGAATCTACACATACCTACAGCACTGGCCTGGTGAATATAAAGTGATGATATATAAGCTACTCAATATGTACAGGTGATTCCTAAGAAAAAATCAGAGCCTATGTTGAAGGAAGAAGCATAAATCATGTTTTAGCATTTCTCCAGTTTTAGTGATATAAAGATTAAGATATACAGAGCTATACTTTTGCCTGTTGTTTTGTATGGGTGTGAAACTTGGTCACTCACATTGAGGGAGGAATGTAGGCTGAGGGTGTTCGAGAATGGGGTGTTGGAGGAGGATATTTGTGCCTAAGAGGGACAAGGTAACAGGGGAGTTGAGAAGACTACATAACAAGCAGCTTTATGATCTGTACTCACCAAATATTATTAGGGTGATAAAATCAAGAAGAGTGAGATGGGCAGGGCATGTAGCATGAATGGGGGAGAGGACAGGGGCATACAGGATTTTGGTGGGGAGATCTGATGGGTGGAGACCACTCATAAGACCCAGGCATAGATGGGAGGATAATAATAAAATGGAGATTCAAGAAGTGGGATGGGGGGGTCATGGGCTGGATGGATCTGGCTCAGGATGGGGACAGGTGGCGGGCTCTTGTGTATGTGGTAATGAACCTTCGGGTTCCATAAAATGTGGGGAATATCTTGATTAGATGAGGGCCTGTTAGCTTCTCCAGAAGGATTCTGCTCTATTAGCCTACTGGTGCCTTACTACTAGATTGGAGCACTCACCACTGAGGATGCCTTCTTGAATCTGTCATAATATAAATACAGTTTTTGGTACTGTTACTCATTTGTTGAATGGACGTTCTTCTAATTTTGTTTAATTTCATATAAATGAGAGTCTAGTTCTTCCAGAAGTCTTCACATGAAATGTTTAAATTCAGGGTGTGTTATCAGTCACCCTGTTTATTACATACCATTTAACGTGAGGTTGAAGGCCCACTCTACTGAGGATGCTGGATTGATGTTTCGCTTACAGCTCTCAGCAACACTTGCAACCTGCAGGGGACCTCCTCCCCCTCCACCTTCACCACCAGGGGCAGTTGTAGTATCTGTTGCCATGTATATGAAGCAAAATCGACGAGCTCCCACTGACTTTCGGCTTGTGGGAGATGCAATTAAATAATTTATGCCATTATCTTCCCAACTTCCATGACAGGAATAAGCTGAAAATGACCAGAGAGAAGTCCATCAGCTCAGATCACACCATCCTTTTACAAACACAAATTAACAAAGAATGACATGTATTTCTGGGAAAAAATTCTGAGACTGTGAAAGCTTTTGATATGAAATAAATCTATAGACTATTGTTTGGTGAATACTATGAAGGAAGAAGTACATGGAGCACTCTTTTTCTTCAGAAGCTGACAGTCGCTCAGTGGGTAAGAAATTCCTCACCATTTATGGCATGCAAAAATTCAGCATTGTTTTGGTAAGTGCCCATAACTGGAGCTAGTTAAATACAGTACACACCCTCGTTTCAATGTCCTTTAGGATATGTTTCAAATTTATCCTTCCACAAAAAATGACCTGATGAACATGCATCTGTTAAGAACCCAGTCCCATACAGACAATTCTTTATGAAAGCTTACAGAGCTCAATGGAAACACAAGACTATGAGACAGTAACAAAACATTAACACACAAACAAGAGCAAGAACAGCAAATGGATAAACAAATGAAAGAACAACAAACAAACAAACAAACAATAAAGTACATACATGTAAAAATGTAATTATCTCTTTCTCTGAAGTTCTGTCATTGATTTTTTAAGTGTATGTACCTTTCAACTAATACAATAAAGAAAATGTGAGTGTAAGGTACATAATATTGGCAGATAATTTATGTTGTATGAACCACAAAATCTAAAATATAACCAAATATAAATGTGTTATGAACTTTCCTTTATGCAGTGCTCCAAAATCCTACATATGAATATCATTACAACAAAAACTAAGACAGTACATCGGGAATATAACAGTGTCCATAACACAGTACTATGTCAAGGAAAGCGTACTCTATACTTGAACTGTTCAGTTTTCTGCATTTTACACTTGAATTTTAGAAGTGTTTCTGTTGCAAATGATGAGAACTGATTTTCTGTTAGAATATACATTTCATTCACAGAACTGTTTCATAAAGCAAAATTTTTTGCTAGTGCTCCAACAGTCTGGAAGGATTGCTGTACTCCTCATGTAATGTGGTTTTGTAATTGGTAATTAATCGGGTAATTTTATATTGTAAGGAAGGATAAGAGGGTCCCATTTCAGTCCAGATATTATGTCTGTGCCTGTTGTCACTTAATTCCATTCAGAGAACTAACACCTAATACACTGCCTAATATTATTGGCCTGATAGGACACAAATTCGAAGAACTTAACAAACAACAGTGGCTATAACAACTTACTCGATGTTTCAGCAACACTACATGAAGAATGAAACTGCATGGTGTTGACTTCAGTGCATCCTACAGTCAAGCTCTGGAACTGTACGTCATTGCATTGGGTTATGCTGGTTTCAGTGTCGGAGACAACAGGGGCACCTCCACTTGGCCTAGCATTAGCATGCCTTTCCCGGGACAGACCCGTTACGATATATCGACCAAGATATGGACATGGACGTAGGTGTGGTTTTGCAGCTGTCAACAGTGACAAGAATTTATCTGCTTATCAGTGATAATTCCTGATTTGGAGGTCAGGTCTAGTGGAATAGTACAATTCTGCAGTTGTGTACACTTCCGCAAGACATGTTATCCATATCAAGATTTGCTACTGTGTTTTATATAATTAGTTATGTGAATTAGTTGTACCTTCTAATATTTTGTGTCTTAAACAGTCAAAAGTGTTAATATAGAAAGTGAAATTAAAATACTGTATTTAGATTTTGGTCTTTTGGGTTGCAACACTGTATAGCCTCGTAAGAAGCTACCAATATCTCTGAGGATCCTGCTGCCTTTAGATTCAGGAACATCTATTCTGAAGGCGGAAACAGCACGTTCCTCCAGAATAGTGGTAACAAAGAATATATGACATCATAATCTAGAAAACCACACTCCAAACTTTCACTGCTGCAAAAATCTCACATCTTATAATATGTCATTTTCATTAGTCTTACTTTTTAATGGTCAAGTACGTGAATAATACGTGGTCTCATTTTAGTGTGGAATGTAGTGCAGAGGATATCAATTGTGGATCAAAAATTTACACTTTTAAATGTAACTCAGATAATCAAGAAATTCCCTGCCTTTTACAGAGCTTCAAGGTTCATTATCATGTTCAAAAGAGCCCAATGGTGGATCACATACTGAATCCGTTTCTAATATCTCATCATCCACAATATAACTGCTAAAAACTGGAAGATTCATGTTCTGTGGGATCCTTCACCATGCTGACTGGTAAAGAGTCACCAACATTTTGAAGGACCATACTGCTTTGGACCTTGAAAATGAAGGCCTACACTCATTAAAAACATTGGTCAACATATAACATTATAGAAGAATTGAATCTTCACCAACATTGTTGTGAGAACTTCAGATATCACACTGCTATTAAATCTATTTCTAATAAAATTATTTCATTAGAAATATTACTGAATTTTATTAGCAAATGTGTTATTTACCTTCATATTTCTTATATTGCATTTATTACGTTAACATTACCATAATTTTTCAAATACAGTGGAACCCGGTTATAACAACATTGGTTTATGTGACACCTCGCCCATAGCGTCAGATTATCTGTGGTATCAGTTAATTCCTCACTGTTAACCATAACATTATACTCCTCAGTTAGAACAACACTCGTTTATAATGACACAAAGTATTCAGTCCCTTTCGTTACATTATAACCGAGTTTGATGGTATAATGTACAGGAATGCCACAGTGTGAAATATTTGTGTACTTTATCCCCCTTCATCTTATATTCATACTTGGGAAAAGGTGGGATATTTAATTTATATAACACACAACTCCTTTTTAGAGTATTGTTTTCATCTTCTTAACTTACTTATGAGTGTTATAAACGGCAATAAGACTGGATTAAAGCTTCGAGACTGGCAGGCTTCTTCAGGAACTCGAGCCCATGAATCTGAAAATCAAAGCAGAGTTGCAAGAATCTACAATTTTAATGAATCTGTCTAGCTGGCAGGTACAAAAGTCACTTAGCAGTCCTTGTGTCATCATTATTTTTTAAAATAATGAAGTCCTAGTAATTCACATATTTTTTAAATATAACTAATGAACATTAAACAATTAACCAAAAATTTCAATAAGAGAACTACTACATGCTATTAAGGGAGTTATTCTTACCTCACGAAAATTATATCATTGTGCATTCTTCACATAAAGTGCATAAAATTAGTGTGTAGTGTAGAAGTTTAGCCTGTCAAATTGCCAGTCATGTTCAGAAATTACACAATGTTTCCTGTTAGAATTTGGTACTGTATGCTTAAACCGAAAGCTGTCAAGTGAATTTCATGTTGACGGTATAACTTTATTGCTACTTTACGTATTTCTCTAATCAACTGTACCAATTTTCCCAGTAATGTCTCATCAGGAAAAAATTTGATTTATGACATGAATGTTCATTGGTATGTGATAATTAAGTTGTGCACATTTGAACGTGCTGTAAAGTAAATAAATAAAATGATAACAGTATATTCCTCCATGCCTAATCAGATTTCTCAACGTCAGACTTGTATGAAAGATGGATAAGATGAAAGACACAAATATATAGGCATATCCTAACTCCAGTTAATGAACAAGGCCACACAGAATGAAGATCTGTAGAGAATACATTTGGGAAGATGTGCTGTAACACTTCAATGAAAGCCACAATGCACTGTTCAGACATTTAATTCTTCACATGCCGCTGGCATTGGTGCACTGTATGTTCATGAGTGCATTTAAGGGCACTATAAATTTCAAAACCCCTCTGTCCTAGGCAGCAGCTGGAATTTAAACCCCAACATCACTGAAGGGCTAATAAAGTGTACCTATGCACTCATGTTGCAATATAATATCTTGGTCCCCAGTATAGAAACATATATAATGCTTTCAAACAACAGCCAAAATAAAGATGTAATTAATTTAAGAAACCAGGAGGCAATGTAAGGCCAGAGCAGTTAAAATCTTTGATGTACTAGTAGCCCCTGGAGCTGTATCAAAGCTTCTATACAAATGACTAAAAAAATTCCACTACTATATCCAGGCATCTGTCATCCTTAACATCTGCCCCATGTACTCTGCACATTTCTGAATCAAATATATAAATTGTTACTTGAACTTTATACACTAACATAGGACAAATGTGCCCCTGCAAAAACAATGCTAAGTAAAACATGCGAGATTTCTTCTTGGTCTGCTTTTCCCTTCAAAATGGGACTGATAGACTGTCCCAAAATGTTGGTAACCAGCCACCAATCTAGCAGTGTAACATCACAGAAGAGTGAAGGCCTTAAAGAAAACATGTTAATAAAACACAATAAAATTATAATATAAAATTATGATAATGATAGCTACAGTATTGAAGACAATGGTGTTAACAAAAATGTGTTCTTAACATCATACTTATGTTTGTAATAAATACTTGAGGCGGCTTAAATTTACAAGATGATCGTAGAATGATCAAGAGCACTGTTTTAAAGGCCACACAACACAGAGGATGCTAATATTTCTACTGCAATATCACATCAAGTATTTCCAAGTTACAATTTATAATCAACCAGATTTAATTTACAAAATTATTCCGAATTAACAGTTATTTCAGATTTTAAGTTTTGTTTTCAATTTTAAATTTTTAAAATTTAATTTTAGTAAAACAGAATCTGAAGAGGAGATCTTCAGAGGGTCTGACAGATTTTAGTATGCTTTTTTAACCCTTTAAATTACACTGATTACAGTATGCACTACTTGTTTAGACATTAGAAAACTCTGCACTTGCTTCATACAACATGTTTAAGGATTTTGATTACTGTCAAAATAAATCACATTAACCACCTGGTGTTTGTATTGGTGACACAGCATAATAAAAGAAATGAATTTTGTATAATATTTAAATATATTTCATGCTTCAAAGTGTTAAAGGTAGAGACAGTTTGAAAATAATACATTATAACAGGTAACTTAAATTCCTGCATAATGGGTGGTACTTACTAGACTGCTGCAGCTCAATTACATGCCCATCCCTCTTGTAGAATACCATACAGACATATCCACTCTGGCTGTAACAGGTAAGAACACCATAGACACAACCACTCTGGCTGTAACAGGCACAAACATCATACAAACATAACTGTCCTGGCTGTAACAGGTAAGAACGTCATACAGACATAACTGTCCTAGCTCTAACAGTACGAACACCACACAGACATAACCGACCTGGCTGTAAGAGGTACGTACACCATACAGACATAACCACCCTGGCTATAATAGCTATGAGCACCATGCAGATATAACCACCCTGGCTGTAACAGGTGTGAATCCCTCAATAAAACAATGCATTTTTATATTAATTTTACCATGCAGTTCACTTTTTGATTTACCTAATTTTTTAGAGGCAGACATAAGTGTTTATCCTGTATCAGTGTTTCTTGAAATCATGATTCATCAGTTTTAATTTTTCTTGTAAGTAATATGATGTAAGCAAATAGAAGATTCTTTTTTCATTCAGTAATGTGCCAGGCCATAAAGTTGTGAGCACTCTTTTATAAACTTCAGATTATACATTTTAAGAGTCAAGACAATGGTATGTTTTTTGAACATACAGTGACTGGTTAGTATGAAATTTTTTCCATTTTTAATACATTGAGATTGTTATTTTGAATCCACTAGAAACATCAGCAATACTTAGGTCATTTTTCTGGAACTCTTGTATAAAGTTCAAGCCACCGGATACTTCCGCTTTTGGTTACCTTTTAATTTCCTGTGATTAACAGTACTGACATGGCTGTCATGCAAACATGTGACAGCGAAGCAAAACTCATGCCAATGACTGTTGGTTCTGAAAGTTTGTATGGTAACAGACCTTTGAAAAATATGTAAATATCATCATGGCACTCCTCTTTCGGGAAGTTTGAAAATAATATTTTGGGATGTGACGCCATGTCGACTGATGCTTTCCGACATTTCGGAGGAGCTTGCTGTCTCCACATTCTGAATTTAAGCAGTTTTGGAATTCTTAGACTCTACACATTATCAGTATATATATTCACATTTCCATGTCAATTCCCAATAAACTCTCATTCAACTTTTTTCCAGTCTTTATTACGTTTCTGCATCCTTTGTTCATCATGTCAAATATCCCTCCTTTTGTCCTTTCATCTTGTTTTCAGAACTAAAAACATGCATGTAACTGGCTGAATTCTTATTTTATGAAGTTTATTTTTTGTTACACTTAATACAAGTATGTAATTTTTTATAGCTTCTTTAGAAATACAGTCAAAGAGTGATTAGTTATTCCTGATCAGTTGTCTTGAAAGTCAGACCACTGGAAAGGGAGATTTTAATTACTCTGGCAGTTCTGTGAAGGAAGGTCAGAGATTTTGGATGGAATATTTAGCTTAGGCTTATATGCTGTTCGATACAGAAAAGTGCTTGGTAAGACTGTGGGAATTTCATCAAAGGAATACAATAGAAATGTGCCACCTGAAATGTGTAAATGTACATATTTTGTAACATGCACCCATAGATAGGCTGAGGATGTTCAAAAACAGGGTGCTGAGCTACATACTTGGGCGTAAGAGGCAGAACATAAGAGGGGTATGTTAAAAATGGCTTAATGAGGACTTTCATGATTTTTACTGATCATCAAACATTATTAGGGTGATAAAATCAAGGAGGGTGAGATAGGCGGGGTATATGACACATGGGGGAGAAGGGAAATGCTTACAGGGGTTTGGTTGGGAAACCTGCAAGAAAGAGACCACTTCGAAGACCCTGGCCTAGATGGGAGGAAAATATTAAAATTGGTATTTCAGGAAAGGAAAAGCGATGGGGAAGTGTGGCTGAGAAAAGTGGCGGGCTCTTATGAATATGGTAAGGAAACTCAGGGTTCCATAAAATTTAGGGAATTTCTTGACTATCTTCTGAGGGACCCTGTCCACAGAGTTAGTTGTGTCAAGAACCAGTGTTTTGTATGATAAGCGGTTTTGAAACATGAAGTTGTATTTAAACATCTTATAAAGTAGGGGCTACAGTCGACTGACGCGGACTAAAATAAAATTCGTAAATCTATGTTTAGACCCCGGTGTACCACATTTTAAATACGAGTAACTGCGTCGAACAGTTTCGGAGATAAAACATTCGATAGACATAGATATAAAGGCGAGTGCAATTGACATCTCAATTATGCGTTAATTTTGTATACATTATATTCGTAACAAGTAATAAATTAACAGATGTTTTAAACAGAATAAATTACAATTCTTTTTGACACCTCATTAGGGCTAGTTTATGGAACAAAATAGAAAGTGAAGAAAGAACAAAGAAACTGACACACAGAACTGAGAAATATGTATAGGCTACTCTATACGAGTACATCATATTCGATGTTGAAAGTAATATTTGGATATTGGCCTTCTGCGGTAACTTAAATCGGGTTTCTGCCCACTGAATACCCTCCCAATAATACTGCGTGGTTGCTACATAGGGATCTTTGATGTCTTGAGTCCTTTTGCTGTCTCTTTTAAGTCTGGCAGTGGTCTATCCAGGGGTTCTGTTTATTACGAACCTGTATTTCCTGACCAGCTGTAGCTTATGCTTCTACGTAATACCACATCCGCTGAAGAGTTCCTACACCATTTATTGCCCTTTCACATATTGTACACTCACATAAAGAAAACAAGACAGGCAATGTACGTATAACGTAACATTGAGGCGCATTAGCGAAATAATTGTTGCAGTGGAAATGCAATGAGTATTACGTATTCTGAGTGTGTGTCTGTAGTCCTAGTTATCCAGCATGCAAAGCGCATGCGCCGTATTATATTGTCATTTGTGGCCTCTCCGGCTCTACCAAATTTTGCCACATTATCTCATAAACGGAACGACTTTCGACAAAAAGCTATTGAACATAAAATGTATATTTTGATTTTCTCTTCAACATTTGTCTGAAACATTTCTCATTCTAAGAAGAACTGGATGAGATATTGTAAATGTACATAGGTCTTCATGTAAAGTACCCGTTATTCTTGTCAAAGTTTAATGAAACTTGTATTTTCTCGACAGATTTTAGAAAAATACTCAAATATAAAACTTCATGTAAATCCGTCCATTGGGAACCGAGTTGTTTCATGCGGACGGACAGACAGCAGATAGACAGACAGACATACAGACATGATGAAGCTTATAGACGCTTTTCGCAATTTTGCAAACGCGCCTAAAAAACTTGAAGGAAATGCGGCAATTATAGTGTGAACCTTGGCAGATAAGTAACCCGAGTGAGCTGCTAAGAGTTGAACGACCAGGATTCGATTAGCGGCAGGGGCAGTGACATTTGTTCTTAGGCACCACATCCACGCCCACTCGAGGTCCACCCAGTCTCCGATTCAAACAGTACCGGAGGACGTCTCTCAGCGTTAAGGTGGTGAACGAGTAAAGCTGACCACATCTTAAACTAGTGCCAAGATAAGAATGATTTAATGTTTAGCCCCACTCCCTCTACAGGATACAATGGCACAGTGTTTAAGTACAGGGATAGCTTTACACACACACACACACACACACACACACACACACACACCTACGAGCAGGCCTACAATGAGTTACACAGAGTTCCATATGTAGGCCTATAAATAAGACCGTACTCGTCGTGTTACTGTAAACACATTCACTATATCATTGAAAAGAAACGAAGAAAAGCTTATGGACATTTATGTACTCAGAAATGCTTCCTTTTTATATAAAGCGACATGAAATGAATGATGTGTTTCATTTCCAAATAGTGTTTTGGATTATGCCCACTGACGTTAACAGCCAGTGATTTACCTTTACTCTACAGAAAACAAGTTCTCCATGTTAATGTGACTCACTTTAACTATTACATTATGAAGTAATTTCAACTACGGCAGGCAGGATAAATCAGGCAGTATAGTGACTAGGCATAAGGTTGGATGATCGAATATCGGGGTTACATTTACGTCAGGGGGGCAAGAAATAATTTTCTTCTCGAAAATTTCCGAATTGGCTGTGAGTCACATCCAGCCACCTATCCACAGGACACAGATGTATTCTTGGACTAATTATACCCTGAAAATGAGGCATCAACCTCTACTGAAACGTCGGTAAATACTTCGTCACGGCGTCGTATCCAAGAAGACTGAGGGCTGTGAGAATATAGCACGATACCGAGCGCCCTTTCCAAGGGGACAAAGCGGCCGGGGCATGTAGCTACCTGCTCGCCTCCGTCTAGTACAGAGGTTTGCCTGCAATCCCACGAAAAGTCTTCAGGCCACGACAACTACGCACAGACACTGCTTTACTTAACTACCAAAAAAGGCTCCTCAACCATATCCAAGAAAACAGACATGCGCAATCGCGGTTTTGGTACTTCTCGGCCTAGAAATGACAGTAACAAACTGGCTATAATTTAAAGTACATGTCATCGTACAAACCTGTTCAGAATCCTTTTTATATGACATTAATCTTGCTCGCACTTGGTACTTGTATACAATATGGCATCTACATGGACTTCGTCTACATAGGGATATAAAGGAAATACAAGTTCGGCACAGTTTTTAGCGGCAAGATATCGAATCCTTCGAAGGACATGTGGAAGCTGAACTTCCTCCCACCCACAGGTCTTCATGGCGTGCTGCTGAATTAAGCATATTTATCCCTACAGGCATTTACGATTTTACAAAAATCACTTTAAAACGTAATGAAACAAACAAAAATGTTAATATAATATTGGAATTCGTAGATGCGACGACGACGACAACAGCAGCAACAACACAACAACAACAACAAAAACAACAAAAACGACAAAAACAACAAAAACAACGACAAAGAAGGTCGTCATTAGAGCTTCGCTCTCATCAACAAAGGTAACAATAAATGGATTCAAAGAAACCACAGAACAGTATCAAAAATATAAATTTATAGAAGACATATTTTCATATACTGCTGTACAAAACTCAGATATACCTAGATAAAATTACCATTCCGCGAATATTTCTGAACCATTATAATATGAAGAGTTTCGAAAATCAGAGAGAAAATGTGTGGTGGGGGTTCAGTAATGCTCAGTTATGATGTTCCTGTTAAACACAGCGAACATTTTGGTTTCTGAGGAAGTAAGCTTTGTTAAAGCTTAACATCGCTAAAAGGAAATTTTCACTGACGCGCCTGCATATGACAGAGAGAGAGGGACAGAGGAGCTCGTACATGTGACGAAAGCGCCAGTTATCATTTCCTTCCACAGACAATCTTTACAAACGAGCCAGTGGGCAACTCCAACAAAGCTCACTTCCCGCAACCCGACAATAGCTGGCCTGGACTGGCTGTTCCCGACTTTTGGATTTATCTGAGAGTAAATATTGGCTTCTTCCTCTCCATCTTTCAATCCCACCCCCCTCTCTCCGAAAAATTCGGCTCAAGCCTGTTTCGACCTCACAGCCATATTTCGAATATCTATACCTGCATTTCGACCAGTCTGTCACTTTCTGACTGAAAAACAAACAAACAAAATAACTACATGGAGCAGAGTCCTTCTAGGAAAGAGTTCTTCTGCTAGTTACGAAATTCCACACATTTTATGGAACCAGCAAGTTCATTACCGCATTCACAATAGCCTGCCATTTATCCTTATCCTGAACCAGATAAGAGCAGTCCCCGCTACCCCATCATGCATCTTTAAGACCCATTTCAATACTTTCCCCCCTTCTATGCAAAGGTCTTACAAGTAGTCTCTTTCCGTCAGGTTTTCCCACCAAAACCCTGTATGCATTTCTCTTCTCCTTGGTCTGATCACCCCAATAATATCTGCTGGTTACACTTCTTAAAATTTGCATGTTTACTGATTCAATTTTGTAAAATTTTTGCTCTTCTTACACAGTTTTACTCCCATCATAAGACTGTGGAGACTGTCACTGCTTCGTAAAATTTCGAATTCGGTTCTTTTCTCACTTTCGAGAAGTTCAGGGCCGGCTGGTATGATGCTTTTGGTTGTTTTCCTCAGTTAATCAACGTGAATGCACAGCTGGTGTTTAAATAGTCCATGTTTTCTTCCTTCCGATTCATCATTCAGAATTTTCCTCCCATTCGTTGTTTATGAACCACGTAGATGTAAAAGCGTCATTAAATAAACTAAGAGAAAACTCTCTAACATATGTGAAACGAGATTAATATATAATATTATATTTAAGAAATAAATCTAGAAAAGGTTTGCGATAGACAAACACTGACGTCAACAACATGGAAGAATGAGGCAGGGATTAACAGTTAGAAATATTTGCAGGGCGAAACACTACTCTGTTATTTCACCTGGATTTCAAATTCAGAATAATTTCCACAAACTTGCAGAATGCTTTAAGGCACATTATAATATATCCCTGAATCTTGTAAAAAAATTGCAATCGATCAACATTGTGATTACGTAAGCGGCAACATTTACAATCGACACGTCTTAAACGTCGATACTCAACGTTTAAAATCAATCACGCTCGATGCTCAAATGTTTCTTGAACATCAGCCCCTACCTCACAGGGAACACAGTCTCATTCATAACGACCAGCAATTCTAAGAGATCGTGCACGTACGTAGGTATTCGTGTAAAGTGTACGCTATTTTTGTCCGATTTTAACCAAAATCGAAACATTTCGACAAATTTCAGTAAGAATCTCCAATATGCAGGTTCATGAAAATCGCTGTGCTACCTGCGGAAGGACAAATAGAGATTATATCGCTAATGTACTAGATTAATATGCTTAGGATGCGGCCCAATAGCGGGCTCTTTTGAACCAGAAAATAAAACTTCGGGTTGTATAAAAGGTGGAAACTTCCTGCTTAAGGAGGACTCAGTTGCTTGGAGTTAAATACTTATCCAGGCAACATTAATGTAGTTGTCGTTTAATAGTTTTTGAAAACAATCTCCACACAAAATAGAAGTAAATTATTTACATTCATTGGAATTCAAATACGTATTTTCGCGCATATATTCTTTCACACAGTGGTCTCGTTTTCTGTCCTATAAACAGAAGACGGCGCTGTGGTGAAACAATTAGCAGAATATCCCATATTGCCTTCAGCATAACCGATACGAACTGGTAACTCTGACCCACTTGGTGACTGGGATAATTTGCTCTGCTGCAGTGGTGTTCATAGGGATCTTTCCACCCAAGTCAAGACTTGAGAAATGAATGGGGTGGGTCCTGCATCGTCTTGATTACTAGTTGGAGACTTAAGCCGACAGATGGGAGTAATTTCCTGCCAAACGACGAAAGCAGGACCCAGCGAATTACATAGGCCGACGAACGGAAAGGAAAGGAAGAACATTTACCAACATGGCGGACACATCTATCGCCTTACAGGCAGCCTCAGCCGTCCAGTTCAATTGCAATAGATTCTCTTGCTTTCTGGCTGTTGTTCGATTTATGTACAGTTCTTGATGAAACCTTTGAGGAGAAGGATGAGGCAGATGGGCCTGCAGGCAGAAACAAGTGTGCACAAAATACAACGGCGACTCAGCACAGAAGCTCCTGAGTTGTTTATCCTTCGCGCAGTCTGACTGAATTCCTCAAATACAATACACAACAAACAATAAGATTGCGTCGTTTAAATTCTTCGCCAATACGTTTTTCTTAGGAAGCACTACCGAACACGGCGATATGGTAGATACTGTTATTATTTTGTATTCGGAAGGTGTAGGTTCGAATTCAGGCCTGTAACTGGCAATGTTTACCAACATTTTATTTTTTTTCGCAGTTCCCACAAACGAATGAAATAATAGCGGCCTAGTGGGTTGCATTCGTGCTTCGTATTCTGGCGGGTCGTGCTTCAAGTCTCGGTCCAGAGGTCGGCTATCGTAACTGACATGTCTCATGGTTTTCCTCTCACTTGCAGGGAAATGCCGGAATACCTCAAATCAGGTCATGACCTTTTCCTTCCACGTCCTTCCGAATTCATTATTCACTATCACCCCACCATTCGACACTACGTAATATGAGCTACTGACAGTGCCGTTACACTAACCACACAACACAAGCGTTTCATGAATTAGTGTACCTCATTTTTATATATTCATATTTTCCTGGTTCTTAAATCCTGGTACACTTTAATTTATTAGTTAATACTGCCCTTCAATTGCATAAACTACTGACCATGGTACACCACATTTAGAACAACTCAGCATTTAGACTTTGCTCATTGTTGAAGAAGACACACCTACTCAGTATGGCCCGTTACCCTGAGCTATTCTTATTCTATTTGTATTTTTGTAACACTGGGCAACGTTTAGGCCCAGACACCGACAAGTGCTACGTCTGACGATCCAGACTGAGTAGGCGCCTCCCACATTTTCAACTGAGGACACAAAAGATCCACTTAAAAGAGGTTGTGTTCTTTCTTTTTTTCAAGTTTTGACAAACTGGATGATGGACAAAGTCGAAAAGCACATTTATAAATGATGTCCTTATATATAGCTCTATCTTTCGTCGTTACCCACACTATAAATCCACATTCTTACGTGAAATTAGGCACTGCATCCGTGACGTTTACTCTACAACAACTGTCTGTCTGTAAACGAGGCACTGCATACGTGAACGTTACTGTACAGCAATTTCTTACCTCTCTATCTACGAAAGGAGCACAAAAGCCCCTTAAGACCATTTTCCTGGATTTTTCTTCTAATTGCAAGCCGCCGTCTGCCTGTTCTCATTCTTTTCACTTAACCACCAATGGCAGAACATCCCCCCACCCTCCAACCCTTCGGGCGCTACTTGCAGCAATAATCTCTTTTCATTCCTTTTTCTCTATCACCCTCATGTTTCTGGTGTTTTTCATTTACCTCTCTCTCACCCCTACACAGTTTTCTTTCTGCACTTGCGATGACATTTGTATCTTGATGGTTAATATTGGTTTTTATAACAGTCGAGTTCGAATGTTAATTTACGTAAATTACGTATACGCAGTGTGATAACATGACTGTCTCAGTAAGGCGATCTGTGGCTAAAGTGTTTCTTGTAAAACGTATATTTATATTAACCTGTTACTGCGATAATGACGTTTGAGGCATACAAATTATCCAAATGGACAACAACAACAACAACCGATAACACAAACATTTCACACTTTCCATCATACTCTTCAACCAAAAAAAAAAACACAAAATATCGGAGGCTGATAAATAAGGCAGAGTAATCTTCTGTAACGTTATACTCGTACAACCGAAACGAGACAAAGGAAGATGTCCAACAAGTGTTTCATAATGCACCTTTGTCACAAAACTTTATTAGACTTAAGTTTACCTATTAATATCTCTTCAGCTTCAATTAATAACATTTCTTTGAGACTGGACATAATAAAACTTATCACGCATTTTCGAAATGAATATGTCAGTGGAAATAAATGATAGTAAGGCTCAGTATCCACCAGTTTACTCTAACTTGTAAGTCAAAAGAATTTTCCTTATATAATTTTATTGCTGACAGGATGGGCTAAAGAACGGACTTGAGAGAGAACGACCGAGTTAAAACATCCGATTACTTACTTTATATCAATTGTAATATTTTAATTTTAAAACACAGAAAATGACAATAAACTGTCCACACAAGGCGCCTGGTACAGCGAAATTCTATGATCTCTCTTTAACCAGAATAGATCTTTGGTTAACTTCGCGATTTTGACATTGCTTAGAGTTTTTCTTTTCTGTTTTTTCATATACCTTCCTTGGGAGTGGTCTGTCCATATTAAAGTGTCACAATACGTCACTATGTCAAATTACAAGGTTCCCTCTCTGTTTTCCCATCATTACCTGTTTAGTTTCTTGTTTTACAGCTGCCCTATTTTTATCGCTTCCGTTTTCCTATTTCTCTTTCCTCTCTTTGCGGATGTCTATACCGCATCAGTGATGAACAGCTAACGACGTGCGCAGTTTATTGCCAGAACCAACCGACTTTTTGGCTTTGATGCCTGCCTACAAACCTCGCGAGACCAGCGGAGGGCTGCCAACAACTGTCCAGAATTTCGCGGGCAACAATGACACATAGCCACTTGAAGCAACGAATGATAAGGTTGTCATTACGCCACTTTTCCTCCTATAAGCTATAAAGTAAAGAATTTTTTTTTGGAACAAAAGGAGTCAAGTCAGTCAGTCAGTTAGTTAGTGAGTTAGTTGGCTTTGTTTCGGCGTGAGTCTTTAATTTTCTTTACTTACGATCTCTAGTTGGGGACCAGGGCATCGTAGTTGGTATACTGACTCGCCTACGGCCTGGGAGGTGCTGGGTTCGAATTCCGGTGGAGGCAAGAGATCTTCTCTTCTCCACACCTCTTCCAGACCGGCCTTTGGGTTCACTCAGCCTCCTGTACAATGGATACTGGTGCTTTTTCCCGCGGGTAAAGCGGCCGGGGCGTGGCGTTGACCACCCACCCCATCTAGGCCCGTGGTTAAGAATGAGTAGAGTTATAAGTCTACTTCCCCTCCGTGCCTTCACCCATGTTACGTGGAGACCTTTACCATTAAATTAAATTGGAGATGCAGAAGGAAAATTATCCGTCCACCAAATTTATGTAAGATTTCAGACCCTAGTGGTGGAGACAGGACCTTCTCTGAATATGGACACAGCATGTTCCTCGAAACGTCCGTATCTATATCTATATCAAACTGACATTCTTACAACTCAGAAGAAGGCAATATCAAAGTTTACTGCTTACACATAAATAAAATATTCATTCAAGGTTTAAACGTTACGTCGTATGAATGACAGTAGGATAAAGCAACCAAAAGCAAAATAACGTGATATTACTGGCAAACAATTTCAGCGTATTTCAGACAGACATCTTTCATAAGACTGAAACGAAATATACATACTCGTATTTAATGGCAGAAAAGGGACAAATTTTAATACTTTCGCTCCA
Organism: Reticulitermes speratus; assembly: GCA_021186555.1. Lineage (NCBI taxonomy): Eukaryota > Metazoa > Arthropoda > Insecta > Blattodea > Rhinotermitidae > Reticulitermes > Reticulitermes speratus. The sequence continues at coordinate 39,565,904 of JAJKFL010000003.1, read as the reverse complement.
CGATTTACATAAGAAATGCATGAACAAGATAAACTCACATATCAGGTGTTTAGAATAATACTCCTTTCTTATGTAAGGAGTGTCCACACGACATGACGTCTATTTGTTGCGTGGCATTAGTCCAACCGGAACACTGTCACTAGCCAAGTGTCAGACTCATGTCTACGGCTACTGCGTCTCTATACGGAGGGACAAACACATGGACAGTCTACAGTGCCATGGTTCATAATGAACACTAACTGACTGACTGACTAAGTAACTAACTAACGAAGGAACTAACCAACAAATCAACCAACCAAATGAAACCGGATTCTTGAAAAGCAGACAGTCGCCTTTCAGCTGGTCAAGAAATTCCCCAAATTTTACTAAAACCAAAACCGTTCATAACAGCCCGTCATTTGCCCCCCTGTACGTCCAGTCGTCGCCCTCGTAACGCGTTTATTTCAGATGCGTTCTAATATTACCCTCCCGTCAAGGTGGTCTCTCTCACTCCGGTATTTTGACGAAAACTGTGTAGGCATTTGTCATTTCTCTGAATTGAGGGGCTATTTACTGAAAATCACCCGTAAGGACATAACATATTGTATTTATATACTATGCTTTTATGAAACTTCATTTGCGTAGCTGTTACTGTTTTGTGTGTTTTAGATTCCTCATATTGTGACACACACACACACAACACACACACACATATATATATATATATAACGAGTATATGTATATTGACATCTGGATCCCTTCTTCTTCACATCTCTATTTCCTGTACATGCGACATTGCACTCCAAACAATTAAGCGCACATAACTGCGTACAACCACCTCTATTCTATGACTAATTTATCTTGCAGCTGCTCTGAAGCTTCTATACAATTCCAAATTCAGGCACGAGAGGGCTACTGCAAAGTACACATATCTGCCCAAACAGACGGAGATGCCAACTGCTAGTAGGGATTTGATGGGGTTTGCGGGCAATGTATGCGAGCTCCCGAAAACTGACATATTCTGGGAACCGGTACTGTATCTGAGTCCCCGAACGCGAGAAATGACTGTCATTTACCAAGAAAAAAATCTGGCTTGGGTATTTTGTTCTTTAAAGGGTTGAAACAGATGAAACGTATTTGTAAAAAAAATGAAGAGAATTTGGGGGTTAACATATTTCTCCAAATTAGACATAGTACAACAGGTCACTTAAAACTCATCAAGAACCACAACTACTACAAGACAGCGAACTTACCATCCTGTTGTGACGTGTGCGACAACCATCTCCTGCTTTTCGGCGCTGCCCTCTGTTGAGTGGCACACCATTCTCATTTCAACGGGGCCAGAGCGCGACGAGGTCCCTACGCCCACGCCATGTTCTGAAGGGGCATGTCCACCGCCTGTGGCTTCATTCAGAGTTGAGGCTGCTGCCTCCTTGGCTATCCTGAGCGTTGCGTTGTGTTTAGAGAAGTGGTAACTTCGCTGATGATCCAGCGTGTGCCAAACGTGGTGCTCCGTCACCCAAGGCGGAAAGTGACACCGCGTCGAAATTTTGTCGACTGAAAAACAGTTTTGAAGATTAATAAAGAAAAGGTGTGGTGGAGTGTCGCAATTGGCAGAACTGGTGAACAGAATGAATGAAATGGGCAGGTCACGTAGCATGCATAAGGGAGACGAGAAATGCATACAAACTTTTAGTCGGAAAGCCTGAAAATATGAAACTGATCGTCGGAAACAGGCGTAAATGGGAATACAACGTTAAAATGAAACCTAAGGAAATAGCATGTAAGGCTGTAGATTGGATGCAACAGGCTCAGGATTGGTTCCAGTGGCAGGCTGCTGTTAAAATCATAAATAAACTTTGGGGTCTATAAAACGTTGGAAATGTATTGACCAGCTAATTGACTACCAGCTTTGTACGAAGGAATAAGCTGGCTACATCACTTTATAACGTTTAGTTTTCGTTACATATTACGGAATTTGATAACATACGTCCCCCTTATGTGATGGCAGTTCCTGAGTAGGCCACGTCATTGCTTACGCACACATCACATGAGGCAACCCGTACGCTGTTGTCTGGTTTCGTACATCGCAGCTGCCATAAACATTACATGTTGCCAAGGTCTTTCACAAAGTAACAAGCATGGCTTATCAAGCATTCTGTTGAATACAGACAAGCAGCCACATTAAACTGCTTCATATAGTAAGTTACTACATGTAAGTGTAATTTACATAACACAAGCAGCGTTCTACTTTCCCCTCTAACACAACATTTAATGAAGCATTATCGTGCCAGTTTCATGCTTAGTCACATGTGAGGCTAATGAGAGGATTTAGACATAAAGTAGTTTTAATAAATTGGGTGTTAAGTTTTAGGCATGAAGAAAAAGGAAATGGACACAGAATGTTGGTTGGAATGGGATGAATTAGAACACGCAAAAGTAAATAGGAAAATGAGCCTACTAGAGCAGATCTAAAGAAAATAACGTAACACGAAGTTACAATTTCGGTGGCCACTTCTAGTACCATGTCTAATAAACATGACCTCATAGGATTATGTCTGCTGCTTTTCTTTTTTGCTGTCTGTTCATAGCAGGAAATTTGCTAGAAGACCATACGATGTACAGTGCATAAAACGATCTACGTTCAGCATCATTCTGCTGCTGCGAGGCATAATTCGATCTGGTATCACCAAACGCCGGCATAAAATAAACAGTAGGTAAATGTGTGATACCTGTATCTCATGCCTTTGTATTTAGAACCTGAATAACTGCATATTGCAAATAAATCAGGGAATGTGTCTTGCAAGGCACTAACTGTGATGGTTCATTTCGAAGATTAATTGGGTTCTGCTGTTGGTGTTGATGTTGTTTTTATGTTGTTTATGAGGTTTTTCAAATAGGTACGTAGAAGATTAATCTGATACACACATACGGGCCATTACGTAAGAGTTTCTTAAAGACTGACGAGGGCGGAGATTGTTCTCGCAAAGAGAACATTTTATTCAGTTTAGTCGCCGTGAAAGTTTTCAAATACACATTTCTTCAAGACGTCTGAAATAATAAACAATCATGTTGATTAGCTGAAGACTTATTTTCAGAGAAACCCAGAGGAAGAACGATTACTTTACTAACATTCTGCGTGTTCGATTCCATGTTGCACACACAGTTTCTTCCTTTGCAACAGGACCATCTGGCATTGTATAGACGTGCCAGAACTACCAGATTAGCATATGGACTTCTTTAGGCCGATCTTGTATTGAGACGTACGAAATTAACTTGGCAGCTGCGCGGTGCATAAAAGGTACAAAGTCACCGGGAAGAACATTTTCGAGGAATGTGAACATATATATTTCTCCCTAGAACATAAAACTGTATATAACTGACGCCAATTTTAGTTCAATAGAACTTTGACGCCTTCTGCAGAAAGAAATACGATAAAGGGGGTTGCAAGAGACGTACTAGTTTAGTAGAGGGAGGTGAGAAGTCGGGCCAGAAGCATTTCTCCATCCCTTACAAGTCGCATGAAGCCGAGGGTTTGCGGGTTCCTTTGGGAGTACAGTCACCGAGGGCAGGCATAGGGTGAGGGACAAGTTGGAAGTACAGGTTCCCAAAACGACCCATACTGTGTCTGACTAGCGTATAGTAGGAACGTATCCTGTGTCAAAACATAATTTTATTATAATCTTGATTCTACTTGTATTTTATTACAGGTTGTGAGAAAATGCACAATAATTATGGACGCTTACATAAACAAATACTTAGGCTGTATGTGAAAGGTGTTGACGTTTTTAAAACAGAATTACTCAGGAAGCGTTTAATTTACAGTCACGAAACACTAATTTTCTGAAAAGACTCAAGAAGTGTCACAAAACAAATGATTTCCATGTGAGAGTCACGAGTGACTTAAGCAATGTCAAGCAGCTATTCAACTCCCTGGTCAAGCAGTCCAAAAATCTCTTGGCCTGGCGTTCACCCTGGAAGATGGGACAGATAGGTTGTCCTGAAACGTCGGTAACTAACTACCAATCTACTCGTACGCTGCGTAACATCCCAGAAGAGTGAAGATTTCATTTCCACCGCGGCGGCAGCCTGAAATCGCGCAACTGAGTATTTGCCGATGGATCCTGACCCATTTCCGCGCCACTCAATTTGGATGCAGTTTCGTTAAGGCCCATTCTACGGATTTATCAGATACCCCGACCCCCTTCTAGCGCCGAGGTTTGCGCCGGGTTGAAGCTATACCTCCGCCTCCCTCTGTGCCTGCATAGGCATGTCATGGGGTGACCTTCTCACCCTCTCATGTGTGTTATACCTATACGTCCCACATCTAGCTTTTCTTAACTTGACCATCCTGTTTGTACCATGCGAAGAGTAAAATTTACAAAGTGTGTTACTGCAGAATTTTCTCCACCCTTCTGTTACCTCCCGCCTTTAAGTACAAATATTCTACTCAGGTCCTTATTCTCAAACACCCTCAATCTTTGTTCTTCCCTCTGAAGAGTTCCTGAAATTCAAACTTAATTAAATTTCATTTTGTTTCTACTATGTAATATTACTTTCGTTTACTTTGCAGCTTTGGAGCTTCCAGTGATATCATAGACATGAATTATGAGCAGATCCTTGGAAAGGAAGCAGACGCGGTCTATTTGAAGATACTACTCGCCCGGAGACGAGGCGCATCATGAAATTATTATTAATGAGTCAGTCCGTTAAAGATTTGATGAAACTTAGTTCTCTGGAATACACATGCGACAAGCGCAGAGACAAATAAACTTGTGTAATATCTGAAAGAAACAATATAAATATTAACAGTCTCTATTTTCAAATTTAGGAAATGAAGATGTGTTACTTTGTCTTGATAATTTCAGTCTGGAAATGATCTACCACAACAAAGGCCCAATCTGTATTCCTTTGTTTAATGTAGGTACAATTTGAAAGTAATTTAAAATTTTCACCAGAGTTTTAGCTAGAATGGTGAGTTGAAAATATGCAGATAATTTCGTATTGGCTTCGCCCTTTGAAACGCTGTGGGTTTAAGAGAAATTATACAATAATGGTTTCATAATTTAGTTATTTACTGTATGCACAACACTTGCTAATTGTCTCGTATAGCCTAATTTCAGAGTCTTTGATGGTAACAACGTTTGTAACTCTACATACACAGAGAGTGCTTCACACCGAGTTCGTAGGTCGACCCACGTGTATTTTCTACATCTCTACGAAATTTTGTAAGCCTGGTTCAAATCATTCCGCCAGGAAGCAGAAAGCTGAGCACAGATTTCGTGGCTTGACGTATTGATTTACTTCCTAGAACTGCATTCTGAAAGGTGATTTATTTTTAGAAACCCTATTATTATAGATTACAGATTGTATCACTGTAGGTCCAGCGGCGCTAGTGTAGCTCCCACCTACTACGTTAAATTTATAAAGCCCTTCATGTTTGTATTATTGCTGGTAGGAAATTAAAAATTACAAAATTTGGATACCTCTAGTAGCACCATATTCATACCAACTTCCATCAATATATTTCAAACGGTTAACAAATTCTTAAGGTCACAGACATGCCGTATGTATGCATGACAAATAGATTAAAATGCGTAGTCAACGAGGGTTTAAGTACAGTGTTTTTAATTTCAATTCGAGTCCGATGCACCAAAAATTAAATCTTGTGTGAGAAGAAGACCACAATTTAAGCTTTATGAAAATCAACAAGAATAAAGCGTTGATTTGTGTCAAGCTTAAACGCATTAATACTTTCATACGGTGCATTAGAAGTTGTTGCTGAGTTTGGTTACGTCAGCAATAAATTCAACTTCTTTATTGGTGGTCTGCGGGCACTAAATACAACTATTTAAGTTTTAATATTTCTTGTGGATAAAACATGCCTGAGTCCATATTTCCGACTTGCTCTGCGGATTTTCTTCTCATCGTAGCCTTCTGGGTTCTTGCAACTTCTAGGATAATAACTGTTCTGACGACAGAGATAAAGTGTTGCCTCCATCGTCATGGCGACTGAATTTGTGTCAGGCGCAAGAACAAACAGTATACGTTTTGGCAAAACGTAACCTGTTTCAAGTAATTAATTTTAATATAAACTCTGTGATTTTAAAAGCTTCATTTGAAAATAAGTTTGCACTTCATGGCTTACAGCACGCTCTGATGTAGTTATATTATATGAATATGTATTTTAACAAACATTGTCGCAGCGCAAAATAATTACTGAGATATTAACTAATGCGATTAAATGTAAACCAACTCTACACACATTAAATTTAATGTGTTGTATTATAATGCTGTAGACGCGTAATTACCCATTCCATTAAAATACTCTGTGAAGAGTTTAAAGTTATTATCTATAAAAATATCCACTGCGAAATTTTAACGTTCGTTATGAAATATTTAACAGAAACGCCGCAATGAGATAAACAGACCGTGCGTAAATGTAAAGTCGTATTGCATGGCATTTGAAGAACGGACTGCAAGGATGTGAAAAAATAACATGTAAGCCCGACATAATATACACTCAGGGTCAGGCCGAATACAACCCTAGTAACTGCATATGTACTTTGCCACACTGATTGATAACAACATAAATACGTTCTGTCGAGATTTTAAATACAGTGGAACCTCGAACTTCGAACACAATCCGTTCCAGGAGACGGTTCGACTTTCAAGTTGTTCGACTTTCGAGTTAAATTTCCCCATAAGAAATAATGTAAATTGAATTAATCTGTTCCAGACCCCCAAAATTTACCCAATATAAAACATTTTAAGTGTCTATTTCAAAAGATCATAATGATAAAACAAGTATATTTAATTTCAATAATTGAAAATTTTTATTTATAATAGTACATACATAAAAATATTGTATAATAATCAATCAATAATAATAGTAGGAGGGATATTACTGTTCACTGGAAGGTGAATTACCCTTCTTTCATCTGGACCAAGCAGAGAGAGAAGGCGACCAAGTGACGACCACGTGATTCTTTGTTCGACTTTCGAGGTTCTGTTCGAGTTTCAAAACCGGATTTTCCTCGAATTGTTTGTTCGAGTTTCAAGTTGTTCGAACATCGAACCGTTCGAAGTTCGAGGGTCCACTGTATTACATGTTTGAACAACAATTTTAATTTAAGATTGTGTATATGCATGTAATTTGCATAAGATCACCAGTGTAAATACTACATGTACATTCCATAAAAAAGTGACTGAATTGATAAGTGAATTGAAATCATATCTGGGGGACATAGACAGAGCTACTCTAATCAACTATTGTCCGCTTTTAAGTTTTTATATTTTTAACCTTTTATATTTTTATATCTGCAAATGCATGCCTTGTTGAAACATGCAGTGTTGCTTCTTTATACAGTTCTCTTTATAAGTATCTGAAGCTCCTTGATAATGACCTTAGAGGCCAAAAAATGCAGGAGACAAACTGCAGACAACTGGGGTTTCACCCTGAATAAAGTGTATTTTGTTGGCTGTATTTTCTGTGAAACATGCTTTTATTTTTCGACCTTTCTCAGTCAGTAAATGAGGAGAGCGCATTAAATTCATCACTTAAATAGCAACTATCAAGCAATGTTACTACCAAACTAAATAAGGTACCTAAATCAAATGGAGGCCTTTTCAAGAAGGTGATAGTCGTAGCTCTGGGCTCAGTTATTGATAGCGTCGTTAAATAAACTATAAAAAGTCTCTTCCTTTTATGGAACGCGGAGGTTCACTGCCGTAAGGTTTGAGGTTCACTGCGTGAGGTTTCACATTCACTGCCGTGATGTTTGAGGTTTATTGACGTGAGGTTTGAGGCTCACCGCCGTGAGGTTGAAGTTCAGTGCAGTGAGGCCTGTCTTCATGACGATGATTATAAAGTCTACTGTCTCCTAGGATATGGCTAGACTGACGCTTACGGTAAGTACCTACCGAGCTACACAGTGTCACATACTGGAATGTTATAACATTCAACACAGTGTAACCAAGATTCCGCCATTGTTTTCTACCCTGCCTTGGGCGAATTCACTCCGTTAAGACCCACTGTAATATTAACTAACTCCATGGAGCAGAGTCCTTCTTGAGAAGCTAACAGGTCCTCAGCTAGTCAAGAAATTCCCCGCGTTTTATGGAACCCGAAGGTTCATTACCGCATTCACAAGAGTCCGCCACCTGTCCCTATCCTGAGCCATATCAATCCAGTCCATGCCCCCCCATCCCACTTCTTGAAGATCCATTTTAATATTATCCTCCCATCTACGCCTGGGTCTTCCAAGTGGTCTCCTTCCCTCAGGTCACTGTAATATTATCCTACCATTTATACCTTTCCCAAGCGTTTCTTCACTTCAGGTTTTAAGAATAAGGTTTTATATGCGTATCTCGACTGCTACTGCGTATCACAAAACCTATTCATCTCACACTTATTAATTTTATCCCTAACATTATTTGGAGAAGAGTGTAAATTGTGAAATTCCTTATTACGTAATTTTATTCACCCTTCCTCTTAGGACCTAATATTCTCCCAGTCATTTTTTGTCCAAAACCTTTAAATGAATTATTTCTTCCGACTTTTAAAACCACTCAGAACACGCGGAGTTATAAATGAAATATGTGGTCTTCTGGGTTATACGGCGTCGTGTGGTAATAACCCAGAAGACCACAGATTTCATCAACATCGCGGCTGAAGCCTCAAATCAACGTGGAGTTATAATTATTACATATTTATCTTTAGATTCTCACTGAAAGGAAACAAACATTCCACAAATTTAATCTCCTATTAACTTCTTCACGAATGTATTTTTGATTTCTCTCTGAATTTTTGCTGTGCCAGGGAGATATTTACAACATTCTCTATGTTATAAATCTTTGGAGTTTGATTACAATTTCTTCACGTTTTCTGCCAGCTCAACCTGTTTATTTCCACCCATAAAAGTTTCTGGCCTTTCTTTATTGAATTTTCAGTACACGATTCAGTGGCAGGTTCTGGTAAACAAGGCAATGAACAGCAGAATTCCGTGAAATGCGGAAAATATCTTGACTAACAGGCTTTTCTATTAGCTTCTCATGAAGAAATATGCTCCATTGACGCAGTGATTTCGTATTATTACTTTTGCAAAATACAGTAACATCAACAAAGACCACAAATTGATGTATTCGTATCAGTTCCAATATTGTTCAGTACAGTACATTTCAGAAACAGCTTGTCGAGCTTAAAACTACCTGTCAGAGTTATTGAGTTTTATAAACAATTTAAACACAGTGTGGATCGTATGATGTAATTTAAAGTATAGTTCGTATAAACACGGTATCGAGAAAGCCGTGGTTGGTTAAAATGGCATCATGCGGTGTTAGGGGCCTTGATAACGTGGATTCTTCGGTCTCGGGGGAATCTGAGCCGCGCCTGGCGTGTCCACATCCCATCACTCCCGAGAAAAGACCCCTTTCCTCAGGGAATAACAGCGCACTTGCTGGGGCTAAGGCCCCTCCACACGATACATGATACACGGTATAAAAACAACCGAACGAATTCTAAGATATTACAGACACAAATAAACATTACAAAATATGTCCCTAGAGCCGAAAATCTTGTTGTAGTACATATATATTCGCATCAGTCAGGTATATTCCGTTCTTCTTTGAGACCAGAAGGTTACCTGCGGCCTGTTCAACGTTAACAATAGACTATTGCTCTCATGACAAGAACGCTGCAACTTACGTACACTTCTCATCACAACGACGATGCAAAGAAACTAGAAATGCTAACACTTTTATGTCTACTAGACTAAATATGTGAGACATTTGATTAAAATGGGGGAGGGAGGTTAGCTTAGCGCTTAGTGAACACGGAAACCATACATCATCATCATCATTCATCATCATCATTGTGGCCATGTCATGGCTCAGACGGTATTTACTGGTCTCTCACCGAGGAAGCCCGGGCTCAATTCTGGGCCCGTCTATGTGGAATTTGTGGTGGACAAAATGGCACTGGAACAAGTTTTACTCGGAGAACTTTGGCATCATTCATCAATGTTATATTCTGAATCATTCATCTATCACCGACGCTAGACAATTTTAGCAACTGACAGCGTACGTAACACAGTTGAATGTATTATTGCACTTATTATTATTAATTATTATTATTATTACAAGTTAAACGTGAATAAAACAAATTATGGATTGCTTCCATGATCATCGTATGTAAAATACAGAACTACATTACAGCAGCAGTGAGCAAACAGAGAGTTACGCCCTTCAAAGCAGAAAACTATGAGAAAACACGCTCTGATAATAACGATGGATGCACCACTGTAACGTGTTGTTAGCCTGAGACTATGCTTACTGACATGTCTAATGTCTACGTCTAGTCCAGTGGTCACATTGTCCTCTCCCCGCAAGACAGAAAATGAACATGCAATATTTGTGAAAGATAACTGGCAGTGAAGAGTCGAAATGCTCGAAGAGGAAACTGTCCAGCACCTCTCTGACCACTAAAAATGCCACATGGACTGCCATAAGATTGAATCCGAAGCCCTGCATTGTAGAGTTTCAGCTACGGCACAGCCTAACCTGGTACAGAGGCGGATAACGTTGCTGGCCCAACTTGCAGGCGGGCTGACGGAATAAGGATGTTGCGCCAATCAAAAGGCTAAATTAACTTTATTTAATTCTAAATAATTATACAGAACGACTGAACAACATTCAGATATCGACGTAAATTTATGCCTATGCATGAATGTCACACTGTGAATGCATGGAGGGTAATGGAGATATACTTCCATATACTCTTAATCTGAATCATCCCCAACATCAGCAAAAGAAAAGTGCAGGATTTCTCAGTCAAATCACAGTTCTTCTATTTAATAAAACATCTACATGTTACGGCTACTATTAGTAGCCATCAGCAGGCCGATCCCAAGAATATAAAGAGAAATAAATAATACAGTTGCAATATTGGTCGGAGATCTCGGACCTGACATTGTGTTATATAAAGTATGTAACATACATGATATGTAAACAGCAACATGTATTTTCACCAACTCGCACACAAAATTAAAATAAAACGCATAGAAAACTTCACAAAAGTCCCGACATGATTCGGCGTGTTAAACACACCATCTTCAGGGGAACACACTGAACACTGAACACTTAAAAGTACACAAGCCCAGTTATTAAAATTTTAAATACAATTTTAAATACATGATATGTATACAGGAATAATTAAGTAATGGGGTTTAAAATGTAGAATTGTAAAACTTTGTATACTTTGAATAGATGTAAATTATTACCTCCTTATATTCTTAACCTCGACGTCAGATACAGGTGAATAATCAGTTTCACGGGCCGGCCGCTTTATGACGGGAAGAGAACTCGTGGCATATACTGAATAGGAGTCTGGGTGGGCACCAATACTAGCCGGCACGTTTTGGAAAAGAGAAAAATATCTCGTCCCTGGCAGGAATCGAATCACGACATCTAGGTCAAACAGCCCATTGTATAGACGCCACAAGGACTGAGCTATACCGGCTCCCACACCAAGTTCGTGAGGCTGATAATTCGAGGAGTGTTTTACGATTCAAGGCCGTATTGAAAAATATCAGAGACCATTAAGGTTTAATAACACGAATTTACAGCCAGTACTGTCCGGGAGTCAGACCGCACCGAAAACCTCGCTATTATCCTATACCCATTTTGGAGTATTACCCTTGTCTGCTGCAGTCACGCCGAAACACATGTGCTACTAAAATAAGGAACACCAGAAGAGAAAGAACTTGATAAGTCAAGCTTAACGATACTCTGACACTTAGACCTATTCCTCATTGAATAAGTGCCACAGTCGTTTGTGGCCTAGAATTAATATCACCAGCAAACTGGACTTAAATTGAAGGAAGAAACTAGTAAAGTGCTACATTTGGAGCATTGCTTTGTATGGTGCTGAAACGTGGACACTTCGGGAAATAGATCAGAAGTATCTGGAAAGTTTTGAAAAGTGGTGCTGGAGAAGAATGGAGAAGATCAGTTGGACCGATCACGTGAGAAATGAAGAAGTATTACACAGAGTCAAGGAGGAGAGGAATATCGTACATACAATAAAAAGAAGAAAGGCTAACTGGATTGGTCACATCTTGCGTAGAAACTGCCTTCTGAAACTGCCTCTGAACACGCGATTGAAAGAAAGTTAGAAGGAAGGATAGAAATGACGGGAAGACGAGGGAGAAGACGTAAGCAGCTGCTGGATGACCTTAAGGAAAAGAGAAGTATACTGGAAACTGAAAGAGGAAACACTAGATCGCACCTTGTGGAGAATTCGCTTTGGAAGAGGCTATGGACCTGTCGTAAGACAGACTGCAGAATGAATGAATGATGAACAATACAGGCCTACCAGCGATGCTTATTGGTAAAGAAACGCATGGTCTACTCTGCAAGAGGAAGACCAGTGTTGTTTTAGGTTTATTTAATTCTGCTCAATTATATTAACTAAACTTGGATTGACAAATTATTTTACGATAATCCGTGCTGTGATATAGGTTTCACAATTAAGTCCAGTAGTATAATATTATACACATGGTAGGTTCCCGTACTGTACTCTGTAACACAAACTTCGGTGAATCATACAAATTTCACCACCAAAATTTGCTTGTAAATGATTTTCCATCTGAGGAAGAAACGTGTAGATAATATAAAAGGAATTAAGTTCCACGTGGTAAAAGATTGGGTTTAATGACCGAAAAATTATGATGTATTTTCAGTTCCTGATAATGGTTATACTAGGTATTTTAGATTCTGCACGGTGCTACATCCTGTTGGAAAAGTTAATAGTTCTGAGATTGGAGGTTCTTCGAGCGGTATTGCTGTAGTCTCAAAGTTTCTGGGATGTTATTCTGTGTCGGCTAGTAAATAGTTACCGACGTTTCGAGAGATTATATTACCTCCAACTTCAGGGTCAGTCAGTCCAAGAATATTAGGCTTCTTGGACTGATTAACCCGAAATGGAGATTCACTTGCAGACACAGCGTAACATCCAGAAGACTTGAACAGTACAGCTCATATTAACATAGTCATGCAAATCTTGCCTTTTGTGTAACCCGAATTTTATTTTAGAGTTTTTACAAATGCCTGTCACTAAACCTTATTTCAATCCACATGTTCAAGTAATGTCTATTTTAGCTCTATGTTAATCATCACTACACTCCAATCCACGCGTAGTTTCCAATTCGTGTCTTACCTTCATGTGTTCTTTTTAAAAATTTGAAACTTTTCCTAAGCTCTCTCAATCATGCTCCACACTCCTTCCATACATCATTTGGTCTAATCACCGTAACACTATGCGACAAACAGCACCATTTTCGATACTTATCATTACGCACTTTTCTGCATTACACAATTTCATATACTCGTATTTAGGTAAGCCTTGCTTTAAGACTCAAGAAATTAAGAAGGGCTTTGTGCAGCGAGTAACATAATTTACTGATGAGTAAGACGCTGAAAACACTGCGAAATTAACAAAGCTCTTACGGAGAAGTTTAATCGATTTCCTGCCGACGGCACTGGCGTACTAATGGAGTGACCAGATGGAGAGACAAATGGCATGAGGTTGAAGATGAGAAATGAATGCCGGACAGCGAGGTGGGACTGTCTTCTTACTAACATCACCAAGTGACAGGCGGATCGGAGACACCGAGGGCGATAAGAGGGTGAAACAAAGGCAGAGGAAAATAGTGTGGAGTACAAAGAAAACACTGACAGTGTCTTAAATGTGATGACACAGGAAGAACGTAGGTCCTACGAAGTAAGATATTATACCTAACGAAAAATTAGGGTTAGGAAATTTCGAATATTCTTACATGTTAAAACCTTCTGCACAGTCTTTGTGCAGTCTTCTCCGTTTTTTTTAGGACAAGGGCCCCAGCAGAAGCTACGGACGCAACGCAGCCTTAAGCTTATTGTGCAACCCTTGTGATGAAGATGAAGAGAAAGATGATCAGTTTTTAATTTTTCCAACTAATGGAGCACCGGTGAAATGAAAATGAAGGGGAAAACAGAAGTACTCGGGGAAAAACCGTCCCAGTGCACTTTGTAACCAAAAATCCCACACGGACCGACCCGGGATCGAACCCGGGCCTCCGCGGTGCGATGCCGGCGACTAACCGCCTGAGCCATGGCACGGCCGCGCCATCTCCGTTACTCAGTCCCCGGTTGCTCGGCGACCATAAACGATTTTTAGTGCCAAATCTACTTCGATCGTTCACTTTTCCTTCAGTTAAAGACGGTTTAAATCATGGAACATTATGGCACCATGGCAGTAAACAATAGGACACATTGTAGCACTGTCGTACAAAACAGGCAACTTCACCATTTAATGATGGTAGACTGTAACCAAAAAGGAAGAAGAATGCGTGTTCTCGTCGTTACGAAATTAGAAGAAATCTGTAATAAAAGAAAGTATAATAGTTGCTTGCAAATTAATGAATTCAGGGATTAAGTGAATTAGGCAGACGGCAACAGTAAAGGTAAAGGCAAATTTCACCCTAGAACAGGCCATGAAGGCCTAGAGGGGGAGCAGAAGTTTAGCTTTATCCTTTCTTTAACCTCGGCACTAGTAGGCGTCGGTGGTCAACGCCACGCCCCGGCCGCTTTATCCGCTGGAAAGAGATCCAGTACCCATTTACAGGGGGGGGGGGGAGCGGGTCGGCCTCAGGGCCGGTCTGGACAGGTGCGGAAAATCTCGCCCCCACCGGGATTCGATCCCCGGACCGTCCAGTCCGTAGCGAGTCGTCATACCGACTACGCTATCCCGGCCCACAGATGGCAATACTAGTCTACATAAGGAAACCGAAGTTTATTGGTAGCTAGTTGTGCACCACATTGAAGTACTGTCTTCATCAAGGGAAGCACACAGCAGTAAGCACACAAGTACGTAACAAGTTCCCAGCAGAACAAGAAGCTTAATTTGCTGTTACATACGCTCCAACCACACAGATACATTATTCTATTGTTAAACAAGGTAATCAATCTTTAGTCTTAATTCACCGTGCATTTTTATTATTCCAGAAATACACCAACAAATGCACAAATCACTAAAAAGGTGCAATCAGCCCTTTATTATAGTCGAACCCTACATATGTTTCGGCTCTCCACGAGCCATCATCAGGGGCTTTCTAATTTCTATTTCTATTAGAAATACTTCTATTAGAAAGCCCCTGATGATGGCTCGTGGAGAGCCGAAACATATGTAGGGTTCGACTATAATAAAGGGCTGATTGCACCTTTTTAGTGATTTGTGCATTTGTTGGCGTATTTCTGGAAAGGTAATCAATGTACGTTATGGCGCGTTCGCGTAACCACTGTTGCCATAGAAACGCAACAATGCGTTAATTTTGTATTGCTTTTCACCTACATGTAGTTGTCAACAACATAAAACCGTCGAGTGCTGCCATGGAAACGCAAGAATGGGTTTCATTTGCACTGCTCTCGAGCTACAAAATATTTCCTAATGGTGTCAACAATATAAACGCATTCAGGTTTTCATGTAAAGTGCCCTATATCATTGTCCGATTTTAACCATATTTGGAGTTTCTCGATAGATTCTCATAGGAGTCCCCAATATCAAATTTCACGAAAATCCGTCCAGTGCGAACCGCGCTGATACATGCAGAGGCACGGACAGACATAACGAAGCTAACAGGCCCGTTTCATTATTTATACGAACGCGTGTATAAAAGAAAGTCCTTGTGCACTCCCCACGAAAGCATATGGAGGCATGGCGTTACACCTACGCACAGGTTACTTAACCTCGCAATAGATGGAGGTGAGTATTCAACTTCACTACTCGGCGTCCATACTTCAGGGAAAGAATCCCTCATGCCCATTGAATAGAAGGATGGGTAGGCCCCAGAGCCGGTCTGGACTTTACGGGTAAGAGGACATATCTAGGTCGTAGCTGTGGCCCAGTCACGTGCCGACGGAGCTGTCTTGACTCTACACGATTGTTACTACGGGTAAGAGGAAATATCTAGGTCGTATCTGTGGCCCAGTCACGTGCCGACGGAGCTGTCTTGACTCTACACGATTGTTACTACGGGTAAGAGGCAATATCTAGGTCGTAGCTGTGGCCTAGTCACGTGCCGATGGAGCTGTCTTGACTCTACACGATTGTTACTACGGTAAGAGGCAATATCTAGGTCGTAGCTGTGGCCCAGTCACGTGCCGACGGAGCTGTCTTGATTCTACACGATTGTTACTATGGGTAAGAGGAAATATCGAGGTCGTAGCTGTGGCCCAGTCACGTGCCGACGGAGCTGTCTTGACTCTACACGATTGTTACTTAATTTCGTTTTTTTTAAACTCATTATCTTCATACTGCTTCTATATACGTTAAATTTGTCGCTGTAGACTATAAATTTCGCATATTTTGTAATTAATGACTTAGAAACAATGCAGAATACACAATACGCGTTATGTATTTATAACCCATCTCTGTACCAAGTTTAACATGCCTACCTCCATACTTTAATTAGTTACTACCAACAAACCGTAAGGTACACAAAAATTCGCACGACCGCCATATTGCTACTTTACATTCCACACAGTACTACCCCACAATATTTGCACATTGTTTCAAAATATTTTCTTAAGGGCCATGAAAGGGCGCTGATGTCATTCCCACCTTAAACTTCGCTCTTTCGCCATGTTGTGGGAGAGACCTATTTAAAGCTAAGGTGTTGGAGTCACTTGTAATTACAAAATTTCATACCAAGATTCGTAAGAATTGGTCAGCTGATTCAAAAATCAAAACGGCAGATACAAGCGCAGACAAAGTTAGGCCCACACGATCCACGGAATGCGATCCCTTTCGATAAGCTGATGGTCTTTCAGCTAGTGAAAAAATTTCATGAATTTTATAACATCCAAAGGTTTATTCATGTGAGATCGCCACTGATTCCTATGCTAAGCCAGCTGAATCCAGTTCACATTATGAGACTGCTCTTTAAGGTCCATGTTCATACGGTATAAACGTTCAAAACAAAAACAAAGAACCATAGAACAAAACGCGTGACCATACTACGGCCAGAGTCACGGACGTCACAAATTAATTTGTTAATAAATATGCTATATACATATACTCGTACATTTACAACAGCAGTGTAATTAACGACCTTAATCCTCATTTACGAAGAGCACAACTGTGCATTTCTGTGTGTGTGTAAGATGTCTGCTCACAATATTTCATTATCAGAGAACTGCCGAAACCTACCGCATATTTACATTTCACACCTACTGAAGTTCGAACATCAAAGCGCATATTGGCATAATTGTGCATGCAGGCGATATTGCTACTCAGAGCCCTGTTAATGTCAGTAATTAATTCATGACGGAACTCACAGGCTATATTCCATCAGGTACTGGCATCGATTCCTCGCTCTGATTTAATATTGTGGTTCGTATTACATTTGAATTAACAGTGACTTGACAGGCCTATTGGACATGAATAAATGATGCAAGATACAGGACATGCACCGTGTAGAGCAGGCAACACAGTGGCTGAGGGCCCCGGTCTTCTGGGGTGTGACGCCGTGTGGCTAGTTAAGTGGTTACCGACGTTTGGAAGAACGTCAGTAACCACTTAACTAGCGTCACATCCCAAAAGGCCGTACTCATCGATTATATCTCTGTGAAACCTCAAAAATCGTAAATGTAGTGACTTTTGAAGTCAGGATGGCCACGAAGCCAACTTACGCAAAGATTCGAGCTCGCACAGTTAACATGAGCGCTCTGACACTGTGGAGTTAAACACGCTTGTAAAACGTGATCACACACTTTATAAAATGGGTCGGCTTTCGTATTTCAGTGATAACATACAAGAATGGGCCTCGTTTTATGAGTGCTTAAATTCTGTTCTAGCAGTGGTTCAGAATGCATGTTCAAAGTGTTAGCTCGGCTAACATGCTTCAAATGATTGTTCCGCATCTGAATAATGTACTATGGCCGTCCCACCTTGAGAGAACTTCTGACTCTTCCGAGAAAGTCTACGATTGCGAAGAAAAATAGTAGTTATATGAAAGATTAGAGGTTACTGTTATTAAAAAAAATGTACAGACACCACATGAATGGGGAAATTCGCGCTGTACAATTTAAAGGTACATTCATTTTTATGTTCATTGGTTTTCCATAAACGACATGAAATTCCGTGATCAATTGAACAACTACGAGGCTTTCAAAACGGATTACGCTGTTTAGGGTTAATAGTAAAAATAGCTAAGCACTCGTATAATAATTATTATTATTCAATTAATAATAATAACAATAATAACATTAAGCTTACAGAACCAGCCATAACAATAAATCGGACATCATAATCCATGACAATGAAAAAGGAACATGTCTGTTAATAGACGTTCCAATTTCAGGAGACGGAAATGTGATCAAGAAATAAGATGAAAATATTTTAAAATATGGAGACCTTACAACAACAATACAGCGCATATGGAATGTAAAAACAAGTGACACAACTAATAACAGGGGCAAATGGAACAATATCAAAATCATTCAGAAAATATCGGAGCAAGATAGCGGAGAAAGGAAGACATCAAGGAACTACAGAAAACAGCTATACTGGGCACTGCACACACAATTTGGAAAGTAATAATGTAAAAGTACAAAATATTCAACACGGAAAAAATAACATTATATGTGCCATAATCTATAACTACAGAATAGCCGCAAAAATATAATCTAGAAACGTGTTTGTTTCAGGTACGTAACTGTAAATATCCTGCATAAAGGTAGTAACAAATAACAAGAATAATATTGACGCCATATTATTAAATGTTTCAATAATAAACATGGAGTTTGCGCCCAAAAATCCATCAGAAGAAGCATGCATTAAATGACAGGGATTTTGTCCATACTCGTTTACCTATAAAGGGCAATGCCGAGCTGAATTATTATTGAAATGCAGGGTGAAGGCTTCCGGAATAAACAAAACTAATGTGTATTTACATATTAACGCTATCATTCCGCTAAATCTTTCTAGTGGACTTCGGTTTACATTACCAAATTTTACCCTTACTTATTTCCAGGACTTTGTGGCAGTTTTTGACTTTACCCTTTAGCAATACGGTTTACAGCTACTACCTCTACTCAAACCATTCACAGACCTGCAAGTATCACTTCAACATCCACAACTGAGTTAAGGCGTGTTATGCACATTTTCTACTACTTAGTTCAAATAGCTTAAAAAGTCTCCTCACTAATCTGACAGAATCTCTCAAATTAAATTCATAAATCTTTTTTTTTTTCTACAACAGTAAAGTGTAAATCTCGGAAGTAATTTTAGCAACCCTCTGCTGGTATCAATGCAATGTTACGGAAGAGGACTTACTTGACCGTAAGAGTATAATATGGACGGTCCCTCGGGTCTCGCGATATTAGAATTGGAAGCGTTGCAATCTTGTTACATACGCACGAGAGGATTCCCAATATTTAATAAGACAGTTTTTTGAAAGTTGGAACCGATACTGGAAAGGAGGAGAGAGAGAGAGAGAGACGAAACCGTTCGTATTGCAATGGGCCCAGACGTACTGGCATGATGGAAATGCACAATCGTCATAATGTGGCATTCTCCTTACAAAATGCTTGTCCCTACACATAAGGTGCCCCAAAATAGTACGTGGTTGCTACGAAGTGAGGCCATTAAACAACGGAACTAGTTTAAAAATACTTTAGTAATTGACTTCTGCATGTACATGTTATTCTGTTCAAAGTAATTTCCATACAAAGCTACACACCTCTCCATACGAGCCTTCCAGACCTCGAACCAACCCTTGAATTCATTTCGTATGTTAAGTAACTCTGAAATTTTATAAATACATCACACCTAACTAATCAAAGTTTACGGTAGCAGTTTCCTTCAACATCACAAAAAAATGTGACGTTACTTGTTGGTTCAATTTTCTTTGAAGCGTGGTAGCGACACGTGCAAAGAACTTTTATAAAAATTATTACTCGACACTACGTCAAAGTAACGGAGCGTGGTTGGACACGTTACTGGGGGAAGTTCAGCGGCAAGTAGTAGGCTATATATTTACTTCGGTGATCAACGGCCCATGTCAGGAACTGCGCTTGTACTCTCATTATTTAATAGCCACATTACATACACAACGGAAGTGTGTCCTCAAAATTACGAGAAAAGAGAAAAAAACGCTGAGACTAATAGGGGACGTTCGGGACCCATATTGAGTCAGGTTCCAGATATTCATGTTTTCAGTACTACGCTTATATTTGGGCCACCGTGCATCTAGAATATGCAAGTTAACTAAACTAACTAACTAACTAACTGACTGAATGACGACAGACCGAGACAGACTGACAAACTACATGGAGCGAAGTCGTTCTTGAAAATCTCACAGTTCCTCAGCTAATCAAGAAATTACTCACATTTTACGGAACCCAATGTTTCCTTACCATGTTCAAAACAGCCCGCCACTTGTCCCTGTTCTCAGCCAGATCAATCCAGTCTGCGCCATCCCAGAATATTTCTTAAAGATCCATTTTAATATTATTCTCCCATCTACGCCTAGGTCTTCCAAGAGGTCTCACGTTTCTCACCCAAAATCCTGAATGCATCTCTGCTCTCCTACATACGTGTCAGACGCCCCATCCATTTCATTCTTCTTGATTTGATCACTCCACCGCATTCCCTGTAAATTATGGAAGTGAGAGGCTCTAACGTCCCCGTACAGAGGACCTATGAAGATGGTTCTTTCATAGTCCTCCGCTTCTCAATCTCTAGTCTGCTCCCAGCCGACATTCATATCGTAAAGTCGACCTACATGGTAAGTAACATTTATTATGTGACGATACGGTAGTAAAATAAGTGAACACTGGTCAAAAGCAATATTATAATCATAAAAGTGCATCAATAAACAAATAATGTGATGACTTAAGTGCACTTTTTTTTTAAAAACTCGAAGTACAGACGCTTTGTCTACCCCGCGGGAGCGCATGGAATGCAAATAAAATTGCAGGCTCTGCCTTCATTAAATGGGAAGAATATACAGCAGGCACGAAGAATGAGAGACGCACACTTTACATTGCTTTAAAAATCTTAAGAGAAACGAAAACATTTGAGGATTTAAGAGTAGATGGAGTAATAATATTAAAGTGGAATGTAGAGACACGTGGTGTGAGGGTGCAGACTGGACTGGACAACTAGGGGCCGTTACTAGTGTGAAATACAAATCATATATCATATGTCTAGTTAATTATCACTATGAGAGTAGTCCGTTTATCAGCTTGATGTGACAGAGGGGCGGCCCAAATAGCTTCCTCAACATCCCACTCTCGAAACGCTTCCTCCTGTGTTGTACCCGTAATGTAAGAAACCAAATTTCATATTCACACAAAATAACAAGCAAGGCTGTAGTTCTGTATATCTTAATCTTGATATTTTTAAATGGCGAAAGGGAAGACAAACTATTCTCGACAGAATGGTAGCAGGCTTTCTCTAAATTGAATCTGCTCTTAATTTCTAATTTTAGCAATTTTGATTTGTTAGTGTCGTTCCAAAATATTTAAACTTTGCTCTATTTTCAAAGGATTTATTAGCTTCTTTATATTGTGATATTGTCCCCGCATTCTGTCCACGAGACATTTACGTACATATACTTAGCTCTCTCAACATGTACTTCTACACCAGCCTCCTTACTGGTGACCAACACAGCTTTGTGTTTTAATTACGCATGTCCCCCCCAGTATATTAATATCCTCAACACAGACTATCAGCTGATGTGCCCTTTGAATTTCAATCCGCCCATGTTTGCTTGGACCTTCTTAATGGCCTTGTATCAAGCCAAGTTGAAAGGCAATGGCTACGATGCATCTTACTCTTTCAGATCACTCTGAACAGGAAATGTGCAAAACAAATGTTTCGCTGCCTGGAGTTTATTAGAGGTTTCATATAAACATTTTTATTAACCTAAGTAGTTTCATGGGGTTACCAAACTGAATGAGGATATTATACAAAACCTCCCTACTAGCTGATTACACGCTTACTTCAAATAAATAAATAGCTGATGGGCCTTTTTCTCAAGTACAAGATCCTTGAAGAATTCAGATTATGTGATCCGTATTTTGCTCAGTTCTTCTTAGGATGAGAAATGTTTCAGACAAAAGTTGTAGAGAAAATCAAAACAGACAGTTTATGTTCAATAACTTTTTTCCCCAAATATCGCGCCATTTATGAGATAATATGGAAAAATATTTTAGAGTCAGAGAGGCCACAGATGACAATATAATATGGCGCATGCACTTTGCATGCTGGGTAACTAAGGCTACAGACATACAGAATATGTAATAGTTATCGCTTTTCCACTGCAAAAATTGGTTACGCTAACGCGCCTCAATGTTACTTTCTACGTACATTGTTGTCTTTTTATGATTAACGAAGGCAATTTTGTCAAAAAATCTTACTTTCTATGATACATGTTATCCTACAACTTAACATTTGTTGTGCTGTGTTATTTCAATGCGGTTTTTAAAACCCCAGACGAAAAGCGGAAGCGCTCTATAGTGTTTCATAAAGCAGGTCACTATATGGAGGCCAACTTTTATGTAATTCGTTTCTTATTAATCTCTGAAACGACCCTTGCATAAATACTCGTAGCCGAAAGAGAGAGGAAGGAAGTATGTTACTAAGGAATACGCATAAGAACATTTCTAACATATCGAGAAGACCAAATTGCAATTAGCATGAAGAATAAAAGTTGAGAAAGGATATGTTCGCGAAACAGATAGTAATAGTACAGAAAGCCACCACACAGAGCTTCCACTCGTGTTCCATAGCATCTGACCATCCCATATCTGGAACGGAGGAGAACCTGCTCGAACAACTTCAGGACATAATCGAACTAAGTGCATTTACAATATCGTTGCCAATTAGAGACCCGCAGCACTAGATTTCTGGTTGTAAGCGAAAATAGAATGTCCTTTCACAATAAGGACTGTAAGTCGCTTTCTTCGTAACACTGTGAACAAGTTTTCATAGAAATAATCTAACAATGCTTCTGCCATACAAGCGGAAAAAAGAGAGCTTAATGAAATTTCCAACTTTCATGGAGGTTAAATTAAATGGTTATATAAGGGGGGGGGATATCATTTTATTCGGAAAAATCAAACCCGAAGCACGAAACAGGACAAAAAGTGGACACGTCTGTTAGAAATAGTTACAGATATCATCCAACCAACTGAAAACTGCGAGATTTGACTTCCTCACAGTTATTTCTGAAGATTAAAATCAAGGGGGGGGGGGGGGTCAGTCTTTGTCAACTGGTAAATATTTACCAGAATTTCGAAGTACCTTATTGCCTCCATCTTCAGGGCCAAGTAGTCAAACTCTTCTTGGACTGCTTGGCCTTGAAGATGAAGTCATACTTCGAAACGTTGGCAACTATTTACCAAGCGGTACGGCGTAAGTTCCCAAAAGATTTTAATCTTCAACTGAAAGTTGATAAATACATAAGCAGAGTTGGCAAATTTAATTTACAGCGCACGATGTTTTTGTAACGATAATGCCGGAAGGCCATGAAGAATTGTACTGTCAACATTAAATGACGTCTTTTGGACCAGAGTAGAGGACTGAGAAAAGTGTAATGTCAAAAGTAAAACGATAAGCAGGGACTAAGTTTGGCCTGAAGAATGAGCTAGGAGCGCGCTATCAAAATCGATGTAGAATTTAAAGACAGCATAGTTACGTACCTTGACTGACATTTTGTAAGCTTATTGTTTGAACTTCATGAGGTTAACGCCACAAAATTTACGCAGAGCGCTTAGAATAAGATTGTGAAAAATAACCAAAAAATAATTCCATAAATTCTAACTGAATTTATAAAACTAATTGGTTCAGTACTTTGGAAATACTGAAAGAGATTTTCCGATTGCAACTATTTTAAGCAGAAACTGTCTATGTGTAATTTCCAAGAGTACAGTTTCCCACCACTTTATTTGTGTAGAGACAAACTCAATATTTCGTATATTACCTTATTATCTATTTATGCATTCATTATTCTTTTATTCCCTTATTCACTCATTCATTCATCCATCCATCATGGTTTTTTTAATAAGCTACCAGGAGATAGTACTCTATTGTGCAGAAGCGCACAGTCGTAGGACTGTAAATATTGATATGCAGGTAATATGCAGCTGTGTGTATTAAGTAGATCAAGGATAGGTACTGCACCTCTAAACTAACTAAACTATACTAACTACATGGAGTAGAGTTCTTGAGAACCTAAGAACTCCTCAGATAATCAAGAAATTCCCAGCACTTTATAGAACCGGAAGGTTTATTGCCGTGCTCGTAAGAACCTGCCACTTGTCATATCCTAAGCCAGATCAATCCAGCCCACGATCTCCCATCCTATTTACTAGAGACCCATTTTGATATTAGCCTCACATCTAAGCTTATGTCTTTCCCTCAAATTTCCCCACCAAAATCCTGTATGCATTTTTATTCTCTA
Organism: Reticulitermes speratus; assembly: GCA_021186555.1. Lineage (NCBI taxonomy): Eukaryota > Metazoa > Arthropoda > Insecta > Blattodea > Rhinotermitidae > Reticulitermes > Reticulitermes speratus. The sequence continues at coordinate 39,541,419 of JAJKFL010000003.1, read as the reverse complement.
TACGTCCACATGCCCCGCCTAATGCATCCTCCTCTTTTTGAACATCCGTGAGGAATACATATCTGAATTTCATCACGCAATTGTCTCCAGTCCCTGATTACCTCGTCCCTCTTAGGCCAAAATACCTTGCTCTCAGCATCCTACTCTAGCACACCCCGTGTTTTGGTAGTGGTAAATTTGAACGAAATGCCACTTACATATTTTAGAATCATCAGGGTTATTTGTAATGCAGAATGAAGTATTCTGCTGTGTGTGTTACTACAGATAAGACAATTCTTTCACTTAAGAAAGATGAAAGCGATGACGATGAAGACGACAACAGGGAAACAGCGGCAAGTAGTATTGCTGTTTTTTACGTGTGACGTCACTTCCGGTCCTAAGTGGAAGCAATACTACTGCAGCATCAGCAACTGCAATAATAATAATAATAATAATAATATAATAATATTTGTAAAGATAATACTGCACGCTGCTCTGAAATGTGAGACCTTCATGACGTATGTGCCAAAATTAGGAACCTGCGATCCGAAGAACAAATCAAGTCTGGACTAGAGGCGTTATGCAGAAATTCTATACTTGGTATCCAGAATTCCACAGAAATACAACTGGCAGAAAATGTCATGTATTTCACAACACCACATAAAATAATATATCTATAAAATCGTGAAGTAACGACCTTTAGATCCAACGCTTCTCTGAAAGACATATGGAGAAAATGAAGTTTGCTAAGATGTTTATAGCAGGCGTGTAGGAAGGAAACAGTCACGATCTATTTGAAAGCAATATTTCAACAGCCGCTTCGAGTTATTAAAGGAAAGAAAACTTCGGAGATTATACTTAAGGGAACCACTTTCTTTCTCTATCCTTCTATTTCTTTCTTCATTTATCCTCCTACTTCTTTCTTCCATCCTTCATGCTCTCGTCTCTAGTCTCAAGTTTACTGCTACTATACTACGGAAAGATTGGCTCTGAAAGTCTCGCATGACGTCACCACTATGGACAGACGAACGGAAGGACAGACGGAACAATCCGAGTGTTAACAGTATCTTCCTGCCCGAGTTTTTCGGGACTTGAACAGAGCAAAAGTGACGTCAGTGAACTCATTCACTTACAACATGCTGCAGCAACTGCCTATACGACAGGTTCAACCGGCAAGCACTTGTTAAAATGAGAGGAAAAGAACTCGAAAAGAAGATGGCTGCTGCAAGAGGTTCTGTTTCACGTTGATACCTGGTGCGGATACCGAAATAAGCAGTTACCTGCACTAAAATGAATCGTTTTTGTGCTTAAGGAAAGTAATTACCAAGCACATTAAAAGAGCAGAAACTAACAAAATACATACACCTATCGGTAATCTTTACTCCTTGCGTATCTTTCTTTCATTTTCTTTTATTCCTTCGTTTCCTTATTATTTATCCTTTCCACGTTTGTTACTTCAACATTCTTTTCACTTTGTTTCTTCCTTTCTCCAGTCTTTCCGTTGCTTTGTGCAGACACTGCGATTGCACTTTATCGTGATAGTTTCTTTACCTTAGCTTCAAGTTAATTAAATTTGTACTTTTTGCAACAAATTAAACCTCAGTGATGCTAAGAACAATCCTCCTAAATTCCGGATTGATTCGTGAAGACCCCGCCTGAAGTTACTATAAGCTATACTTAAAGAAACTAAAAGCAAATTTGAAACTTAAGTAAAATTTTAATCCAGATTTTGATAGTGGCATTTTCTCCACATGCGACTGACTGGTTATAATAACTTGGGCTATTGCCAGTGTCAGTAGGTAAAGGCTTCATGCTCTACACCAGGCCTGCTCAACCGACTTGGGTTGTTGCCAGTGCCAGTAGGCAGAGGCATCATGCTCTACACCAGGCCTGCTCAACCGACTTGGGTTGTTGCCAGTGCCAGTAGGCAGAGGAATCATGCTCTACACCAGGCCTGCTCAACCGACTTGGGTTGTTGCCAGTGCCAGTAGGCAGAGGCATCATGCTCTACACCAGGCCTGCTCAACCGACTTGGGTTGTTGCCAGTGCTTGTAGGCAGAGGCTTCATGTTCTACACCAGACCTGCTCAATCGACTTGGATTGTTGCCAGCGCCAGTAGGTACAGGCTTCATGCTCTACACTAGACTTGCTCAACCTTTTGTGTGGTGCAGGTAACTTCGGCTTTTAGTGTGCATGCGTACAACATAAAAGTCAATACATAGAATGAAGAATGAGTAATTGCACATATAATTATATGTACGTATACCTGAACCTGTGTATTTGTCTGTACACCATGTGCAATAAAAATATGCTAATAATAATAATAATAATAATAATAATAAGGAGAAATTTATAAAAAATTCAATTCACAACCTAGGTTAGGGTGTAACTACGTATTTTTAGCACATTTAAAAAATAATTAGAAATGTAATGCAAGCCTGAATAAAAAACAATTACTAGGTTTTCAAAATAGTTTCGGTGTTTCTATCTCGGTTTTGTCAAGGAAAGGATCCAAAGATGTTTTTCCCTTCCAAATGTCTCCGTGGGCAACATAACGTTGTGTTGTGGCCTGCTGTATGCCCTGTTAGTATACATGAGACCATTTATCGTTTAACGAGCTTTAATGTTTCCTTTTACGAGATGTAATTCAGGAAAAAATTGCCAGTTGTGGATCACAATTCAGAAGTTTAAAAACAGTTGTGTTTCTACTGCAAGAAGTTTGATAAATGTTCATTACTAAAGTCTCAATTCTGTTATTGAGCGATTTAAAATATGCATTACACAGTGAAGGTCTAGAAATATATTTTTTTATTTAATGCGCCTAATGACGTCATCAACTACATTACCAGGAATTATATAAGCTTTGTCGAACAGTAGAACGTGCAACTTTGTAAACGATGCCTTAATAAGCACCTTTCAACAAAGGCATCTTGTTTCCTTTGACATGAATTATTCCACGTCAATACAAACACACACACCCACCCCCCACACACCACACACCCACACCACACACCACACACACCACCCACACACAGCAAGAGACGGAGAAATATTTATGTGTATATATACGTATCTGTCCATACATATATGTATATATACATCCTAATATTTCGTGATAAGTAATTATATTACAAACTTAACACCTAACATGACTTTCTGTACCAAGCAGCTGTGTCCCGATAAATTGTCACGTAAATTCCGTGCATATTCCGTAAACCTCTGATGTCACAGCATCCCTCAATGGAAGGGTTATTTGTGGAAATCACGGCTAGATGTGAGAATTGCCAAAATTATCCCGTTGAAGTGTCAACAGTTTTTACTTTAGCAGGGTTAAGAGAAAAAGCCGTCACAATTTTAACTACTTTTCAGTTGTTATTATCGATATCCTTGAGAATTAGATTAATTCAATACATTTTGTAGGGAAACGAGAAACCAGCGTCAGTAACAAATTGAATGTCGAAGCATCGTGCTAAGGAAACACTTGTATAAACTTGACGCAGTTATCGGCTAAGCTGTCACACCGATCCGATCCAGAACAAATGCACTTGATGCTATCCCGTAATGAAATGTGGGTTTCGTATCGGAACACCTGGTGCCAAAAGTAGGCCTACTTGAACTCCACACATCAGATGAAGACCTATCGTCGGCAGAAAAGACGAGAAATTCCTGAATGTGTAAAGAAAACCTGAGAAATTATTTCTTAAACAAAAATTTAAATTATAGTTTACAAGATTTTATAGTGGTTTGTATGACGGTAGGATTCTCTAGTTTTGTAAACGGATGAAGGATCCGTTATGCCTGTATCCTGTTATAGATAATACGTGAAGTGAATAGGCAAATAATTATTTTACTTTGAGACCTCAACGGCCAAAGCCTTCCCTTATTAAGAATAACGATTATTATTGAATTTGCTCCCGTGTTCTGATCTATATAAATGATATGGCCCTTTTTTTTTCCTATGGCTCGACAGCCCTATATGGGCCTGGGCCTCCTCGTTTCGTCGAAGGTTTCATGATCACACATTTGAGACACACCACAGTCGGTAGGACTCCTCTGGACGAGGGACCAGCTCGTCGCAGAGACCTCTACCTGACAACACACAACACTCACAAAGACAGACATCCATGCCCCCGGTGGGATTCGAACCCACGATCCTAGTAAGCGAGCGGCCGAAGACCCACGCCTTAGACCGCACGGCCACTGGGATCGGCAAAATGATATGGCCCTAACAGGAGAAAAATACTGTACCAGCACCGGCTGCCGGCATCATTTAAACATATAAAAATTCTTCACCAGCAAGACGTTATTCGTGGACAAACATGGCCCCAAATCATATTTTATTTCGATACCGGAACAGCCCTAAAAGTATCGTGTATGTACTAAAACCTTAATAACCAATCGGTAACATAAATGAAAGCGTAGGCAAAGTAATCCCATTCTTAGACACAACGCTATGACTCACGACGATGCTGCAAAGACAGACCTTCAGGTTCGCTCGATCCGACCTATACAGTGTGACAGAAGCACAATGGAATTCTATGCAAAACTAATGGATCTGCATTTGCCGTATCTTTCTTTTTGTTTATTTAGCGATGCTGTCAGTATCTAAACTATGGGACGTCGCTGGTAAATGAATATGGATACTGACGTGACCATTGAGCGAGGTTCGACTCGATTGGCTTCGATTCGGTTACCACGCCCCGTAGACTAAACCTAAATCCATTCGTGATCTCAGACTGAGTGCATTCGTTAAATTAGGCCACGGCCGTTGGTTTCTACGGCTTTTAAAATTCATTCAATAATCATTCCACATTCGACGCTATAAAATCTGAGCTCCTGACAGGGTCGTGAAATAAACTATTAACGAAGACACGTCAGAAATAATGTATAGGCCTACTAGTTACGTATTTAATTTATATTTCGCATTCGAGTTCGAGAAGTAAAGGAAAACAATTTCATGCAATCGGACAGTAACAACAGTAGTAATAGATTACTTGTTGTGATGGTAAAAGTATTTCTATTGTGGAGATAAGAATTTTGTGAAAGAATAAAAGACACAATGTGTCTCCTTTTAACAAACAGTCGTACCTATGTCAACAAAATTAAAACCAAAAAGTAATAAAGAAACAAATTTAAAATAAATGTACCCGTGTGCAGAGCATTCAGAAAAGTTTTATATCACTGTTATTAGACAATGCAGAAATTTACGTCAATATATTTCCTTTAGAATATGAATTCAACACAAATGTAATAACGAAAATGAAAGGACTCGAAATGATACAAATTAATTCACTTACTAGACCCAATACTAAGTTAAACATTTTAATCCGCAAAATATTTAATTATATGTTTTACAATTAATTTACATCCACTTAGAGAAAGGTTGGCAGTATAAATGCCTTACGTTCCAGTTTTATTCAAATCCTTTCCTGCAAAGAATATTTCTTGCGTGAGTGTAGAGTGATAAACAGGCAGATAGAGAGAGAGGCACGGCGCAAACTAAGCCTCTTTTACTTCATTACGAAGCTCACCTACTAATTACAGGTGCATTTTTATAGGACCCTATGTGCTTGACAGGTTCACTCGTTGCTTCACTATCCTTAATCTTCCAACAATTTATATACAGCGTGTTTCATAAGTCCATCCGGGATTTTGAGGCTTGGCCGTGCAGTAGCAAACCCATATATAAGAGAGAAAGCATGCCAACGGATAGAGGAAATGTAAAAGTTTTTTCATGACAGATGCGATGGCATAGTTACCCGTTTCTCCGCTAGGAGGCAGTGGTGTGCAAACATGGCGTTTTCAGGTGAACAGAAAGCTTCATATGTTGGAACGTGTGTGGCAGGAGCTAGATTAGAGGATTGACGTCTGTCGAGTCACCAAAGGGGGACATATTGAACATTTGTAAGGTAGGTTCAAAACTTGGATATGTACTCTTTTCACTGACATGCTCTCATCCCCCGTGTGTGATTTGGCTCCTGAGCTACAGACCTCCGAAATCCCGGAGGGATTTATGAAACACGCTGTACTTATGTATCTAACCCTTTAAAGCCTCGTGGTAGCTATACATATTGCCAGGTTTAACACGGGAAACTCCGCACTTTCCCCACATGTTACGTGTTTCATATGAATTTTAAAATAGACAGCCATTTACTTATAATGTGGTAGCCGCCTGGTCTTTCTAATCGAAGCACACAGTATTATCCGTGAATTATGAGCTGAAAAAAATGTAGGCCTACATTCTTTGAAGTCTTTTGAGGGTTAATAGGCAATATACTGAACAGTAACAACTATAAGAATCGTAACACGAGAATGTCGATAAAGATACCCGTTAATTATAATTCAAGGCCACGTTTGACATTTTCAGGGAACGAGGTTAGCACTAGGAATTAAGCATATTTATGCCACACGCTCAAGTAATATACAAGGAGACTCATCCGTGACATCCACACTTACAAGATTTTTATACTTCTATACTTCACAGACAAATGAATATGTGAGTTCGGAACAGTTTACGATTCCGTTCGTCCGGGATATCACGCTCCGTCAATGGGCAATCGGATCCTGACGTTTCGAGGGAAGGTTTTGGCCTCATCTCCAAGATCAGATATGCCCTAGAACTCTTCTAGGACCTACCGATTAGGCATTTATACAGCGTCATGCACTTGAAGAAAGGGATCCTCAACTACATCGCAGTGAAAACGTCAATACTCGCATAGAAACACGCTTGATTTCGTACGTTCAAAGTTAATAAATAATAATAATAATAATAATACACAACTTTATGTCTGCACGTCGCGATTCAACCCCACACGTGACTGTTCGGTTCTTCCAGATAGAGGAAACAACGGCAACTTCTTTGACATACGTGTTGCGCATGTAACCTAATTGCTTTTATGAAGGCGGACTGCCGTAAGGACATCTGAGAATTTCGGCGACGACAGATACGAGCACCGTGTTTGAACCTGATTGACACTTGAGATGTTGAAACAAGGTTTTTAAACTGAGTATATTATACATTGTGCTTTGGTTGGATGGGACTTATAAATTGGGAAGAATGTAAAAAGAACTTATTGTTTCAGTATTTGCCTGTAGGAACTGGTGGGACATCACGAAAAGCCTCAGTGGGAATAAAACGTCTCCGGACTGATATACAAACCGGCACCTACGTAATAAAAGGCACAAGTGTTAATCGTTCGACGGATACGTTCTACTTTACTACACTTATTTGGACAAATATATAAAACTCCTGAATTCCGTGCCCGTTGTATTCAGCTGGTGTAATTTGATAACAGAGTGTCAAAAGGTGTGGCAGCTAATCAGAAAGTTCAGACTCAGAACGTGTTAGCAGTTTAGCTTCAGAATATTAATAAACCTCTTCCTCTGCATACGCAATTACCTTTAAGACCAGAACCTTTACCAAAAGCACTGGGAGGCAATATTTTAATGCAATGTGTAAAATCCAGGACTGACTAAAATTATGTAAGACAAAAAGTTCTCAGGACATTGCCTATGAAGATAACTACCTTCTGAAATTTAATTTTGTGTATTCTGGCAGAGGGCGGAATCTGTTGTATACTTTTAAGGTAGAAGATAAAAGCAGAAGGTTCCTCCAAAGCGTTCGTAAATTCCTTCCAGACTACACGGCGTTACATGCAGAAGACAGTATCTTAGGTCTAAATGAAATTAAAACATTTAATACTTTCGGAACCCTAATTCTGTCGATTCCAAAACAGAATAATACAATGAATCTTCCATCTTATAACAGCAATTCTTGTGCGTGTGTACAGCAGGAACGATTGCACAGTATACAAAACGAATAGTACGTGTTAACTAACTCGTCATGTGCATTTTGCGTATGGCTGTAACACTGTAAGAAACAAAAATTGAATGTGTGGCAATTTTGTAATGAATTATGTAAACATAATCACACATTACTTAGGGATGTGCCGTACCTTTTAAAAATTATTATAAACGCTATAAAGCAGAAGACTCTTTTCACCAACAAACTGGACTTAAATTTAAGGAAGAAA